>QXTE01000596.1:184453-203333 GCA_003942145.1 Platysternon megacephalum
GGGGGTTGTCCCAGGGGCAGGCGGGCGGCAGGGCAGCTCCCCAGGTGGGGGTTGTCCCAGGGGCGGGCAGGCGGGCGGCAGGGCAGCTCCCCAGGAGGGGGCGTTCCAGGGGCAGGCGGGCGGCAGGGCAGCTCCCCAGGAGGGGGCGTTCCAGGGGCAGGTGGGCGGCAGGGCAGCTCCCCAGGTGGGGGTTGTCCCAGGGGCAGGCGGGCGGCAGGGCAGCTCCCCAGGTGGGGGTTGTCCCAGGGGCGGGCAGGCGGGCGGCAGGGCAGCTCCCCAGGAGGGGGCGTTCCAGGGGCAGGCGGGCGGCAGGGCAGCTCCCCAGGAGGGGGCGTTCCAGGGGCAGGTGGGCGGCAGGGCAGCTCCCCAGGTGGGGGTTGTCCCAGGGGCAGGCGGGCGGCAGGGCAGCTCCCCAGGTGGGGGTTGTCCCAGGGGCGGGCAGGCGGGCGGCAGGGCAGCTCCCCAGGAGGGGGCGTTCCAGGGGCAGGCGGGCGGCAGGGCAGCTCCCCAGGAGGGGGCGTTCCAGGGGCAGGTGGGCGGCAGGGCAGCTCCCCAGGTGGGGGTTGTCCCAGGGGCAGGCGGGCGGCAGGGCAGCGCACTCACCTTGAAGCGGCTGGTGAAGAGCTCCATGCGGGCAGCCAACTCCCGGCTGCGATACAGCCCCTGCAGGGCCTTCAGGCACTTGAGCCGCACCTCCCGCTGCTGTGGGGATAGAGAGGTTGAGAGCCAGGCCAGCACCAGCGTCCATCCCTTCCCTGCCCCACAGGCCAGAGCCCCCCTCTCGGATCTCCCTGCTCCCCTCCAGCACCCAGGCCCCAGCCCTTGCCGAGCCCCTGCTCCCCACCTTGTCGTGCAGGGTCCAGCCGATGTATTTGAGGTAGCTGTCTGTCAGGAAGGAGGCGCTGTAGCTCTGCATCCAGTTCCCCATCTCCTCTATGCAGATGGCCCGGATCTCAGGCACCAGGTCCCTGCCAGACAGGACATGCAGCATGCCCCTGTGGTGCCCGCCTCTCGTCCCCCTAGCATGCATGAGCCCCTGTCCCGCCCCCAGCCTCACGTGCAGACGGCACACTGCCGTCCCAGGGCAAGACAGGGACGTCCTGCAGAGCCACACCCAGCTGGCAGGGCCCCCTCCTAGCCTGACCTCCCCTCCCCGCACTCACCTGTAGCGATGCACAAAGACCCCTTTGAAGATGGCGTTCATCATGTTCTCGATCTCCTCCTGCTGTTCCTGGAGCTGAGACAGACACAGGCATCACCCACACCACTCCTGCGGGCCCTGCTCCTACCAGCCCAGCCCCCCCACCCTGCCCCTACCATCCCAACACTCCCATCCCATCCCCACCAGTCCAGCACTCCCTGGCACCATGCCCCCATCCCTCCAGCCCAGTGTCCCCTAGCGCTGCCCCTGCCGGTGCAGGGCCTAGCCTTCACTCACCTCCCTGCGCTTCTCCAGCAGTGCCTCTAGCTTGTCCGTGGCCCTGCGGCTCGGCCCCTTGCTCCTCTCGGCCTCATACTGCCGCTGGTTGTTGTCTTTGTGCAGGCTCACACCCAGTGCCACCCTCACCAGCGCCGTCATCAGCTTCATGGCTGGCAAAGAGCACGGAGTGAGCAAAAGGGGGAGCCTCTGCATGTACCCCCATTACGGATCCCCAGGATCAGGGCTACGGCCCCCGCTTTGGAACGGTCTCTAGAAGGAACCCTTCAGTGTGCCAGACCCCCAAGGGGTCTCCCTCTTCTTTCAGGGGAAGCCACGCAGTTTCGCTGTGACACACACACACCGCTGTCAGAACAGCCGGGTTTATTCGTTAAGTGGCACACAGCACAGGAAGCTTAGGGGAGTCTAGAGAAATGAAGGTTAAAGCATCGTCCACTCTGGGTAGCCCAGAGCCCAGCCACGTTGTAGGGAACCCCTTGGTTTAAGCTCTGTCTGTCCGTCCAGTCGACCTCCTGGGCCAGACTCCAGCTGAGAGCCCCGACACCTTCCAGCAGCCAACACTTGTCCCCCCACCTCATCGAACTGTTTGTTCTGGAGCTGGGGAAATGCCATTAGCCTCCCTGCTGAGAGGTGGGGAAGTCCCTCTCCCTCTGGGTTGTGGCGACTGGATCTGCCCTTGTGTTCTCAAAGAGCACAACTAATATGGGACCTAAGGCCCAGACTGCTAGCACTCACCCCTCAGTCTCCTCGCCTGCCCAGAGAGCAAACAGTCACCGCCCACCCGCTCCCCCCGGCCTGGGTAACAATGCACCATACAGGGGAAACTGAGATATTACAAGATACCCTCCCACTCTCCTCTGCATAGAGGCCATCCGGGGGCTCCCAGCCCTCTGAGCCCATACAGGAATGCACTGCAGCAAGCCAGGATTCCCCAGACCCCCCTCTCTTCCCTGCAGTGGGAGAACCCAGCCACCCTGCTCTAACCGCTACCCTGCAGATGCCGTCCACGTCCCCGGGGCGGGACTCACCTGCGAGGGTGCTGGTGTGGCGGAAGGCGCGCACCTGGGAGTCGGAGAGGCCAGTGAGCAGGGAGATGAGGGTGTCCATGAGGTACTCGTCGTAGACGATGCTGTACTGACAACGTCGCACCAGCACTGTCACCAGCTCACAGAATCCCGCCTGGAACTTTCGCCAGGGCTGGGTGGTCAGGACCAGCGGGTACTCGGCAGAGTCCTGCGGAGGGGAGGAGAGGGAAGGCACGAGGGGTGAAACTGGCATGAACGCAGACGTGCCCAGTTACACCTACGTCTGGCCATTTTCTCGATACGGGGGTCGTGTGTGGTCTCCACTGAAAGCTAAGGGTTAGCGGATCACCATGGTTACTGAGAAATGTTTGCACAGGAACTATTTTAAGAGAGATGTAAAATATAGACTCATTCTGTTCCAAAACTGTGGGAGCTGAAGCACGTCATCTGAAGCAGGGTGTGTCTCAGAGCTAACTCAGCCAAGAGCGAGGATAATTAACCTCTTTCGACCCAGCCCAACCCTGCGTTTACAGTCTGGGCAACATGCAGGCCTGAGCATTTAGACAGAAGAACGCCAAGAAAACCCTCTGAATAGGGAACCCTCAGGGCTAAGCTGAGGTTAATAAAACACCCTCATTATGAAAAGAGACAAAGTCTGGGAGAAGGATGAGCACAAGATGTGATCCACTCTGCAGGCAACACGCCGTCAGCAGGAGTGTCTGATGAAAAGCGGATCCCAGCTTTCTGGACTGGACAAATGCTGTCAGGACGGACCACTGGGTTAGAAACACCTTATGAGGCTGCTAGTAAATACAGGCTACAGATTGCAAGTCAAGCGTTTCTTTTCCCTGTACCCTTATGTTTCCAAATACGTTTCCTGGCTTTTATTTGAATCGTTAGCTTGAGCTTTGTTAAATCAGCTTCACTCCGGTTTTACTAGACACCTGTCTAAGAGCCTTGTGCTCAGGAGTGTTGAACAGAGGAGAGGCTGGTGGAGTGGGGCGTGCTGCTTCCACGGGGCAGCAGGTGTCCGGAAGATAAGGGGCTGGGCACTCGAGTGTAACAAAGTGGGGCGTGTGGATTGCTGGCCCGCACTGGGAAAGAGGGGGCTTGTGACAGCCCAGAGTGGAACCCCTGTGCTGCCAGCAGTTTGGGGAGAGTGTACCCCAGTGGGCACAGAAAAGGCTCTCTCATACACCGTAAGCAGGGGGTAGCGATTTACCAAGAGGTACGGGGGGGCACCGCCCACTGCCCCCTATGCCAGCCCCCATGCTCCTCTGTCTCCTCCCAGACACCCTGCCCCTTTACAGGGGATGAGCTGGGCCTATATCCAGGGGGCAGCATCCCAGTGAGTTCCTGCAGCATGACTCCCGTCCACCCCACTGGAAACTAGGGTGACCAGACAGCAAGTGTGAAAAATCGGGACGGGGGTAATAGGAGCCTATATAAGAAAAAGCCCCAAATATCGGGACTGTCCCTATAAAAATCGGGACATCTGGTCACCCTACTGGAAACTCTACCCCTACCCCCGTGGGAGCCCTGCCTGGATAGCTCCTCCCTCCCCTGCCCCACACACTGGGCACCTCATCAAACTGCTCTGTCAGCTGCTGGATGATCTCCGAGTTTTGCTGCTTCCTGAACATCTCCGGGGTCACCACACCTGCCATGGGGAGAGAGGTGAGAGCGGGCGGCATAGGGACAACCAGCCAGGACTCCTGCCCTGGGCTCCCCACAAAGCTGCATGAACCCACAAACTACCCAGGGATCTCTCAGCAGTTCCTCCCCTGGCAGAGGCAGGGAATGGGGCTCGGAGCTCACCCTAAAAAGAGGTGTTGAGGGCAAATCCAGAGGTGAGTACCAGCACGAGGAGCTGGGCTGTGCCACATAGACACAGGTGGGTACAGGGCTGGGCCAGGGATCTCAGGATGCAGGCCCAGGGCCTCTCACCTTTGCAGCCACAGGAGCGGATGAAGAAGTTGACAAGCTCCAGGAACCCGGCTTCCTTGTTCTGCTTGTAACTCTCCAGCCAGTCATCCACCACGGACTTATTGGGCAGGAGACGTGAGGAAAGAGACAGAAGGAGAAGTAGGGGTTACGCAGGGCGTGGGACACAGAGATAGGGCCTAAGCACCCAAAGTCAAACAGTGAGTCAGCAAGGCCGGGGAGAGAACCCAGCAGCCCGCCCTGTTCTAACCCACCAGCCCCCACTTCCCTCCCAGAGCCGGGGAGAGAACCCAGGAGTCCTGGCTCCCAGCCCCCTGTTCTAACCCACCAGCCCCCACTCCCCTCCCAGAGTCGGGGACAGAACCCAGGAGTCCCAGTGATACTCCAGTGCAGTGACATGGGGAGGGTAGAACCAGGGGGGTGAAGAGAGCGTGGTTACCTCCATGGCACTCTTCGCCAGCCTCACTACCTCAAAGAGGTTGCTGGGCTCTGGGTTTCTCTCAGCCAGGCTATCCCCATCTCTGCTGGCATCTTTCCGGGGTCGCTTGGCTGTCTGGGGGAGGGAGGTGAGGAGAAGAGACACAGGCTGAGCCCCGGGTTCGAGTAGATCACAGCTTCATGAGAAGTGTCCCAGAGAGACAACGCTGAACCCATGGTGCAGGGAGGCCGTGGGGTTCCTGCCCTGGCTGGCCACAACAGGGGGAAGGGGGAGGCTGGGACCAGGGTCAGAAGCTCCTGGTCTCTGCTGCACCTGCATCACATCAGCTCCATGGCACAAAGCTGGCTGGAGCAGAAGAGCTGGGATCAGACTGGGTGGGGGCAGAGAGGGACTAGGGGGGGCACAGAGGACCAGGCTGAAGCTCAGGGGGTTGAGGGTGTCCACATGAGGGGAGGCTGGGGAACCAAGGAGCTGGGAGACTGGAGAGGTCATGCATAATAGGGTTCCTCTCTGGGGACTGCGGGGGCACCTGCCAGGGTGCAGCTCAGGGGACTGTGATACCAATCAGCTCTGTGTTCTTGGGGAACCAGGGCACAGTATCCAGCCTGTCTGACTCATAAAAGACACACACCCCCTCCCGGCCCCAGCCTCTGCTTAAACCAAAACCCATCAGAGAAAAGACTTGCAGAGAGGAATGAAAGGCGGATGGGAGACACACCTAGACGCCTCCTGACAAGGATGACAAGTTTAAGACATCCCCATTTGCATACAGAATGAAAAACAGAGACAACTCCCCATGCCTCATCTGCATGAACGATGGGACAGGGATTAGCATAAATAAAGAACAGAGAACCGCACTGAACTCTGGGACCAGAAAAGCAGGGACGCACTGCATTATGGGAATCTCTGCTCCAGATGTTAATAGACCTATGCTTGCCCACACCCAGCTCAGCAATTATCAGACCAATTCTAGTCATGAATCCTTGATTAATATCCAAAATATTGAAGCAGCCTAGTTGCATTGTGAGCTCCCTGGAAAAAAACACCCCCCATAGCCAAGAGTGATCAGCTCCTATTGTCTAGCCTAAAGAAAACCCTGGAGTCATCAGTTTACCCATAAACAAAGCGAGTGTTCTCCCTTGAACCCTTGTTGTTTCCCTACAAAAACCCCTACCTGTGCCCAAGTCAGTATTCTCATGCTTAGATCCAAGCTCTCCATCAGTTCCACTGGGACTCCATCTTCTCCTGACTGATCGTACTGGGGGCTCTGCCGGTCTCCAGCACGCCGGACCCTGAGCTCCCACCATCACCTGGGAACCCCCACCAGTTCAAGCCTCATGGAGTGGGTAAAATCCCCCTTTTTTCTCTCTCTTTGTTTTCCTTTCTATCTTAGGAATTCACTTTTAATAATGTATGTTATGTTGGCTTAGGCTCTCCTTGTGTAGTGATCACTAGGATTCAATAAATAACTTGTATGGTGAAGCTGGCTGCTTCCCTCTCTCTGGCTGAACTTTACTCTTTTGTGTTTTTCGCTTCCCCCATTCACTCTACAGCAATGCTTCTCTTACCTAAGCTAAAGATCCCTGCAGCGCCCAAACTACTGTGGGGTTTGCTCATCAAGTAGGGGGTTACTGCCAGTGCAATTGTGATGTGAGAGTCGGGATAGGGACGTGCTGAAACTGGGACGCATAAGGGGGGCAGCTTGAAAGTGCTGCTTGACTCAGTCCATGGAGCCCAGGGGCACATAAGGGGGGGCAGCTTAAAAGTGCTGCTTCATCCAGCCCAGTGAGTCCAGGGACATATAAGGGGTCAGCTTGAAAGTGCTGATTGACCCGGTCTGCTCAGACTTGCTCTGTTACTGTGTGTGTTCAGCCGGTTCTGGGGCTGGAGGAACCCAGCCCTAGGGAACCTAGGTCCTGCAAGATAGCTCCATTGAGAGGGAACTTGCCACAGGAAGAAGCAGAGCTCCATATGAAAACACACGTGACAAGCAGTACATTGATAGAATTACAGAAACCCCCCCCCCAAGAGTAACCCGAATAAATGAGCATACCCCAAAGTAATGGGCAAATCTGGTAACAACTGGGAGATTGGGGAGATGCACACCAGGGTGTGGCTCAGGGGACTAAGAGATTAGGGAGACGCACACGAGGGTGTACGACTGTGGGGGCGCCTACCAGGGTGCGGCTCAGGGGGCTGGGAGACTGGAGAGGAGATAGGCAAGGGCCATGCATACCAGGGTGCGGCTAAGAGGGGTCCTAGTGCCCCGCTTGCCGCCCTTCCAGAGCGTGTCCTCAAAGTCACTGCCTGAGTCGGAGCCACCTCCATCTTCACTGCTGCTCAGGTCCCTGTGGGCAGAGCATACATCCTGACCAGACAGCCCCCATGGCCTCACTGCCCTCCTCACAGCCCCAGAGCTCCCGTCATGCCACCCGGCACACCCACACCACACCAGCAACCTCTCACTGGGGAGTCCTCAGCCCACATAGACATGTAGGACTGGAAGGGACCTCAAAAGGTTAAACTAGTTGTGACGTTATGAGTGTAATGTAATATCTCATGACAGGGCCAGAAAGAGTTAATTACCTCGCAGAATAACCTGAACTAGGGATGAGCCTTAAAGACTGGTTAGAAAGATAGGTAAATAAATAAAGCTTTTAAACGCAAGTCTGCATTGTTAGAGGCCTCAAGGGTAAATGTTTGCACAGGTCTTGTGGTGCCAGCAAACAAGGCTTGTCTATATGTCTCTTTAAAGGTTGTAGTAACCTGTAGCTGAACTGTTTAATGGATAAATTACCCTGTGCTAATTGCCATGATGTTTAGAGGAAGGAGAATTAAGCTTATTGTTTTCTTAGGCCAGAAGGCTGCTGAAAATGTATAAGAACCCTGGGACATGATCATACTTCTTCTCAGATCTGCTTTGGTTTCAAGAGGGAGGAACCTTAAGCCATAAGGATTGAGATCCCCAGTCTTTGACTGGAGCCACCCTGAATAGGAACATTGGACTATAACCTATGAACTATTTCTAAAAGGACTTTTGGCAACTACAGGCTCACCTCTGCTATGTATCTAAACCTCAAGAATTGAATTCAAGTCTGTCTGTGTATTGATCTTTTAACCAACACTCTCTCTCTTTTCTTTTTTAATAAATTTTAGCTTAGTTAATAAGAATTAACTATAGCGTGTATTTTGGGTAAGATCTAAGTTATAATTGAACCTGGGTATGTGGTTGATCCTTTGGGATTGGAAGAACCTTTTCTTTTATATGATGAGATAAGATTCTCAATAATCATCATCATATCTGACAGGGGTGTCTGGACGGAGGGCTGAGGCTGGGTACTTTAAGGGAACTGCATTGTTTGGACTTCTGAGTAGCCTGTATGGTAATATAGAAGTTGTTTTGTGCTGGCTTGGAAAATCTAAGTATTGGAATATCCACCAGCGTTTGGGGTTTGTCTGCCCCATTTTGTTTGCAGTTCACCCTGATTGAGTAACCTCAGCTGGCTCCAACAGGCAGCACCGTCACACTAGTCCAGTCCCCTGCACTGAGGCAGAACTAAGTATTATCTAAACCAGTGGTTTTCAAACTGGGGGACACGAGCTCTCGTCAGGGGGTACGTGAGAAAAATCCTGTGATGGCGGACAACGCACGGTGTTATCCCTTACCGACCTTGTTTCTGCTTTCATCGGTATATTACAACCCTCTCTCAGATGGGGGTACGCGGTACATTATATTATTTGGAAGCGGTATGCAGCCTAAAAAGTTGGAAAACCACTGAACTAAACCATCCCTGACAAGTGTCTGTCTAACCTGCTCTTAAAATCCTCCAGTGCCGGAGATCCCACAGCCTCCCTGGGCAATTTGTTCAAGGCTTAACCACCCTGACAGCTAGGAAGGGCTTCCTCGTGTTTTACCTAAACCTCCCTTGCTGCAGTTTCAGCCCTTTGCTTGTTGAGAACAATTCAGCACCCACCTCTTTAGAACCTTTTACGTATTTGAAAACTGTTTTCACGTTCCCCCCCCTCAGTCTTCCCTTCTCCAGACTAAACAAACCCAATTTTTTCAATCTTTCCTCGAAGCTTGTGTTTTCTAGAACTTTCCTCATTTTTGTTGCTCTCCTCGGGACTTTCTGCAATCTGTCCACATCTTTCCTGAAGTGTGGTGCCCAGAACTGGACACAGTACTCCAGTTCAGGCCTCATTAGTGCTGAGTGGAGCTTATATCACTCCTGCTAATGCTAAAGGAGTTGGCGGATGTGATTGCAGAGCCATTGGCCATTATCTTTGAAAACTCATGGCGATCGGGGGAGGTTCCGGATGACTGGAAAAAGGCTAATGTAGTCCCCATCTTTAAAAAAGGGAAGGAGGTGGATCCGGGGAACTACAGGCCAGTCAGCCTCACCTCAGTCCCTAGAAAAATCATGGAGCAGGTCCTCAAGGAATCAATTCTGAAGCACTTAGACGAGAGGAAAGTGATCAGGAACAGTCAGCATGGATTCACCAAGGGCAAGTCATGCCTGACTAACCTAATTGCCTTCTATGAGGAGATAACTGGGTCTGTGGATGAGGGGAAAGCAAGTTAAAGAAGTATGGGCTGGATGAATGGACTATAAGGTGGATAGAAAGCTGGCTAGATCGTCAACAGCTCCGTGTCTAGTTGGCAGCCGGTATCAAGCGGAGTGCCCCAAGGGTCGGTCCTGGGGCCGGTTTTCTTCAATATCTTCATTAATGATCTGGAGGATGGCGTGGACTGCACTCTCAGCAAGTTTGCAGATGACACTAAACTGGGAGGAGTGGTAGATACGCTGGAGGGTAGGGATAGGATACAGAGGGACCTAGACAAATTAGAGGATTGGGCCAAAAGAAACCTGATGAGGTTCAACAAGGACAAGTGCAGAGTCCTGCACTTAGGACGGAAGAATCCCATGCACTGTTACAGACTAGGGACCGAGTGGCTAGGCAGCAGTTCTGCAGAAAAGGACCTAGGGGTTACGGTGGACGAGAAGCTGGATATGAGTCAACAGTGTGCCCTTGTTGCCAAGAAGGCTAACGGCATTTTGGGCTGTATAAGTAGGGGCATTGCCAGCAGATCGAGGGACGTGATCGTTCCCCTCTATTCGACATTGGTGAGGCCTCACCTGGAGTACTGTGTCCAGTTTTGGGCCCCACACTACAAGAAGGATGTGGAAAAATTGGAAAGAGTCCAGCGGAGGGCAACAAAAATGATTAGGGGGCTGGAGCACATGACTTATGAGGAGAGGCTGAGGGAACTGGGATTGTTTAGTCTGCAGAAGAGAAGAATGAGGGGGGATTTGATAGCTGCTTTCAACTACCTGAAAGGGGGTTCCAAAGAGGATGGATCTAGACTGTTCTCAGTGGTAGCAGATGACAGAACAAGGAGCAATGGTCTCAAGTCGCAGTGGGGGAGGTTTAGGTTGGATATTAGGAAACACTATTTCACTAGGAGGGTGGTGAAGCACTGGAATGGGTTACCTAGGGAGGTGGTAGAATCTCCTTCCTTTGAGGTTTTTAAGGTCCGGCTTGACAAAGCCCTGGCTGGGATGATTTAGTTGGTGTTGGTCCTGCTTTGAGCAGGGGGTTGGACTAGATACCTCCTGAGGTCCCTTCCAACCCTGAGATTCTATAATTCTAACCCAGAATGATGTTCCCTTTTTTTGGCAACAATATCACTTTTGCGCTCATTGATTTTGGGTTCCACCTCAACCCCCAGATCCTTGCCTCAAGTACTCCTTCCTAGGCACTCACACTCCCATTTTGTATTTGTGCAGTTGATTATTCCTCCCTTGGGATAGAAATTTGCATTTGTCCTTGTTGAATTTCACCCCATTTGTTTCAGATCATTTCTCCTGTTTGTTCATTTAGAAGTCTAATCCTTGCAACCTGCCTGGTACCGTCCGCAAGCTGTGTAGGTGTGCTCTATGCCATTACCCAGTGCTAACTCCTAACCCACCGCCCTCCAGCTTTCCCAAACACTATCCCCACACCGGCGGTCCTCCAGTGCTCCCCACCTCCTCCCAGACAGCCTGTACAGTGCTCTGCGCCCCACTCACGGGACGGCTGGCGCCCCGGAGGCTGGCAGGGAGCCCATCTCCGCATCCCCCTGCGCCACGGAGGGGCTGGAGCTGGTCCACGTGCCCTGCGGCTGCCCCAGGGAGGAATTGGAGCTGCATGGGGAGTCGAGAACACGGGAGGATTTCCGCAGTAACATGGCGGGAGGGAGCGAGGCCTGGATCCCAGAGCAGCCTGTGGGAAGAGCACAGCACATGTGACGGGATAGCGGGGAGAACGTGGCCTCCCCAAAGGCCAACAAGGGGAAACCACCTGCAGAGTCACCCACCCCGGCTCTACATACACCCCCATGGAGAAGGGCCCTGAGCCAGCCCAGCCACCCCCGCAGGGCCCTGCCCCGAGGAGTCACCCCCCTCCCCCCGCAGGGACCCACCCCGGGGAGTCATCCCCCGCCCCTCCCCCCGCAGGGCCCCGCCCCGGGGAGTCACCCCCCCGCCCCCTGCAGGAATCCACCCTGGGGAGTCACCCCCCTCCCCCCGCAGGGCCCCCCCTGGGGAATCACCCCCCGCCCCTCCCCCCACAGGGACCCACCCCGGGGAGTCACCCCCTCCCCCCGCAGGGCCCCCCCTGGGGAATCACCCCCCGCCCCTCCCCCCACAGAGCCCCCCCCGGGGAGTCACCCCCTCCCCCCACAGGGACCCCCCCTGGGGAATCACCCCCCCGGGGAATCTCCCCCCCGCCCCTCCCCCCGCAGGGCCCCCCACCCCGGGGAATCTCCCCCCGCAGGGCCCCACCCTGGGGAATCTCCCCCCTCCCCCCGCAGGGCCCCCCCGCACAGGGCCCCGCCCCAGGGGGAATCACCCCCCCACAGGGCCCCGCCCCGGGGAGTCACCCCCCCGCACCTCCCCCCACAGGGACCCGCCCCCGGGGAGTCACCCCCCCCGCAGGGATACAGGGGGCGGGGCTGCTCCTCACGGAGACCCCACCGCACCTCAAGGCCGTTGCAAGGGCCGTTGGGGGGGGGGGCGTCACGCGGGGAGAGGGATCTCGAGCCCCCAACGGCCACTGGGGTGGGGGGGGGGGGGGAGGCGGGCCCGCGCGCCTCTATCGGGCGCTTAGAATAAGGGACGGGGCGTCACGTGGGGTGGAGCCTCGCACCCCCTTCACCCGCCTGGTCAGCGTGGGCAGGCGCGCGCCGCTCTAACGGCCGAGTTCTCCTCAGCCTCGGCCCAGCGCGGGAAACGCTCCGGCCACGCCCCGCACGAGGAGCCCGCGCGCCAACACTGCGCAGGCGCGGAACCGCTCCCCCCCCTCCGTCCTTCCCTGAGACCTAGCCCCGCCTCCTCCCAGCCCACTCCCGCCGGCCCCGCCCATCGCGCCCCGGCCCCTGAGCGGAGACCACGCCCCCGCCGGCCTCTGACGCGCCCCCCGCCCTCGGGGGAGAAGCCCGGCCCCTCCAGCCAGCCGTGCCCCAAGAAGCCCCACCCCTTCCCCTGGCTCCACCCCCTTGCAGCTTAGACCCCGCCTCTCCTGGGGTTCTGACAGATAAGCCCCACCCCTTCCCCTGGCTCCTCCCCCTTGTAGATTAGACCCCGCCCCTCCTGGGGTCCTGTCAGATCAGCCCCACCCCTTCCCCTGGTTCCACCCCCTTGCAACTTAGACCCCACCCCTCCCAGGGTTCTGTCAGATAAGCCCCACCCCTTCCCCTGGCTCCACCCCCTTGCAGTTTAGACCAACCCCATGCAGGGTTCTAAATCAGAGAAGCCCCACCCCTTCCCTGGCTCCACCCCCTTGCAGTTTAGACCAACCCCATGCAGGGTTCTAAATCAGAGAAGCCCCACCCCTTCCCAGACTGTTCCTCCCCCCCCCCCCATATCTCACAGGAGCCTCCCCCACCCCAGAGGTGGCTGCATCTCAGTGCTGGGCGAGGGGCCCCCCAGCCCCCTGCCTCCGCGCCCCACCCTAAAGGGGCCACGTCCCAGCGGTGGGTCCCCATGTGAACAGCCCCCTGCGCCCCACCCCAGAGTAAGATGCTACCAGAATGAGAGTCAATAAATTAAATGTTTTATTGTGTGATATAAAAAAAAATAATAAAAAAAAATAGACAAAAACCAACACGGAGAAAGTCGTCCAAACTCGTTAAAAAAAAAGGTTCGTTCCCTTAAAAAGCCAGATCGGCGTCTACTGTACATTGTGCTACAAAACCCCTCGTGCCAGGCCCGGGAAAGTCGCCTCACGTCCCGCCCCAGGGGACACCGCCCCCATGCCAAAGGGGAGCGCCTGGCTACCCCAGCACCCCCCCCCCCCCAGCAGGGGCGCTGTGGGATACTGGGGGGAGGAGCTCCCGCCCCATTCCCTGCCCCGCTGTAGGGTGGATAGCGGGGGGTGGGGGGGAGAGAGAGAGAGCGAGACCCACTGTGGCGGCTCAGAGCTGGGACGCCGGGGCAGGGCGAGCTGGGGAGGGGAGGGGGGGTAGAAAATGTGTGTTCTGGAAAGAGAGTAGGAAATAAATCAGTCCTGCCCCCGCCGCCCACCCTATAAAAAATGAACCTGGCCGTTGCCTCATTAAAAAAAGACCCCCCCAAATAAATACACCCTGTAAAAAAAACAACGTAAAAAAATAAAAGCTCTGTACGGGGCCCGTGCCCTGCCCCCCACCCCCAGTACATTCGTCCATGCTCGGCCTGGGACCTAACTAACCTAGCGCCCCCCCTCCTCCCTCCCCTTGGCAATTCCCCCTGGGGGGGGCTGGATAAACCTCCCCTCCTAGCCCCCCCAAACCCTCCCCTCCATCCCTCCTCCCCTAATGCTACTTCCCATCTCGCTCTCGACCCCCCCCCAGTTCGCCAGGCTGGTGGGGGAGCCCCTGGAAGATGCGAGTCCGTCCCCCCCCCCCGCTGCACCCCGAGTGAGGGACCCCCCTACATTCGTGGCGCCCGGGGAGTTACCGCCCCAGCAGGGGCAGCGCCAGGGCGGGGAGCAGCAGGAGGGGGAGGGCAGGGCCCCCCCAGGAGGCGGCGCGGCTGCTGCTGCCCCCCACGCGGTGGTTCTGCCTGGAGCCCTTGCCGGGCCGGTCCTTACGGGGCGAACGGGAGTCGGGGGGGCGGGACCCCGCATGGCTGCTGCCGCCGCCGCCCCCTCCGGCCGGCCAGTCCTCGCTGTACCGCTCGCCCCCTCCCGAGCCGCTGCCGTCCTCGTCTGCAACCAGAGCAAAGGGGGGGGGGTGTTAGTGACACGGGGGGGCCCCCTCCGACCACGCCTCCCGAGGGGGGCTGCAAGGGCCTGGAGAGGGTGTTTGTGGGGGACACGTGGGGATTAACGCCCCCCTAGCCCTGGACCCCAGGAGAACAGGTGACGAGCCACTCGCCGCCCGGGTCCCACCCCCGTCACCCATGCGAGAGAGGGGCCAGGAGCAGAGCCCCTCCAGGGAACGCCCCAGCCGCCCCCCCCCCAGCCTCCCCCCTCCCCCCAGACTCACAGGTGTCCTGGAAGTCGAGGTCCCGGCCCCCATAGGCCCCCTGCAGGCGGCTGGCGGCCACCCGCAGCTGCAGGACGTGCTGGCGGGTCAGCAGGTCCGGCCGCCCGATGTCCACCTCCACCTCCGGGTTATTGATCTGATTCACCAGCCCGTCCCCCGTCACGTCCGGGAGGTACCTGGGGAGAGGTGGGGGGGTCAGAGACAGCCCCACTCCTAGCCGGGGGGGGGGCAGGGGCACCAGCTGTGGGGGATCCCCAGCTACTCCAGCCCAGCCTCTCCCAGTGCGTGCGTGTGGGGGGACGCTCCTGCATCCCAAGCCCCGGCCTCTCCGTGGGGCAGGAGCGCTGGCTGTGGGGGAAGCTCCCCCAGTACCCCCCCATTTTGCCCAGCCGAGCCTGCCCCCCTCACCTGCCCCGGGCCTGCCCGTTCCAGCACTTGTCTTCGTCCGTCACGTCAGCCGCCACCTTCCCGTCGCTGCAGAGCGTGTGGGGCAGGGTGACCCAGAAACCCCGCATCAGCCGCAGCTTCTCCTTCATGTCCGTCACCTGGGGGGGGAGGCGGACGGGATCAGCGCCCACGGACCAGCTCCCCAGGGCGGGCTGGGGGACATGAGCCCCTACACCCCACCCCAGGGGTAGGCCGTACCTGCCTGTCTGGGGGGGCGAGGGGGAGGAGGAGAAGGTGTGGGGGGAGGGGCCATGGGTGCGATGGGGGGGGGAAGTTTTCTGTAATATGCCTACGAAGCCTGTGCACCCCTCAGTTTCCCTCCGCATGGGTGTGAAAGGGTTAAGCCTGCTCTTGGGGTGAGTGCCGGTGACCCCATCTCAAAGGAGAACCCCACAGAGGCAATGGGGACCCCCCAGAGGACGGAGACTGCCCCCCGCCTCTCGGCAGGCCTGGCCCCAGCCCCAAAGCCCATGGTACCAGTCAGCTCTGTGGGCCAGGGATTAGCATACAGAATGGAGAACAGAGAACCGCACTGAACTCTGGGACCAGCAAAGCAGGGACGCACGGCATCATGGGAATCTCTGCTCCAGATGTTAATGGACCTGCGCCTGCCCACACCCAGCTCAGCAATTATCAGACCAATTCTAGTCATGAATCCTTGATTAATATCCAAAATACTGAAGCAGCCTAGTTGCATTGTGAGCTCCCTGGAAAAAACACCCCCCCCCCCCAATAGCCAAGAGTGATCAGCTCCTATTGTCTAGCCCAGGGGTCAGCAACCTTTCAGAAGTGGTGTGCCGAATCTTCATGTATTCACTCTGATTTAAGGTTTCGAGTGCCAGTAATACATTGTAATGTTTTAGAAGGTCTCTTTCTCTAAGTCTATAATATATAACTAAACTATTGTTGTGTGTAAAGTAAAGAAGGGTTTTAAAATGTTTAAGAAGCTTTATTTAAAATTAAATTAAAATGCAGAGCCCCCCGGACTGGTGACCAGGACCCGGGCAGTGTGAGTGCCACTGAAAATCAGCTCGTGTGCCGCCTTCGGCACGTGTGCCAGAGGTTGCCTACCCCTGGTCTAGCCTAAAGAAAACCCTGGAGTCATCAGTTTACCCATAAACAAAGCGAGTGTTCTCCCTTGAACCCTTGTTGTTTCCCTACAAAAACCCCTACCTGTGCCCAAGTCAGTGTTCTCATGCTTAGATCCAAGCTCTCCATCAGTTCCACTGGGACTCCATCTTCTCCTGACTGATCGTACTGGGGGCTCTGCCGGTCTCCAGCACGCCGGACCCTGAGCTCCCACCATCACCTGGGAACCCCCACCAGTTCAAGCCTCATGGAGTCGGTAAAATCCCCCTTTTTTCTCTCTCTTTGTTTTCCTTTCTATCTTAGGAATTCACTTTTAATAATGTATGTTATGTTGGCTTAGGCTCTCCTTGTGTAGTGATCACTAGGATTCAATCAATAACGTGTATGGTGAAGCTGGTTGCTTCCCTCTCTCTGGCTGAACTTTACTCTTTTGTGTTTTTCGCTTCCCCCATTCACTCTACAGCAATGCTTCTCTTACCTACGCTAAAGATCCCTGCAGCGCCCAAACTACTGTGGGGTTTGCTCATCAAGTAGGGGGTTACTGCCAGTGCAATTGTGATGTGAGAGTCGGGATAGGGACGTGCTGAAACTGGAACGCATAACGGGGGCAGCTTGAAAGTGCTGATTGACCCGGTCTGCTCAGACTTGCTGTGTGTGTGTGGGGGGGGGGTAACACCCAGGGAAGGGCACCCCTCCCGGGCGGCTGGCTCAGTGGGGAAGAGCTTGCAGGGGGAGTGGGGTTCGGGCACGCTGCGGAGGGGGGGAGGGAGCAGCGCCTCGGGGGGCCCGTACCAGTCGGTCCAGGTTGGTCCCCGCGGCCGTGGTGGGTTTCTCCTCGGGCGGGTAGGTGCGGAACCGACGCTTGGTCTCATCCCGGGCGGCGCGGCGGGATCGGGCGGGCGCCGGGCGGGGGGTCCCGCAGCCCTGAAACACCTGGGGGGGGGGCAGAGGCAGAGATGGGGGGGCCGGGGCCAGCTCAGAGCCAGCCAGACCCCTGCCCCCGGAGCTGCGAGCTTCCCCCCAGCAGTGCCCCCGCCCCCCTGCCACGAGCTTCCCCCCAGCAGTGCCCCCGGCCCAGTGTTGTGAGCTTCCCCCCAGCAGTGCCCCCGGCCCAGTGTTGTGAGCTTCCCCCCAGCAGTGCCCCCACCCCTCTGCCACAAGCTCCCCCCAGCAGTGCCCCCACCCCCAGCGTTGTGAGCTCCCCCCAGCAGTGCCCCCGCCCCCACGCTGCGAGCTTCCCCCCAGCAGTGCCCCCGCCCCCAGCGTTGCGAGCTTCCCTCCAGCAGTGCCCCCGCCCCCAGCGTTGTGAGCTTCCCCCCAGCAGTGCCGCCGCCTCCACACCACGAGCTTCCCCCCCAGCAGTGCCCCTGGCCCCCTGCCGCGAGCTTCCCCCGGCAGCGCGAGGCCCCGACCTTGGCCGAGGTCTGCACCCCGTTCTCCTGCAGGTACATGATCCCCTCCGAGATCTTCACCCCGATGGAGTCGGCCGCCAGCTCCACGTTGAAGGGCCCCTCCAGCCGCTCGGCCACCTGGATCAGAGCATCTGGGGGGGGGGGGGGGAGTTACACCATGGGGAAGGGGGAGCCCCCCCCCCCCAGAGATCCCCCCGCCAGTGCCAGCCCCACGGGGGGCCCGCACGAGCCGGTAGCGGGGACAAAGCCCAGGCGGGGAGAGTCCCCTGAGGAGACTCCCTCCCCCCGAGCACCCTCCCCGCCTCGCCCCGTGCCACCCCCCAGCCCTACCCCCCACAGCACCCCAAGCCACCCCCCCAGCGCCCCGGGGTCTCACCGAGGAAGCGGTTCCACTCGGGGTCCAGCTCGGCCGGGCGGGCCAGGCAGCCCTTCATGACGTTGAGGCAGAAGGCGTTGCAGGGCTTGAGGGCCGGGGTCCCGCGGCACAGGGGGCAGGAGGACATGCGCATGGCGGCCCGCAGGCACTCCCCGCTGGGGGGCAGCTGGGGGGACACGGGGGTCAGAGAGGGGACCCCCCATACACTGCACCGGAGGCACACAGGGGGGCAGAGAGGGGACCCCCCATACACTGCACCGGAGGCACATGGGGGGGCAGAGAGGGGACCCCCCCATACACTGCACCAGAGGCACACGGGGGGGCAGAGAGGGGGACCCCCATACACTGCACCGGAGGCACATGGGGGGGCAGAGAGGGGACCCCCCATACACTGCACCGGAGGCACATGGGGGGGCAGAGAGGGGCCCCCCCCCATACACTGCACTGGGGAGGACACGGGGGTCAGAGAGGGGACCCCCCATACACTGCACCGGAGGCACATGGGGGGGCAGAGAGGGGACCCCCCCCATACACTGCACTGGGGAGGACACGGGGGTCAGAGAGGGGACCCCCCATACACTGCACCGGAGGCACATGGGGGGGCAGAGAGGGGACCCCCCATACACTGCACCGGAGGCACATGGGGGGGCAGAGAGGGGACCCCCCCATACACTGCACCGGAGGCATACGGGGGGCAGAGAGGGGACCCCCCCATACACTGCACTGGGGAGGACACGGGGGGGGAAGAGAGGGGACCCCCCATACACTGCACTGGGGAGGACACGGGGGGGCAGAGAGGGGACCCCCCCATACACTGCACTGGGGAGGACACGGGGGGCAGAGAGGGGACCCGCGCCCCCCCCCCCGACGGCATTCCCTGCTGGGGACCTCAGCGGTGTGGGGTGGGAGAGGAAAATCTAAGGGGGTCCCCAGGCTCTGGGTCGACTAAAGGGCAGCCAGAAGGACAGAGAGACGCCTCCCCCAGTGTCCCCCCTGCATCCCTACCCCACAGCCCCTTGCCCCCCCCAGCATCCCCCCTGCATCCCTACCCCCCAGCCTCCCCAGCGTCCCCCCTGCATCCCTACCCCACAGCCCCCTGCCCCCCACCCCACAGCCCCCCAGCGTCCCCCCTGCATTCCTACCCCTCTGCCCCCTGCCTCCCCCAGCGTCCCCCCTGCATCCCTACCCCACAGCCCCTTGCC
>QXTE01000596.1:203666-221417 GCA_003942145.1 Platysternon megacephalum
GCCCCCCACCCCAGCCCCCTGCCCCGCCCAGCGTCCCCCCTGCCCCCACCACACAGCCCCCTGCCCCCATGACACCCCCGCATGACTCCCCCCGCAGCTTCCCTGCCCCCCCCCGCCTGCCCCCACTCACCTTGGAGGCCTTGGCAACCACATCGCGCCCGGTGGCCAGGCCCTGCACGAAGGCCCGTGCTGCCACCAATGCCCGCGTCACCTGGCGGGGGGACAGGAGTGGTGAGGGGACGAGAGCCCCCCCAGAGCCCCCAGCTGCACCCCAAGAGCCCCCCCAGAGCCCCCAGCCCTGGCCACACCCCAGAGCCCCCAGCCCAGAGCCCCCAGCCCCACACGCCGCAGGGGGCAGCGCTGGGCCCAGCCCGGGGGCGGGGGGACAGGAGTGGTGAGGGGACACCCCGAGAGCCCCCCCAGAGCCCCCAGCCCTGGCCACACCCCAGAGCCCCCAGCCCTGGCCACACCCCAGAGACCTCAGCCCAGAGCCCCCAGCTGCACCCCAGAGCCCCCAGCCCCGCAGGGACCCCAGCCCAGAGCCCCCAGAGAGGAGACCAAGGTGTCCCCCGGCTCAGCCCCTTGGGCCCCAGGTACCCGCCAGCCCCACACGCCGCAGGGGGCGGCGCTGGGCCCAGCCCGGGGGCGGGGGGACAGGAGTGGTGAGGGGACACCCCGAGAGCCCCCCCAGAGCCCCCAGCCCTGGCCAGACCCCAGACACCTCAGCCCAGAGCCCCCAGCTGCACCCCAGAGCCCCCAGCCCTCCAGGGACCCTGGCCACACCCCAGAGCCCCCAGCCCCGCAGGGACCCCAGAGACCTCAGCCCAGAGCCCCCAGCTGCACCCCAGCCCTCCAGGGACCCCAGCCCAGAGCCCCCAGAGAGGACACCAAGGTGTCCCCCGGCTCAGCCCCTTGGGCCCCAGGTAGCCGCCAGCCCCACACGCCGCAGGGGGCGGCGCTGGGCCCAGCCCGGGGCTGGGGTCTCACCTGCAGGCGCAGCTTGCGGGGCACGTCGCCGAAGGGCCGCAGCGCCTCCCCCTGGCGCGCCACGCACTCCAGGTACTCGGGGGGGAACTGGTACTGGGGGTTGAGCAGGGGCAGCATCCGCTCCAGCAGCCGGCCCCAGAACTCGCCCAGCGCCTCGTCCAGGCTCAGCCGGGCGCCCTGCTGGTGCCGCCGCAGCTCGGCGAAGAGCCCCTGGAAGAGCCGGGCGTTCTGGGCGTACAGGCGGCCGTAGGTCTGCGTGAACATGGCCTGCAGCCCTCGCTCGGCCGCCGCCAGCAGCTCCCGGAAAAACTCTGCACCGGGGACAACCCCCAGGAGATGTCAAGGCAGATTGAGGGGACCCTCAGCCCCTGCCCCCCGTACACGCCTCCCGCTCCCTGCCCCCATCGCGGTGGGGGCTGGTGGGTCAGAGCAGGGGGGGCTGGGGGCCAGGGCTCGTGGGTTCTCTCCCCGGCTCGGGGAGGGGGGTGGGGGCTGGTGGGTTAGGGCAGGGGGGGCTGGGAGCCAGGACTCCTGGGTTCTCTCCCCGGCTCTGGGAGGGGAGTGGGGGCTGGTGGGTTAGAGGAGGGGGGAACGGGGAGCCCGGACGCCTGGGTTCTCTCCCTGGCTCTGGGAGGGGAGTGGGGGGGCTGGGAGCCCGGACGCCTGGGTTCTCACCCTCGAAGCGGCGGTGGCGTGAGGCCAGGGTGCTGGACAGGAAGCTGGCCCCGTCCTCCACCAGGGCGCGGAAGTCCCTGTCGCTCTGCAGGCTGAGCTGCTCCTCCATCTCGCTGGAGCAGCAGGTGTAGTCCTGGGGGCAGATCCGCAGGTGCTCACCTGGGGGGGGGGGGGCAGAGAAAGACACCACCAGTCAGTGCCTGGCCATGGGGGGCCCTCAGCTCCCCCCACCCCCACAGAAGGGGGGGAAGGGGCAGAACACACAGTCCATCTCCCTCCCCCCCCCCATGCCCAGACAGCTACAGCTGTCCGCAGCCCCCACTCCCCCCCACACACACACCATCTGGTCCCCGCGCCCAGGGAACAGGCCTTGGGGGTGGCTGAGGATCGGGGCGGGGGGGGGGGAGGGAACCAGTGTCAGATGCTTGGGGGTGCAGGGGGCAGCTGGGGGGGGGGATTTAGCTCATATGGGGGCTGCAGGCTTGTCCCCCCCACGGACCTGCCCTACGGGGGCCGCTGCCCCTCCAGCAGGGGGTGTTTACTCCCTGGCTGGAGAGAGGGGCTTTGAGGGGGGCTGGAGGGGGAATTGGGGCAGGGGCTCAAACCCCAATGGGAGCAGGATGGAGGGTGCCCCCCCTTACCCGACATGAGCCTGGGGGCACAGGGGGGAGCAGAGAAGGGGGTGTGGTGGGGAGGGAGAGGGGGTCCCATGTGGAGTGCGTTAGGGAAGGTGCAGGGGGACCCCGGAGGGCACATGGGATGAACTGGCTGCAGGGTGCAAAGGGGATGGTGAGTGGGGAGCTCTAGGGGGTGCAGTAGGGGGACCCCCATCAATAGGGTGCAGGGCAGAGGGGTGCAAAGGGGAGGGTGCAGGGGGTAGGTACTGGGGGGCGTAGGGGGACCCCAGGGGTGCATTGGCTGCAGGGTGCAATGAGGAAGGTGCAGGGGGACCCTAGGGGGTGCTATAGGGGGCCCCCATGCACAAGGTAGGGAGTTGAAACAGGGATGGTGCAGGGGGTAGGTACAGGGGGACCCCAGGGGGTGCACTGGCTGCAGGGTGGGGGACGCAATGAGGACGGCACAGCCGGGGACCCGGGGAGGCTGCTGGTGGGGGACCCCAGAGGGTGCTGGCTGCAGAGGGGGCCCCAAGGGGGTGCATTGGCTGCTCTGGCTACAGGGAGGGTGCAGAGTGGGGGGCTCCAGGGTGGGGGGCCGCAGGCGGGTGCAGGGAGGCTCCGGGGGGTGCACTGGCTACAAGGGGTCACGGGGGGGGAGCAGGGTGGGGGGCTCCAAGGGGTGCAGAGTGGGGGGTTCCAGGGTGGGGGGCCGCAGGCGGGTGCAGAGAGGCTCCGGGGGGTGCATTGGCTGCAGGGGGGGCACAGAGTGGTGCAGGATGGGGGGTGCAGGGGGGGCTCTGGGGGCGGGCCCCGCCCTTACCCGAGATGAGCGCGGGGGGCACCGCGCCCGGCCCCAGCCCCCGCGCGCCCAGCGCCCGTCGCGCCTCGGCGCAGCCCCGCGCCCCCGCGGCCGCCCCCGGCCCCGCCGCCCCCAGCAGCAGAAGCAGCAGCAGCGCCGGCCCCATGGCGCGAGGTGAAGGGCCCCGCGGGCGGGGGAAGAGCGGCCCGGCCCGGGGAGGGCGGCGCGCGGCGGCGGCGAGGCGGCCCGGCCCGGAGAAAAACGGAGCCGCCGCGTCCCGCGCCGAGCCCGGACCCGACCCCGGCGCAGGCAGCCGCCGAGACAATGGGACCGCGAGCGGCTGGGGGCGTCCGCGGGGCCCTAGCGCCGCCCTCCCCGCCCCGCCCCACCGGGAGACAACGGCGCCGGGGGCCGGGTCCTAGCGCCCGCCGGGGGCCGGGGGGGCGGTGCCGCTCGAGCCCCGCCCCGCCCCCCCCGCTTCTGGGGTGCCCCTCACTCCCGACCCGCAGCCCCCACAGCCCTGCCGGTGCCCCTCACTCCCGACCCGCAGCCCCCCCAGCTTGGCCGGTGCCCCTCACTCCCGCCCCGCAGCCCCCGCAGTTCCTCTCACTCCCGACCTGCAGACCCACAGCCCTCTCTTATCCCTCCATGGCCCCCAGCTCTCCATACTCCCCTCCTCTATCCCTCCATACCCCCCATCCCTCCATACCCCCTCCTCTATCCCTCCATACCCCCCCATCCCTCCATACCCCCCTCCTCTATCCCTCCACACACCCCATCCCTCCATACCCCCCTCCTCTATCCCGACAAACCCCTCCTGTATCCCTGCACACACCCCATCCCTCCAAATCCCCCTCCCCATCCCTCCATACCCCCTCCTCTATCCCTCCATACCCCCTCCTCTATCCCTCCATACCCCCCATACCCCCTCCTCTATCCCGACAACCCCCTCCTCTATCCCTCCACACACCCCCTCCCTCCATACCCCCCTCCTCTCCCCCCCCCTACCCCCCCTCTCCCCCCCCACACCCCCTCCCTCTGCCCCCCCGGTCCCCATCCCGCCGCCCCCCGCCCCCCCCAGAAGCCCCCCCCCCCCCCCAACCCCCCCCCCCCCTCCCCCCCTCCCCCGCCCCCCCCCCCCCACACCCCCCCCTCCCTCCCCCCCCCCCCTCTCCCCCCCCCCCCCCCCCCCCGCGCCCCCCCCCCCCTCCCCCCCCCTCCCCCCCCCCCCCCCCTCCATCCCCCCCCCTCTATCCCGACAAACCCCTCCTCTATCCCTCCATCCCCCCCAGCCCTCCATACCCCCTCCCCATCCCTCCATACCCCCTCCTCTATCCCGACAAACCCCTCCTCTATCCCTCCATACCCCCTATCCCTCCATACCCCACTCTATCCCTCCATACCCCCTCCCTTATCCCTCCATACCCCTCCTCTATCCCTCCATACCCCCTGTCATGGACTCACAGATCGTGCCCACTCTTGGCCCCATGCGGTCCGTGGGGGGTGCCCCTTTCAGTGCGACAGCCCCCCCACCTCCTGGAGCCGCACCTCTCTGAGCCTTAGTACGTCTGTCTCTGCTGTGGGCCCCCCCAGGGAGTCCCCTCGCTCTGAGCCCCCAGGGCCTCTGCCCCCCAAAGGGGTTGAAGCCCCCCCCCCGCCCTGTTCTCTACCGGAGCGACTCTCAGCCAGCGTAAAACAGGAGGGTTTATTGAGCGTCTGAACCCAGCACAGGTTTCAGAGTAGCAGCCGTGTTAGTCTGTATCCGCAGAAAGAACAGGAGTACTTGTGGCACCTTAGAGACTAACAAATTTATTGTAGCATAAGCTTTCGTGGGCTACAGCTCACTTCATCGGATGCATGTAGTGGAAAATACAGAAGGAAGATAGATATATATACACACATGAAACAATGGATCTTACCATACACATTATAAGGAGAGTGATCAGTTGTCAGCAGGAGAGAAAAATAAGTCTTTGTGGTGGTAATGAAAATGGCCNCCTTGTGTAATGGCCCATCCACTCCCAGTCTTTATTCAAACCTAATTTGATGGTGTCCAATTTGCAAATTAATTCCAGTTCAGCAGTCTCTCGGAGTCTGTTTTTGAAGTTTTTTTGTTGTAATATTGCGACTTTTAGGTCTGTAATCGAGTGGCCAGGGAGGCTGAAGTGTTCTCCAACTGGTTTTTGAATGTTATAATTCTTGACGGCTGATTTGTGTCCATTTATTCTTTTACGTAGAGACTGTCCAGTTTGGCCAATGTACGTGGCAGAGGGGCATTGCTGGTACATGATGGCATATATCACATTGGACCCAGCACAGGGAACTCTCAGGGCCCTCAGGCCTGGCCTCCCTCAGCCCAGCACATCCCAGTCTCCCTGCATCCAGGGGGGCTCTGCCTGCTCCCCCTCCCCAGCCCCAAGCCCCCCTGCTTCCCCGCTGGGCATCTGATACCCCCAGCCCCAAGCCCCCTCTGTCCATTGTCTTCTCTCCAGGGAAACCGGGTCACCTGGGCCTCCTCTCCTCTGTCCTCTGGCCCCTCCGGGTGGAACCGGCTGGTCCGGTCACCGGGGTCCTCTCCCCGCAGCCCATTGTCCTCCCACTGGCCAGAACCGGCTGCGACTCCTGAGCTGGGTCTCCGGGTCGTCAGGTCACCAGTCGCTGGGGTCTCCATCCTCCAGGCCCTCGGCTGGGGTCCCAAGTTCCCTCTCGGGTCCTGTGTAACAACAAACTCCCTCTTCCCTCCCCTCGTTAAACCAGTAACACCCGGGGAAACTGAGTCCCAGCCCCTCGGCATGCAACCATTGGAAAACCACAGAAAACAAGAAACTCCCCCACTTTGTCACATCTCTCCCCCCTTCGAGGCTGAACGGAGCAGGGTCACTTAGCCAGTAACCTGGGGAGGTTCAGGGCCCCGCCCCGTGATAAAGCATCGGCTATAACATTGGCACCCCCCTCACATGGCCCATCTCCATGTCATACCCCTGGAGGAGCAGGGCCCATCTCAGCAGCTTGGCATTAGCCCCTTTCATTGTTGTAGCCACATCAGGGCGAATGGTTGGTGTACTTGGTGAAGCGCCGCCCACATAGACACGGCTGCAGTTTTTTCAGGGCCCACCCCATGGCCAGGCACTTCTCGCTGGCCGCGTAGTGCTGGTCCCGGGGCAGCAGCTTCCTGCTCAGGTGCACGATGGGGTGTCTCTCCCCCTTAGTATCAGTTTGCGTCAGCACCGCCCCCAGCCCCGTGTCCGAGGCGTCGGTGAACACCAGGAAGGGTTTGTTAAAATCCGGGTTTACCAGCACCGGGCCCTGGATACGTGCCCCATTCAGCACACAGAGAGCCCCCTGGCACTGCTTGGTCCAGACCCCCTTGTCCGGCTTCCCCTCCCTACACAGCTCCGTGAGGGGAGCTGCCAGGGAGCTAAAGTGGGGCACAAACCTCCGGTGGTCCCCCGCCATCCCAATGAAAGCCTGGACCTGCTTCTTAGTCTGGGGAGCGGCCAGACCTGGATCGCCTCCACCTTGGCCGGCTCCGGCTTCAGGTGGCCGCCCCCCACCTTGTGGCCCAGGTACGACACCCCTGCCATCCCCACCTTGCACTTCTCAGCTTTTCGGGTCAGTCCTGCATCCCGGCGGCGACCCAGCCCCCTCTTCACCTGGGACACACGTTCCTCCCAGGCCTGGCTAAAGACACAGATATCGTCAATATACGCCCGAGCAAAGTCCTCCAGCCCCCTGAGCACCTGATCCCCCGGCGCTGGAAGGGGGCCGGTGCCCCTTGCGGCCGAAAGGCAGGACCAGGAACCCGAAGAGCCCTATTGGGGTGGTGAAGGCCGACTTCGCCCTGGCCTCCGGGTCCAAGGGCACCCGCCCGTAGCCCTGGGTGAGATCCATGGTAGTGAGGTACCGGGCGCCCCCCAACTTGTCTGGGATCTCATCGGTCCTAGGCATGGGGTGGGCATCGGACACGGTGACGGCATTGAGCTTCCGCTAGTCCCCACAGAATCGGATCGACCCGTCCTTCTTGGGGACCAGCCCCACGGGTGAGGCCCAGGGGCTGTTGAACGGCTGGATCACGCCTAAAGCCAGCATGTCCCCGACCAATCCCTCCAGGTCTGGGGCTGTTCTCCCAGTGACCCTGAATGGGGAAGGTCACGGAGTCCCTGGGCGATGCTCTGGAACTGCTCCCCACAAAGCCAGTCAGGACTTTGGGGAGCCTCCTCTCCCTCGGAGCAGACTGTTTTCAGGGCAAGAAGCTCACAGGTCTTCACCTCCTGGGTCTCTCCTTGGAGTATTCAGCATATGCCCCTCCGTGTGCTTCCCACAGCGAGTCCGCCCAGGCGGGGTCCTGGGGAAGCCAGAGGTCCTGCAAGCACCCCCCACTTCGCAGTCAGACGTGACTCTCAGCCAGCCAGTAAAACAGAGGTTTATTAGATGACAGGAACACGGTCTAAAACAGGTCTTGCAGGTACAGACAACAGGACCCCCTCAGTTAGGTCCATCTTGAGGCCCCAGGGGGGCTAGAGCCCCGTCTGGGCACCCCTCCGTTTCCCCAGCCAGCTCGAAACTGAAAACCCCCTCCAGCCCCTCCTCCTCTGGGCTTTGTCCCTTTCCCGGGCTAGGAGGTCACCTGACCTCTTTGTCTCCAACACCTTCAGTTGGCACCTTTGCAGAGGAGGGGCCCAGGCCATCAGTTGCCAGGAGACAAAGTGTCAGGCATTTCTGTGCACTGGCCCTTCGCTCTGCAACAACCATACACCCTTATCCCACCACCTAGATACTTAAGAACTGCATAGGGGAAACTGAGGCACCCACACAGTATTCAGAGGAAACATTAACAACATTCCCACTTCGTCACATCTCTCCCCCCTTCGAGACCGAACTGAGCGGGGTCACTTTAGCCAGTGACCTGGGGAAGTTCGAACCCAGCAACATTCCCATGGATTCCCCATCATCTCCACTTTGCACTTTTCGGCTTTTACCGTCAGTCCTGCCTCCTTGAGGCAGCCCAGCACCCTCTTCACCTGGGACACACGTTCCTCCCAGGTCTGGCTAAAGACACATGTGTCATCGATGTACGCCAGGGCCAAGTTCTCCATCCCCCTCAGCTTGTCTAGAATCTCCCCAGGCCTAGGCATGGGGTAGGCATCGGACCCGGTGATGGCTTTAAGCTTCCGGTAGTCCCCACAAAACCAGACCATCCTGTCTTCCTTGGGGACCAGCCCCTCGGGTGAGGCCCATGGGCTGTTGAACGGCTGGATCACATCTAAAGCCAGCATGTCCTTGACCTCTCTCTCCAGGTTCTGGGCTGCTTTCCCAGTGACTCTGAACGGGGAACACCTGATGGGGAGATTGGCTCCCACCTCAGGGAAGAGATCCACCAGGGGGTCTTCCCCCTTCTCCTCCCAATCCTCCCTTTTCAGGTCCAGGGGTCCCCTCACTCTCCTCCCATACAGCAGCTCGAAAGGGAAGAACCCTGTGGATTCCTGGGGCACCACCAGCTGCCTCCCGATTCCCCCCAGTTCTACTTCCCCTTGGGGAGCCCATTCCCGGTACAGGAATCCCTTCTCCCACAGGACTCTGTCCCTGCAGCCTTCCCCAAGGGGGTTTGCAGCGCTGTGGCCAGCAAGTTCCCTCAGCTTCTCCCAGGAGGGATCCTTCCGCAGCTCGGTCTGGAAATCAGCTGCTGGGGAAGGGAGTGGGACCTGCTCCCTCTCGCTGGCTGGGCCTGGGGTCACAGCCCCCCTGAGCCCGGTCCCTGGTAGCTTCCTCCCTGCTGTGTAATCACTTCCCAGCAGCACGTCTGGACCAGGCAAACCTGGTTGGCAGCCGACCTGCCCTGCCTGGGTGTCCCCCCACTCAGCTGGGGTCTCAGCTCCCACCATGCTCAGCGCTGCCCTGGCTGTCCCAGTGGGGGCAGGCAGCGAGCTCTCTGCTCTCCTGCCAGCATCAGAGCCAGCATGAGCCCCCTCTCCAGTGTGCAGGGGGGCGGGGATCATTTCGACACACTCAGCCCCAGGGGTCTGGTTACAGGCAGGCAGGTATCCTGAGCCCAGCAGCCCCTCCCTCCTGCCAGCCAGGTCATTTGCATTTTCACTGACCATTTCCATCTTAGCCAATTGGTTCCCTGGATTCAAATTCAAATCCTCGGCCGTTACAGGAGCGGGGCCTGGATCCTGTCCCAAAGAGACACAGTCACCCCCCAACAGGACCTCACAGCCGATATCCTGGAGAACCCCAACGACCAGCCAGCCTGACCTCTCCTGTGTCTGCACAGGGATCTGGGCCATAGGCAGGGCGAGGGCCTTTATCCCGGGGACCTTCACCCAGGTCACCCAGCCCCTCAGCATCTGCGGCTGCACCACCCGGGGCCTGACAACAGTTCTCTCTGTCTCAGGGTCTCGCCACCCCAGGCATGTCCCCCCATTGACCCCCACCTTCCGCTCCCACTGGGGGTCCGAGGGGCCTGAGCCCAGGAGACTCCACGCAGACATATAGGCCGGGGCCAGGAGTGGGAGCCTGTCCACCACCCCACCAATTTGGCTGACAGCGTCTATGGCCTTGGGACCCAGCAAGGGAGCTAGATACCGGGGCTTTTCCGCAGGGTCCCCCTGGTTCAAATCGCCAGCCTGCTTGAAGGCCGTGCGGTGGGCATTCACATCCCCCCCCTCCTTAACCAGGGGCAGCAATTTAGTATCGAGGATCCCTGCGGAACTGGCAGCCCGGGGTCTATCCCCACTCACCCCTGGGGAGCCCCCTATGCCTCTGCGCTCCACCATCGCCAGTCCATGCTGCTGCTGCTTCTCCTGCAGCTTTTCCTCGGGCTCTTGCTCTCTCTCACGGTCCTCTCGCTCTCTCGGACTCAGCTCCAATCCCATCCGTCTCTGATCCCCTGATGGGGAACCCGATCGTGAAGACCCCCGTCTGGTTGGGGACCAGACTCTTGGGGATGCCTGGCTACTGCTCCTGCTGCTTCCAGATCCTCTTGTAGCCCCATCTGGGTCAGGAATCTGCTCCTTAGAGCGGTTCTCGTCCTCCAGCTGCACGATTAACTGGGCCTTGGTGAACTTCCCAATGCGTAACCCTCTCTTTTTGCACAGGATCACAATGTCCTTCTTAAGGAGATGGGGATAGGCCATCACTTCGCTGTTCCCAAGTTGCTCTGGACTCACAGGCCTGTGTGCTCTCAGCGCCCCCATGGTTTCCAGGAAGAACCCCTAGTGTGCCAGCCCTTCTCGTGGTCACCACCTCTTTGCCAGGGTCGAGCTTCAGACTCCTCCGCCCCTGGGACCGCTCGCTGCAATCCCCAGGGGAACCCTGTTACAGCAAAAGTCCTTCTCTCTCCCAGGGTCGAGCGGCAGGCTCCTCCGCCCCTGAGACTGCTCGCTGCAGTCCTCAGGGGGACCCCGTTACTCCTACAGTCCTTCTCGCTGGTCACACACTCCCAGAGGTTAACTGCCCCCTGAAACCATCCTTCTCTGAGCCTTCAGCACGCCTGGTCCTCATTATCCCCCCTTTGTTTTACTGCTTCCCAGTCACTTACTGCAAGAAGCGCCTTTCACGGGGTGCAGTACATCCCACCGCTGCCACCAGTTGTCACGGAGTCCCTGGGCGATGCTCTGGAACTGCTCCCCACAAAGCCAGTCAGGACTTTGGGGAGCCTCCTCTCCCTCGGAGCAGACTGTTTTCAGGGCAAGAAGCTCACAGGTCTTCACCTCCTGGGTCTCTCCTTGGAGTATTCAGCATATGCCCCTCCGTGTGCTTCCCACAGCGAGTCCGCCCAGGCGGGGTCCTGGGGAAGCCAGAGGTCCTGCAAGCACCCCCCACTTCGCAGTCAGACGTGACTCTCAGCCAGCCAGTAAAACAGAGGTTTATTAGATGACAGGAACACGGTCTAAAACAGGTCTTGCAGGTACAGACAACAGGACCCCCTCAGTTAGGTCCATCTTGGGGCCCCAGGGGGGCTAGAGCCCCGTCTGGGCACCCCTCCGTTTCCCCAGCCAGCTCGAAACTGAAAACCCCCTCCAGCCCCTCCTCCTCTGGGCTTTGTCCCTTTCCCGGGCTAGGAGGTCACCTGACCTCTTTGTCTCCAACACCTTCAGTTGGCACCTTTGCAGAGGAGGGGCCCAGGCCATCAGTTGCCAGGAGACAAAGTGTCAGGCATTTATGTGCACTGGCCTGTCGCTCTGCAACAACCATACACCCTTATCCCACCACCTGGATACTTAAGAACTGCATAGGGGAAACTGAGACACCCACACAGTATTCAGAGGAAACATTAACAACATTCCCACTTCGTCACAGGGAACACCTGATGGGAGGGTTGGTTCCCGTCTCCACCCGGTGCACAGCCAGGTTAGTGAGCCCAGGCCGGCTGGAGAACAGCTGCCGGTATGAACGCAGCCCGGCTCTGATCTCTGCCGGCTGGGCCGGGGTGAGCTGGTCTGAGAGGGGCATTGATTCCAGTGAGGGGCTGGCTCCCGTCTCAGGGAGGAAACCCACCAGGGGATCCTCTCCCTCCTCCTCCTCCCACTGCCCACACACCACCAGCCTCTCCCTGTCCCAGCACGGCTTCGTCATGTTGACATGATGCACCCGGTGGCTGTGAGCCCGGTTGGACAGTTCCACCACATCGTTCACCTCGTTTACCTGTCGGATGACTTTGAAGGGGCCGTCCCAGGCAGCTGCTTCTTCCGCACGGGGATGAGGAGCATCACCTGGTCCCCGGTGCCATAGGAGCGGCACGTGCTGAGCGGTCGTACCAGACCTTCTGCTTCCTCTGGGCCCTGGCTAAATTCTCCCCGGCCAAGCCCATGAGCTCAGCGAGCTTTTCCTGGAAAGTCAGGACATACTCCACCCCTGATTCCCCATCGGGAGAGGCCTTCCCCTCCCACTCGGCCCTCATCACGTCCAGGGGCCCCCTCACCCTCCTCCCGTACAGCAACTCGAACGGGGAGAATCCGGTGGATTCCTGGGGCACTTCCCGGTGTGCGAACAGCAGGGGAGGTAAATACTTGTCCCAGTCCTGCGGGTGCTGGTCCATAAAGGTTTTCAGCATCGTCTTTAGGGTCCCATTGAACCTCTCCACCAGCCCGTTGGACTGAGGGTGATACGCTGAGGCCCAGGAGTGTCGGACCCCAAACCTCTCCCACGAGCACTGGAGCAGGGTTGACATGAAGTTAGACCCCTGGTCTGTCAGGACCCCCTTGGGGAACCCCATTCTGCTGAAAATGGTCGGCAGCACGTCTGCCATAGTGTCCGCTTCGATAGAGGACAAGGCCACTGCCTCGGGGTAGCGCGTAGCGAAATCTACCACCACCAGGATGTATTTCTTCACGCCTGGGTCACCCTGCTGAGGGGCCCCACTATGTCCACGGCCCCCTTCTGGGAAGGCTCCTCTAGGATGGGCAAAGGTCCCAGCGGATCCCGGGCCTTCCCCACCCTCTGGCGGGAGTCCCAGGACCTGCAATACTGTCGGGCCGCCTCAGAGACCCCGGGCCAGGAACAGTTCTGCAGCAGCCTCTGCCTGGGGTGCCGGATGCCCTGGTGCCCTGCGAGAGGGATGTCATGGGCCAGGTACAGCAGTTTGTGGTGGCACCTCTGGGGAACCACCAGCTGCCTCCTGCCTTTCCAAGGTTCAGTTCGCCCTGAACCAGCCCCTTCCCGGTACAGGAATCCCTTCTCCCACAGGAATCGCTCCCGGCGGTTCTCTCCATGGGACCCTGCACCGCCGTGGCCAGCCAGGGCCCTCAGCTTCTCCAAGGAGGGATCCACCTGCAGCTCCATCTGGAATTCAGCTGCTGGGTCTGAGGATACAGCCCTGACTGGTGGTGCCTCAGTTTCCCCCACCCTGGGACGGAGGCTCCGGCCCGGCTCCGTCGAGCCCTACCCTCGGCGCTTCGGCACACCCCCTCGGGAGGTCCCGCGTCCCTCGCTGGCTCTGGCTCCGGGTAAGGACTCTGAGTGCCACCGGGCCAGTTCTCCAAGTCATTACCCATTAGCACCTCGGCAGGCAGGTGATCGTGCACCCCGACCTCTCTGGGTCCCTCCTTAGCCCCCCATTTCAGGTGTATCCTCGCTACAGGCACCTTGACGGGGGGCCCGAACACTCCCCTCAGGGTCACGTAGGCATCGGGCACTAGCTGGTCTGGGCCCACCACCTCGGATCGCGGCAGCGTCACCTCTGCGCCCGTGTCCCAGAACCCCTGGACGCGTCTTCCCCCCATCTCAATGGGGATGATGTGGTGGTCGTCCCCCGGGGCCTGTCCCACGCTCACCCGGCGGATGGAGTACGGGTGCTCTGGACCTGAGGCCCCAACTTCCCCTGCTGGCCTGGCCTGGCGGTCCCCTCCCCTGGCATGTCCCTCTCACCTGCGGCCCCCTGGTCCGGCGGTGCCTCCTCCCGGTGGGCCTCCACCCCGTTAACACCCCGCGGGTTCTTCTTGGCCGCCATTTCAGGTCCCTCAAGTCCCACGCGGGGGGTCGCCCCGCCCCGCCCCGGCATTCCCGGCCACCCCTGAGTTGGGCTTCCTGGAGTCCCACCTTGGAGAGGTCTCGGGGTGACTCCCCTTCTGAGTCCCCGATGTGGGTCTCCCTCCTGCCCCCGATCTGCTGTCCACAACCTCATCCGCCAGTGCCCCTGCACTGCGCAGATCCTTGGGCTTCCAGTCCACGAACCACATCTTACGGTCCGGAGGGCGGATGTCAGACAGCTGCTCCAACCCCACCAGGTTATACACGTCCTCTGCAGTCGTGGGCCCTGCGTCCTTCCCCCATTTGTGGAGATATTCCCCCAGCAGGTTGGTGACCTCCTTGTAAGTGACACCTGGGGTCTTACCTACACCCCGGAGTCGTTTCCTGTTCGCCTCGGGGGTCAGTTCAAACGTCAGCAGCAAAGCCTGTGTGAACAGGTCAGAGTCCCCCGTCTCAATCCCCTCCGTTTGGCTGAACGCCTCTCTGGCCTTGGGACCCAGCAGGGGGGTCAGACAGCGGGGTCTGTCTGGTTCAGATCACAGGCCTTCTCAAAGGCTGAGATAGGCATCAATATCCCACCCCCTCTCCTGGAACCGGGGCAGCAGTTTGGTGTCTAGACTCCCCCCAACACCGGCATCTCGGGGACCTTCCCCACTTACCCCCCGACAGGCCCCCTTGGCCCCGTCTCTCCTCCAGCTCCAACTCGTGCTTACGCGGTTCTGCACGGTCCAGCAGCCTCCGCTCCTCCAGCTCCAGCTCCTTCGCTTTCAGCTCCAGCTCCGGTCTCCGCAGCTCCTCTAGGGAGGACCCTGACTGGGGTCTCCCTGTGCTGACCGGGGATTCGGGTCTGACACCCCCCCGGTCGCTACACAGACTGCCCCCCCCCCCCGCTACTCCCCAGCTCTCCAGGCACCCCGGGAGCCCCCCTGGGGTCTGGAGCCTGCTCCTCAGACTGGTCATTCTCCACAAGCTGAGCCATCAGCCGCTCCGGCGTGAGCCTCCCCACGCTCAGCCCCCTCTCCCCGCACAGACGTGCCAGGTCGCCCTTACGGAGCCGGTTCTAGGCCATTTCCAGGCTGGTCCCGTTCAATTCCCTCGTTCTATCGCTGGCCGCCACTCACTGCAAAGCGCCGGCGCCCGCAGCCAATGTCTACAGGGTGCATCCGCCAACCGTCCTCTGCTGCCACGTTGTCACGGACTCACCGATCGTGCCCACTCCTGGCCCCGTGCGGTCCGTGGGGGGGGGGGGTGCCCCTTTCAGTGCGACAGCCCTTCTCGGGGTCCCTTCTCTCTCGGGGTCAGGCCCCTCCACCTCCTGGAGCCGCACCTCTCTGAGCCTTAGCACGTCTGTCTCTGCCGTGGGCCCCCCCAGGGAGTCCCCTCGCTCGGGACCCCCGGGGCCTCCACCCCCCGAAGGGGTTGATGCCCCCCCCTGCCCTGTTCTCTAGCCCGGAGCGACTCTCAGCCAGCGTCACACAGGAGGTTTATTGAGCGTTGAACCCAGCACAGGAAACTCTCCGGCCTCAGGCCTGGCCTCCCTCAGCCCAGCACATCCCAGTCTCCCTGCATCCAGGGGGGCTCTGCCTGCTCCCCCTCTCCAGCCCCGAGCCCCCCTGCTTCCCAGCTGGGCATCTGATACCCCCGGCCCCAAGCCCCCGCCCCTGTCCATTGTCTTCTCTCCAGGGAAACCGGGTCGTAAACTGGTCCCCGGGCCTCCTCTCCTCTCTGCTGTCCTCTGGCTGGAACCGGCTGGTCAGGTCACCGGGGTGTCTCCCCGCAGCCCATTGTCCTCCCACTGGCCAGAACCGGCTGCGACTCCCGAGCTGGGTCTCTGGGTCTCCAGGTCACCAGTCGCTGGGGTCTCCATCCTCCAGGCCATCGGCCGGGGTCCCAAGTTCCCTCTGGGGTCCTGTGTAACAACAAACTCCCCCTCCCCTCCCCTCGTTAAACCAGTAGCACCCAGGGAAACAGTCGGCTGCGTGCGTCTTCCCTCTGTGTGCTGCCCCGGCTCTGCGCAGATCGCTGACGCAGCAGACCCCGAGAGAANGCCCCCGCCCCTGTCCATTGTCTTCTCTCCAGGGAAACCGGGTCGTAAACTGGTCCCCGGGCCTCCTCTCCTCTCTGCTGTCCTCTGGCTGGAACCGGCTGGTCAGGTCACCGGGGTGTCTCCCCGCAGCCCATTGTCCTCCCACTGGCCAGAACCGGCTGCGACTCCCGAGCTGGGTCTCTGGGTCTCCAGGTCACCAGTCGCTGGGGTCTCCATCCTCCAGGCCATCGGCCGGGGTCCCAAGTTCCCTCTGGGGTCCTGTGTAACAACAAACTCCCCCTCCCCTCCCCTCGTTAAACCAGTAGCACCCAGGGAAACAGTCGGCTGCGTGCGTCTTCCCTCTGTGTGCTGCCCCGGCTCTGCGCAGATCGCTGACGCAGCAGACCCCGAGAGAACCCCCAAAGACCACAGACTCTAGTAAGGTACGAAGGAACCCGAGCCAGGGTTATTGTCAAACGAAGCACTGTAATAGTTTCCCACAGACTCTACAGGACATACTACGAACTTGTGCCCCCTGGCAATGGACCGGCTCAGCCAGTGGCGGGACTTTCCACTGCCCCTTAGGCCGGACAAAGATGTGCACTCCGGGACCTACTTTTATACAGTTACAGGACAGATTAGTCATCCCTACTGACGTATTGAGGTACAGCCCCTTGGCTCATTGGGGGCTGTCTCCCCCTTTGATCATGTTGTTTCAAACAGATCTATCCATCATGCTGTCCTTTTGACCCTGCCTTTAAGATGCACCTGCCTGTTCCTTGTTATCTCTGTGGAGTGTCCTCGTATCGGGATGTACAGGTGCCATCTTGGCACAAGTTCCTCTTATTAGCACTTACGTGTGGAAGCACCTGCTTCTAACAACCCTCTTCTCGCCAACTTCTGTGAGCGGGGCCTGCCTCTGGCTCACAGCCCAGCCTTTGCTTAGCAATGCCTGGAAGTACTTTGGTTCAGGCTTCAGGCCTCAGACTGGGCCTCTGACACAAGAGTTTATGTTTCTGGGCCTCATCTTACTACACCCCCCCTCTATCCCTCCAACCCCCCCCCATCCCTCCATATACACCCCCCTCTCTATATACCCTGACAGATAGATAGATAGATAGATAGATAGATAGAGGGGGTGGGTGGAGATAGATAGATAGATAGATAGATAGATAAATGGGGTGGGTGGGTGGAGATAGATAGTTAGATAGATAGATAGATAGATAGACAGATAGATAGATAGATAGAGGGGGTGGGTGGGGATAGATAGATAGATAGATAGATAGATAGACAGATAGATAGATAGATAGAGGGGGTGGGTGGGGATAGATAGATAGATAGCGGTGTATAGGGACAGACAGATAGAGGTGCGGGGTGGTAATAGGACGGGTTAGCGCTGTGCTGGGGGCGCTGTGGGGCAGGGAGTGTGGCTGGGGGCTCAGCAGGGGGCGCTCTCCCCTGGCAGGCGCGGCCGGCCCCAGGGGGGCGCTGGCGGGCGCTGTGGGGCAGCGGGCCGGGGATCAGCAGGGGGCGCTCTCCCCTTGCAGGCGGGGCTGGCCCCAGGGCGGCGCTAGGGGGGGCTGTGGGGCAGGGAGCAGGGGCTCAGCAGGGGGCGCTCTCCCCCGGCAGGCGGGGCGGGCCCCCGGGCGGCGCTAGGGGGCGCTGTGGGGCAGGGGGCGGGGCGGGGGGCTCAGCAGGGGGCGCTCTCCCCTGGCAGGCGGGGCTGGCCCCAGGGCGGCGCTAGGGGGCGTTGTGGGGCAGGGAGCAGGGTGGGGGGCTCAGCAGGGGGCACTCTCCCCACCACTGCCCACGCTGCCCCCTGCGTGGTGGGGCGCCCCCTTTCCTGCCCACGCCCGTGTAGCACCAGGGGGTTGGGGAATTCGAACCCGGGGTGGGGCTGGTACCTGGCCAGGCGCAGCCCCCCCATAGTGGGATCTAAAGGTCGGTGCCCAGAGAAAAGCCAGAGCGCCCCCCCCCCCCCGCTCGCCGGAGTCTGGTGTCACCAAATCCCTGCAGCAGGACAAAGAACAAAGGGCCCTTGTCCGGGTGCTGCCGGCTCCGGCTCCGGCTCCGGCCCTCTGGGCGCAGCTCGGGGCAGAAACGGCTGAAGGACGTGACCCAGCGCCGGGCGAGGGGTCCCTGTACGAACAGACCCCCGCGCCCCACCCCAGAGCCAG
>QXTE01000597.1:13448-43330 GCA_003942145.1 Platysternon megacephalum
CCCCCCCCCCCCCCCCCCCAAAATTCTGGTAGGTGGAGAATGGAGGGAGGCTCTGCAAGCCACACTTTACCTGCATGGGGCTCGCGAGCCGTGCTTTGGCCACCCCTGCCAAAGGGGAGGGGAGGGATAGGATACAGAGGGACCTAGACAAATTAGAGGATTGGGCCAAAAGAAACCTGGTGAGGTTCAACAAGGACAAGTGTAGAATCCCATTTACTGTTACAGACTAGGGACCGAATGGCTAGGAAGCAGTTCTGCAGAAAAGGACCTAGGGGTTACGGTGGACGAGAAGCTGGGTATGATTCGACAGTGTGCCCTTGTTGCCAAGAAGGCTAACAGCATTTTGGGCTGTATAAGTAGGGGCATTGCCAGCAGATCAAGAGACATGATCATTCCCCTTTATTCGGCATTGGTGAGGCCTCACCTGGAGTACTGTGTCCCGTTTTGGGCCCCACACTACAAGAAGGATGTGGAAAAATTGGAAAGAGTCCAGCGGAGGGCAACAAAAATGACTAGGGGGCTGGAGCACATGAGTTATGAGGAGAGGCTGAGGGAACTGGGATTGTTTAGTCTGCAGAAGAGAAGAATGAGGGGGGATTTGATAGCTGCTTTCAACTATCGGAAAGGGGGTTCCAAAGAGGATGGATCTAGACTGTTCTCAGTGGTGGCAGATGACAGAACAAGGAGTAATGGTCTCAAGTTGCAGTGGGGGAGGTTTAGATTGGATATTAGGAAAAACTTTTTCACTAGGAGGGTGGTGAAGCACTGGAATGGGTTACCTAGGGAGGTGGTGGATCTCCGGTTTTTAAGGTCAGGCTTGACAAAGCCCTGGCTGGTATGATTTAGTTGGGGATTGGTCCTGCTTTGAGCAGGGGGTTGGACTAGATGACCCCCTGAGGGCCCTTCCAACCCTGATATTCTGTGATTCTATGATTCTGCAATACAGTCTCCCTCTTGCTAAAGCACAAATGAAAAGCAAAATTTGGGCTTAAAAAAAGCTCCGTGCCTGGTAACTGGCGTTACACTATTGATTGATTGGAATTTTTAACCAGTACCCTGAAATGCTAACCAGTCATTCCCAAGCACAGCGCGCTGTGCATCCCTCGTTCCGCACATGCGCCCTTGCTTTGACTGTTGATCAGTACGCTCTGATCTTTCTTCGTGTGCATTAAAACTAGCCAACTGATCACCCCTTGTCCTAAGTAAATGTGTCTGGGCCAGACTAAACTGCCCCCCACCCCACAGTGTAGTGGGCAGAGCTGGGATGAGGATTCTGAGCAGAGCGGCAGTGTCTCAAAGCCAAGGAGGAGGCACTGAGCCGTCATGCATGAGGCCATATGCCCCCAGTGATCCCTGCCGCTCTCAGGGGATCCGCATGTCCCATTGTTCATACTTTCTCCCAAGCACAGCCCAGGTCAAAGCGTCTCTCCCTCTATCCCTCTTCTGCTCGCCCCAGTGCTCTGGTGGTTTAAAGGAGCAGTTTGCTGTGTCTACACGCAGAGGTTTCCCCAGTTTATCTCGGGCCTTACCTTAGGTTTAACTACACTGGGCTGGGACACAGGAGACCTGGATTCTATTTCCAACTCTCCACTGCCCTGCTGGGTGGCTGTGGGCAAGTCACTTTCCCGCTCTCTGCCTCAGTTTCCCCATCTATATAATGGATAGTTCTACTGACCCACTTTTGCAAAATGCTCTGAGATCTATGGCTAAAAGTGCAATAAGAGTGTGGTGGTATTATTATTATTATTATTATTATTACTATTATTTATAATTTATTACACAAGAAAGCGGATCTGAATTAAATAATTCCGGGGGTGGGGGGGTTCTTGTCAGATTAACCTGAATGGAAATAAGCCACTCCTACTCATATGCAAACTTGCACTCTTTTAAACCACACCCTTAATCAAAGCAGTGCAAGTTGGTAATTAGAGCAGGGGTCGGCAACCTTTCAGAAGTGGTGTGCCGAGTCTTCATTTATTCACTCTAATTTAAGGTTTCGCGTGCCAGTCATACATTTTAACGTTTCTAGAAGGTCTCTTTCTATAAGTCTATAATATATAACTAAACTATTGTTGCATGTAAAGTAAATAAGGTTTTTAAAATGTTTAAGAAGCTTCATTTAAAATTAAATTAAAATGCAGAGCCCCCCGGACCGGTGGCCAGGACCCGAGCAGTGTGAGTGCCACTGAAAATCAGCTCGCGTGCCGCCTTCGGCACACGTGCCATAGGTTGCCTACCCCTGCATTAGAGGCATATGCCCTCACCATAGCTATAAATATTTTCATTGAGCAAAATCATGGGGTCTCCAGAAACATGCTACGCCCCGGGGAAATTCTGGCCCCCCAGCTCTTTACTAATCCTGCCACAGGGAAATCAGGGAAGCCCAATGAGAGTTGATGCAGATGCAGTCTGTGACATGTTAAAGCACCCGCGTTTTGTTTCTGCTTCCTGTTTTTGCATATTGTTCCTTCCTATGATGAAATACGCAAATGTATTTGGCAAAGGGAAACACTGTGGAATCTGCCTGGAGGCTGAGCTGCAACGAGGAAATAAACAGCCCATGCCTCTTTCCTTACTGTCTGATGAAGGATAAAGAAGGACTGAATGGATTTTCTTTCTGCCTGCCTTTTTGTTTTTATCTTGGAAATTGTGATCTTGACCATCTTTTTGTTGCATAGATTCTAAGGCCAGAAGGAGCCTTTACAGCTAGTCTGACCTGACCTCTCATTTTCTTAGAAGGTTCCATGTAGTAGCTTCATGACTTAGCTTCATGACACCACAAAAAATAAAGAAGTGAACCTGACTCACTGAGAAATAAGGCTGGTTTACTGACTCTTCATCACCCTGTGGGGATTTTGTTTGGCCTCAGAAGGGCATACTCAGAACTGATCTTTAAAAAGGGGAACAAAGAGAACCTGGAAAATTATAGACCGGTCAGCCCAACTTCAATGCCTGGAAAGGTCCTGGAACAAGTAATTTAGCAGTCAATTTGTAAGTACCTAGAGGATAATAGGGCTATAAGGAATAGTCCGCAAGAACAAATCGTGTCTGTCTTTGATCGTGTTACTGGCCTAGTGGCTGGGGGAAGCAATCGACGTGATGTTTTGATTTTTGTAAGGCTTTTGTCACAGTCCCACAAGACATTCTCATAAGCAAACTAGGGAAATGGGGTCTAGATCAGGGCTTCTCAAAGCCGGTCCGCCACTTGTGCAGGGAAAGCCCCTGGCGGGCCGGGCCGGTTTGTTTACCTGCCGCGTCCACAGGTTTGGCCGATCGCGGCTCCCACTGGCCGCGGTTCGCCGCTCCAGGCCAATGGGGGCTGCAGGAAGGGCGGCCAGCACGTCCCTCGGCCCGCGCCACTTCCTGCAGCTCCCATTGCCTGGAGCGGCGAACCGCGGCCAGTGGGAGTGCAGGTGAACGAGCCCCGGATGGTGTGGCTGATGTGGTTGGGTTCTAGGATGTCGCTAGAGTAGATATGGGGACAGAGAAGGCAACGAGGTTTGTTACAGGGATTGGTTCCTGGGTTAGTGTTTGTTGTATGGTGTGTAGTTGCTGGTGAGTATTTGCTTCAGGCTGGGGGGCTGTCTGTAAGCAAGGACTGGCCTGTCTCCCAAGGTCTGTGAGTGAGGGATCATTTTCCAGGATAGGTTGTAGATCGTTGATGTGCTGGAGAGGTTTTAGCTGGGGGCTGTATGTAATGGCCAGTGATGTTCTGTTATTTTCCTTGTTGGGCCTGTTCTGTAGTAGGTGACTTCTGGGTACCCGTCTCACTCTGTCAGTCTGTTTCCTCACTTCCCCAGGTGGGTATTGTAGTGTATATTGTAGTTTTAAGAATACTTGATAAAGATCCTGTAGGTTTCTCTGAGGGATTGGAGCAAATGTGGTTGTATCTTAGAGCTTGGCTGTAGCCAATGGATCGTGTGATGTGGTCTGGATGGAAGCTGAAGGCATTTAGGTAAGTATAGCGGTCAGTAGGTTTCCGGTATAGGGTGGTGTTTATGTGACCATCACTTATTTGCACTGTCGTGTCCAGGAAGTGAATCTCTTGTGTGGACTGGTCCAGGCTGAGGTTGATGGTGGGGTGGAAATTGTTGAAATCCAGGTAGAATTCTTCAAGGGCCTCTTTCCCGTGGGTCCATATGATGAAGATGTCATCAATGTAGCGCAAGTAGAGGGGTGCTAGGGAACGAGAGCTGAGGAAGCGTTGTTCTAAGTCAGCCACTTTAAAATTCGAAGTGACCTTGTCAAATTGGAGCATTGGTCTGAATTCAGCAAGATGAAATTCAATAATGACAAGTGCAAAGTACTAATTTTAGGAAAAATCAAAAGCACAACATGCAAAGGGAATAACTGGCTAGGCAGTAGTACTGCTGCAAAGGCTCTGGGAGTTATAGTGGATCACAAATTGAATGAGTCAACACTGTGATGCAATTGCGAAAAAGGCTAATATGATTCTGGGGTGTATGAAAAGGGGAGTTGTATGTAAGAAACAGGAGGTAAACACCCCCCTTTATTTGGCACTGGTGAGGCCTTCGCTGGAGTACTATGTCCAGTTTTCGGTGCTTTAGGAAAGATGAGGATAAATTGGAGAGAGTCCAGAGGAGAGCAACAAAATTGATCAAAGGTTTAGAAAGCCGGACCTGTGAGGACCTGATAACAATCTTCAAACATGTTCAGGGCTGTGTTAGAGAGGGCCGCGATCAATTGTTCTCCATGTGCACTGAAGGCAGGACAAGATGAAAGAGGCTTAATCTGCAGCAAGGAAGATTTAGGTTAGATATTAGGAGACGCTGTCTAACTAGATAGCTAAGCTATGGACCAGGCTTCCGAAGGAGGTTGTGGAATCCCCGTCATTGGAGGTTTTTAAGAACAGGTTGGATGAACATCTGTCAGGGATGGTCTAGATCACTGGTTCTCAAACTTTTGTACTGGTGACCCCTTTCACACAGCAAGCCTCTGAGTGCGACCCCCCCCCCCCCCCCCCGTTTGAGAACCCCTTGTCTAGATTGACTTGGTACTGCCTCAGCACAGGGGGGTTGGATTTGATGGCCTCTCGAGGTCTCTTCCAGCCCGACATTTGATTCTATGAAGAAAGGGAGCCAGGAGTCTAAATTGGGGAGGAGCTGGCGGACCGTAGATGACAGCAACAGGGAAGGGGCGGGGAGTGAAAGATTCTGTGGGAACAAAAATCACAATGAAGCTTTTCTGAAGGGACCGTTTTGATTTTCTATCTTTAAATGATCTTTTTGCTTTAAAATGTATTTAATTTGATGCTATTGGTTTAATTATTGTATTTTTTATTTAATTTAATTTTATAATTGAAAGAATTAAGAAACCCTAATTTTAAAATATAAAAATAACTTTGATATTTTTAATTTTAATATCATACAATATAATAATGGCAGTCAATTAATCTGGATTGAGGCTTTGGCGCACCTTGAAGATAAGGACTAGGACCTTGAACTTGGTTCCATATTCTAGGGGAAGCCAGCGTAGGGAGTGAAGAACAAGAGTGAGCTGTTCCCAGTAGCCTGTGTTGCTGCGGCGATGCTCGGAAGTGTTCTGTGTTGACATGCCCAGGTATGTGTCACTGTTGTAGTCAGTGGTGCAAGCAGAGCTGTCCCTTGGGTAGGGTGAATCGGGGCAACTGCTCTGGCCCCGTGCTTTGGGGGGCCCCGTGGGGTGATGCGATTGGCTGGCATGGTCGGTCCCGGAAGAGACGAATCTGTTACTTCCGCCCCAGACCCTGCACCTCCCTAGGGACAGCCCTGGGTGCAAGTTCGGTGGTACGGCACACCATAGCAGTAAGATATTTATAGCTAGCACGGCGTACGGGAAAGACACAGGAGGAGCCCACCCTCAGCCCTTCCATGCAGCTGCGTCTCCTGAGTCGTCCTCCCTGGGGTCTGGACAGCAAGTCTCCCGCGCAGCGGGAGGAGGACAGAGCCCCCAGGTAACCTGGGATGGATCATGGGGAAAGCGCAGAGGCCCCGGACTGGGGGTGGGGTGGGGAGGGTAGGAGTCACGTGGGGGGTCACGTGGGGAGATCATGTGGCCCCCCCCTTGTGTCCCTCCCATGAGTGCAGTGTACCAGCAAGAAATTATTTCTACTTGCACCACTGGTTGTAGTCCAGCCGAGAGGTGATGAAGATGTGAAGAACTGAGGCCAGGTCATGGCCCACCAAGACGGGACAGTCTCCTAGCCAGTTGGGAATGGTAACGTATTACTCACAGCTGCAGTGATGTGAGAGCTGAGCATCAGTGAGGAATCCAGGGGCCTCTGAGACTGTGGACTGAACTGACCAATTGTGGGTGGGTGTGAACCTTCCACCCAAGGAAGCTTGCACAGTGGCTGCAAACTCCTCAGCTGTATCACCTCCCCCTTCCTGCAGCCAGGAGTTGATCTTATCCGTCGTGATGGTAGCAGTGTGGTTGTATGTGGTGACGGATAGGTGGGGCTGTGTGTCATCTGCATATTGCTGGTACCTGAGTCCACGTCGTCCGACCAGGCCACCTAATGGCTGCATGCAGAGGTTGAATAGGACCAGAGAGAACTGATCCAGGTGGGACTCCACAAGGAAAGGTGTGGAGATGCAGTTTCCCATCACTGCTCCTTGAGTGCATCCCTCCAGGAAGGGCCCAGACCAGTGGTGGACAACCTGTGGCCCACGGGCCATACGCGACCTGTCAGGGTAATCCGCTGGCAGGCCGCGAGACAGTGTTTACATTGACTGTCTGCAGGCACGGCCACCCGCAGCTCCCAGTGGCCGTGGTTCGCTGTTCCCAGCCAATGGGAGCTGCAGGAAACGGTGGCCAGCACGTCCCTGCAGCCCGCACCGCTTCCCGCAGCTCCCATTGGCAGGGAACAGCGAACCGCGGCCACTGGGAGCTGCGGGTGGCCGTGCCTGCAGACTGTCACGTGGCCTGCCAGCGGATTACCCTGATGGGCCACATGGGGCCTGCGGTTGCCCACGACTGGCCAAGACCATTTCAGCGCCACCTTGTGGCCTTTCCTCTGAATCCTTCCAGCAGAGAGACGATGAGGTTCGCCCAGGGCCGTCCTACACAGCATAGGCGGCTGCGTAGGGCACCAGAAAATTTGGGGCACACCTGAGTCTTAGTGTCCACCCTCCCGCCTCTTCCTATCCCTGTTCTGACCCTTCCTGCAGGCTCCCACCACAGCTGGCTGCTGTAGCCTGGTGAGTCTTCCTCAGGAGGGGATCTAGTAACTTAAAAGTGAAAAGCCTCCAGCCTGCCAGACCTATTAGCACAACATTGAAACTGTTAAAGAGCCATTCAAGGGGTAATGAAGCCATTTAACAGGCATTTGCCAACCCCCAGGTATATACTGTCAGTTTCTGAATTTACTGACAAAACCAGTTGTGCATCACTGTCATATTTACTCAGAATATGTTAGTCTACAGCAGGGGTAGGCAACCTATGGCCCGGGTGCCGAAGGCGGCACGCAAGCTGATTTTCAGTGGCACTCAAACTGCCCAGGTCCGGGGGAGGCTCTGCATTTTAATTTAATTTTAAATGAAGCTTCTTAAAGATTTTAAAAACCTTATTTTCTTTACATAACAATAGTTTAGTTATATATTATAGACTTATAGAAAGAGACCTTCTAAAAACATTAATGTATTACTGGCACACGAAACCTTAAACTAGAGTGAATAAATGAAGACTCGGCACACCACTTCTGAAAGGTTGCCGACCCCTGGTCTACAGGACCTTAGTTTAAAATTTGCTTTAAAAATATTTCATTAGCATGTTGCTGAAGATTATAAAATCATGTCTCTAAAAAATCCTTGCATAGATTTTTAGATGCACAATCTGAGTATTCATCTTTAGCCTTAAATGCTTGGGTCTTCAGACATAGTTTTTTTAAATAAATCCTTCAAAAGACCCCCCTTATCTAAAATACACATGCAAACCCGGGCTGCCATCAGGCATAGGGGCACCAGTTTAATAATACTGCATAGGGCCCCATAAATCCTAAGGATGGCCCTGGATTCGCCCTTGTGGAATAGACTGGGTGATCCAGCCCCATTTGGATGACGCAATCCGAGAGATTGCGTCAGAGACTGAGCCCCGGGAATTTCCCAGTTTTAGAGACACTATAAAGCTGGAGGACATACTCCAAAGACGACATTCAGAACCACAGGGAGCAGAAGACACCCTGAATTGCACGAAGAAGTTGTGCAGACGCAGGTATTGTCATCACATTTCTCTGCCGTGGTGCCCTTCAGCAGGGGCATCTGTGCGTCAGACAACGGCCTCTTCCTTTCTTCTCCCTTGGTTGTCTGTGTGGTGCAGTCTTTTGAGGAAGTTTCCCACTGAAAGGTTAAAACAGAGAACAGCCTGATTTCTAGTTATAGCAATGTTACTTCGTGTTGCCTGTCTGGTAGCAGCCAATCGACTAGAGGAGGTTTTCCTGCCGGGCTGGCTCCCGAATAGCATGAGGAGGACTAGATGGAGCTTGTTCAGATGGGAATATTATACCTGGAGCTGAGTCTAATGTTTTTCCTCTTCCAGGAGCAGCCATGGCCAGAGTACCCGACCCGCTCACTGAGCCGATAGGATGTGACAGGTAATTACCAGTTCCTACTCATTCAGAAACTGCAGGTTCAGGTCTGCCCTGTCGTTGCTGGGCTGCCTTTGGAGATGAGTTTATGGGCCAGATTCTTAGTTCGGTTAAGGTGAGGCTGGAGTCATTCCATGGGCTTCATTGGTGCCACTCTGGATTTACACTGGTGCAGTTGTGATTAGGATCTGGCATTGCATTCATGAGCAGATGTTGTGCGTAGAGTCTATAAACAGCCTTCACCCAGGGACAGATAGGAATGAAGGTGACCCGTTGCCTTGCATGGGAATTGTGTTGCTGTGCGCACCATTAGATGAGCACATCAATTAGCCGCTGTAGCAGTCGAGGGTCAAATCCCACTTGGGTGATGTGGGTGGAGTGCCGATGAAGTCACGGCGTGGCACTCAATTAATTGGGGTAATTTGGTTTCATGAGTCCAACAAGGAAACACCACCAATTTGAGCCTTGTGGTTAAGGTTAAATTGCCTCTCCTTAATACGCTGGGGCGTGATGAGCCAAGCTCTTCCCATCACACCTACAGGAAGCCCGCCTTCTCAGGGCATTCTGTCATCTTTGTATCATTCTTGTCTAGACAGGTAGCTGTCTCCATTTGGTCTTGTCCAGAAATGAGCTCCCTGTCAGTGCTTAATCATAGAATCATAGAATATCAGGGTGGGAAGGGACCTCAGGAGGTATCTAGTCCAACCCCCTGCTCAAAGCAGGACCAACCCCAACTAAATCATCCCAGCCAGGGCTTTGTCAAGCCTGACCTTAAAAACCTCCAAGGAAGGAGTTTCCACCACCTCCCTAGGTAACCCAGGTAACCCATTTCAGTGCTGGAATAATGACGACTCCGTTCAAATGTCCCGAATGTCTGGATGATAAAAAACAGTTACTTATATCACAGTCACTGTGGTTCTTCTTTGAGCCCCACTAGGTGTGGATCCCATTTGATCCACATGGTTTATTCTTCAAGGCTTTATCCATCTTTTTTTATTGCCAATTTCACCAAGGCTAGCACACATCATGCTGTGGCTTGTCTAGGTTTTTCCCCCATAGTTACCACCATGAAGTTGACTGTCCCTGCTGGATGGAGGTAAAGAGCCAAATTTAATTTCAAGATGATTGTAAGATTCGATATCCTGGGTGATTTCTGATTTCGCTTCAAGGAAGGGCCTGATGTATGTGTATAGCACCCACATGACAACTCCCAAGGAGGTCTTCTGGGTGCTACCACAATAAATAATAATGTTCTCCCTTTGGCGTGAATGGTAGCCAATATTCGGGGGCATGCAGGACTGTTTCTGTTAAGATGAGCAATGGATGATATGAGTCAGGATATTCTTTGGTGTAATTTGGGATATTTGTCCTGTTTCCCTGAACACCACAGAAACAAAAGGAAGCAGACAGCTTCCTTGCTGAGAAATTCCCAAGTCTGCCCCTCCAGTGAGCTCTGCTCTCTGCTTCTTCTATGGGCTTGGCTACACTGGCGCTTTACAGCGCTGCAACTTTCTCGCTCAGGGGTGTGAACCCCCCCCCTGAGCGCAGCAAGTTCCAGCGCTGAAAAGCGCCAGTGTGAACAGTGCCCCGGCGCTGGGAGCTAATCCCCTCGTGGAGGTGGAGGACCTGCCGCGCTGGCGCGCGACCCCACTTGCACTTCAAAGCGCTGCTGCGGGAGCGCTCCCGTGGCAGCGCTTTGAAGTGCGAGTGTAGCCACGGCCTCAGAGTCACGCTTATGACCTGCTTCTCCAGGCCGCCTGCCTTGAAGGGTGTAGTGAAGTGGTCATCAAGGGGTTTGCTGGGCTAGTCAGAGTAGTCACACTCCACTTCTCACTGTCTGTTTAGTTATTGGGTATGCTTCTTGTGCACTGAGCAGTCCCTTTATTACAAAAGAAAGGGCTTGTCTACACTTGAAAGTTAATTCAGATTAAGGTAGGGCATGAATTTAAAGTGCAATAACTATTCCTGATTAACTCCATGTGAGGACACTCTTATTCCAGAATGAGTGCCTTGTTCCAGTTTAGCTTAATCCATTTTCAGGAATAGCTAGCCTGGATTAGAAAAGACTTACACACAGGTCTTGGCTACACTGGCAGATGTACAGCGCTGTGAGTTAAACCTGCCTTCCTACAGCTGAGTAGGGAAAGCGCTGCAGTCTGTCCACACTGACAGCTGCCAGCGCACTGTCGTGGCCACATTTGCGGCAGTTGCAGCGGTATTGGGAGCGGTGCATTATGGACAGCTATCCCACAGAGCACCTCTTCTCATTCTGGCGCCGTGGCTTGTGGGAAGGGGGCGGGGGGGGCGGGGCATTCTGGGTCCTGTCCCAACGCCCCGTGATACATCGCTTCACATCCCAGCAATCCCTGTGTTTCCGTCCACATTTGGCACCATTTGGTGCCATCTTTCAACGGTTTCTGTGCAGCGCGATCTGTGTGTTCCGTTTCGGTCTGTGGGAAACGGCGCCCGAACTGCTGAGGAGTCTCGCCTTCGCGTCACGTTTAGCAGTCGAGCTATTCCTTAGGATCCAAAGTGACAGTGAGGAGTCCGACGAGGAGTCCGACGATGATAGCGAGTCACGTAACGCGTACGACACAAAATTGCTTGTGTCATTCACGGACATGCTCAGCACCGTGGAACGCCGCTTCTGGGCTCGGGAAACAAGCACTGAGTGGTGGGATCACATCGTCCTGCAAGTCTGGGATGACGAGTGGCTGCAGAACTTTCGGATGAGAAAAGCCACTTTCATGGGACTGTGTGAGGAGCTCGCCCCCACCCTGCGGCGCAAGGACACGAGATTGAGAGCTGCCCTGACGGTGGAGAAGCAGGTGGCTATTGTAATCTGGAAGCTGGCAACTCCAGACAGCTACCGATCGGTCACGAACCAGTTTGGAGTGGGAAAGTCGACCGTTGGAATCGTGTTGATGCAAGTTTGCAGGGCCATTAATCGCATCCTGCTCAGAAGAACCGTGACTCTGGGTAACGTGCAGGAGATCGTGGATGGCTTTGCACAAAAGGGTTTCCCTAACTGTGGAGGGGCGATAGATGGGACGCATATTCCTATTCTGGCACCAACCCACCTAGCCTCCGAGTACGTTAATCGGAAGGGGTATTTCTCTATGATTCTCCAGGCGGTAGTGGATCACCGTGGGCGTTTCATTGACATTAACACAGGCTGGCCCGGAAAGGTGCATGATACACACATCTTTCGGAACACTGGCGTGTTCAGGAAGCTGGAGGCCGGGACTTTTTTCCCAGTGCGGGAGATCACCGTAGGGGAAGTCGAAATGCCCATTGTGATCCTTGGAGACCCCGCTTACCCGCTAATGCCGTGGCTCATGAAACCCTACACAGGGTGCCTTGACAGTAGCAAGGAACGGTTCAACTACAGGCTGAGCCGATGCCGAATGACTGTGGAGTGTGCTTTTGGCCGTTTAAAGGGCCGCTGGCGATCTCTGTATGGGAAGCTGGACTTGGCCGAAAACAGCATCCCCGCGGTTATATCCGCGTGCTGTACCCTCCATAATATTTGTGAAGGGAAGGGTGAAAGATTCACTCAGGCATGGACCTCTGATCAACACCTGGAGGCTGAATTTGCACAGCCAGAGAGCAGGGCTATTAGAGGGGCCCAGCATGGGGCTGCAAGGATTAGGGATGCCTTGAGGGAGCAATTTGAGGCTGAAAACCAGCAGTAATGTCTGGTGCCCTGTGGTTACAATGTTAGTAGGAATCTGTGTTTGCTACGCTGATTTGCAGTGCCTGTTTCCTGGGCTAAGGTATCTTTTACTTTATGCAATAATAAAGAATGTTTTCAAAACCAAAATATCCATTTATTGAAAAGAAAATTCATTTATTGAAAGAAACACAACTGTTTGGGAATCAGAAAGGCCAAGGGGGTGGGGTGGGGAACGATAGAATCACAGATTTGCATATGTCCTGTGCTGTGCAATGAGTGCTGCAGTTCAGGATGTCGATACTGCATGGTGATGGGGGTTGAGTGCAGGGGGTAAGGGTCGTAGTTCTCAGGGCTGGTTGGTGAAGATACCGGTGTTGGAGGCAGCTGGTGGCGGTAAGAACCCGGATGTTGGGGAAAGTGGGTTGCAGGTGACATGGGGGCACAAGGGAAAGTTTTGGGACAAGGGCTGCGGGGCGGGGGGCGGGCGCGGTAGTGCTCCGCCTGCATGGCTACGAGCGCCTGGATAGAGTCCGCTTGGCACTCCATGATGCTTATCAGCCGATCCGTGCTTTGCTGCCGGTGCTCTGTGCTTCACCGCCAGTGCGCTGCGTTTTTCCTGGCGGGTCCTGCTTTCACTCTCCCTCCACTCCTGCGCTTTTTGATTCTCTGTAAGAGATTGCTGCATCACTTCGTGCAGCATGTCGTCTTTGCTTTTCCGTGGTCTCTTCCGGAGTCTTTGCAGTCTCTGAGCCGGTGAAAACACGGACGGTTGAGATCTCAAGGTTGCATCTGTAAAGGCAAAATGCAACACTTAACAGAGGCAGCATTGTTTATACCAGACAGAGCAATGATTCCCCCGCACTTAAGGAGGGCACACACAGTCTACACAATAGCATAATTTTCCTGTCCCAAAGAGAGCGGACATAACCCACGGGAGCTCCAAAATGGTGAGTAAGGGGGACTGATTGTTTCTGGGCTGTACTGTCCTCTGGGTTTCTGTGCCTTGGGGAGAGCCAACAGCTGCAGGGGGCACCTACACTGAACACTGTCCCAACATTTTCCACAGGAGTCCATCCTGGAAGATCTCACTGCTGAGGGTGACCTGGGAAGCAAGGGAGGGTCTTCTATTGCAATGTGGCTTCTGCCCTGGCCCATATGCAGCTTCACTGTGTGCAGCAATGGTCCCCCCGCCCCTCGTGGCACAGTGGCGCGGACACGTTAGCCTGACTGGGACAAGGACCACGGTGGCTCTCCCAAGAAACCTGCGCAAGCGCATTGCCCACATTCTGGATGAGACTTTCCAAGAGATTACCAAGGCAGATTACCGCAATGTGATAGACCACATCAATGCGCTATTCCACATCTAGGCATGCATGCAGCCCTAACCCTCCTCTCCCGAAAAACTTCCTTCCCCAAAAATAAAGCCGCTTACCGGGAACACGCTCTTCAGTTTGTCCTCCACCAAGTACCTGCCGCTGCGACTGGCAGCTTCCTCCTGGCTCGAAGAGCTCCTGGCTGCATGGACCCAGGGATTGGGTGTCTCCCACCGCCCCAGCACCCTCACTCCCGCTTTCCTCCTCCTCTATCTCCTCCTCCCCCCACTCTGAAGTGTCCATGGTGGTGCTCGGCATGGAGGTGGGGTCACCCCCAAGTATCGTATCCAGCTCTTTATAGAATCTGCAGGTCGTGGGGGGAGCACCCGAGCGGCTGTTTGCCTCGCGGGCTTTGCGGTAGGCATTCCGCAGCTCCTTCACCTTAATCCTGCACTGCAGTGTGTCCCGGTCATGGCCCCTTTCCATCATGGCCCTTGATATCTGCCCGTAGGTATCGTAATTCCTACGGCTGGAGCGCAGCTGGGACTGGACAGCTTCCTCCCCCCAAACACTGATGAGGTCCAGCAACTCGCCATTGCTCCATGCTGGGGCTCGCCTGGCGCGTGGAGGCATGGTCACCTGGAAAGATTCGCTGATAGCACTCCACACCTGGCTGGCTGAGCAAACAGGAAGGGGATTTTTANCGCTGTATCCGCGGAGATACAGCGCTGTATCCGCGGAGATACAGCGCTGTACGTGCCTTGCCAGTGTGGACGGGGAGTGAGGTACAGCGCTGTGCGCGGCTTTAGTGCGCTGTAACTTGCCAGTGTACAGGCTGCAAAACCAGTAACCTAGCCCTTGTGTTTGCAATCAGGGAATTCCCTCGACTCTCAGTTTTGCTCAGGCCTTTCATGTGCCTTGGGCGGTCTCCACTGTTTGTAGCTGTCTCTGCTACATGAAGGGTCTTATCTGTTCCTTCCAGTCTGCGAGTGCTTGGCAGTGCCCTGGGAGTTCATGGGATTGTCTTGGGCTAGACTTACAAGGTGACACTAACAGTAACGGAAGAGCCACGAGGACAGAAACAAATGGCTCCGTGACTAGATCAGAATCCAGAGCACGATGTGCAGATTCCCATCCTCCCAGGAACCAGAATCAGGGCCCAGTCTGAAGGAGCTGCCCACTTCTCCTGCAAAGGGGTCCCCAGACTGATGCTACGCTGGTGCCTAATGTGGAAGGTTTAGGAGCAGTAAAGGGGTCTTAGGAAGACTCGAGGCTCTATGCTCAAACACTCTGGAGCAGCAGCAAATGGGGCAGTTCTCTGGCCTGTGTGATACAGGAGCTCAGACTAGAGGCTCACAATGGTCCCTTCTGGCCTTGGATTCTATGAAAGGGTTAACGGGGGTAGCCAGTTAGCTTTGCAGTGATCAGTCATCCTGGTCCCCTGGTGGCAGAGGTTAAGGTGCTCTGCTGGCCCATCTCTGGGACAGTCTCAGCCCTGCAGGCTGTTGGGGATGAAGGTCAGTTGTCCCTGTGCATATCAAAGGCAAGGAAGGCTCTAAATAGTGGATCAGACTGGGAGGCTTGGGGCGTGTCTAGATTAAACTTAGTTGGCGCTCACATGGGCAGCGGAATGAGAGCACACACAAGAGAAGTGAGGGGATGTGTCTTGTTTTCTAGCTGTTCAAATCACTGCTTCGTTGCCCCACAAAGCTCCTTCTATGACTCCAGCCCTTGGCCCTTCCCCAAGAATCGTTCTCTGCCGGAGTTGGGCAGCCATTGGAAGGACATTGACGAAGTCGACTCAGTGGCCTTCAGGTGGGCCTCAGAGGTGCCTCAAGGGGAGACAAGGAGGATGAACCGGCTTGCCAGATCATTCACAAGTGCCCTGGCGGAAGGTACCGATTATAGACTGCTTCCTTTTCTGCACGCTGTTTGAGTAGAGATAATCTGTGCACTCCCAGGCCTCAGGGAAGCTTAGATCTAAGCTCAGACTCCACTGATTTCGTTAGTGACTGAAGAAGTGTGAAATTCTGCAGCTCTTGTGCTATGAGTAACTGGGGGGAGGGCCTGATTCTCTCCTCAAACCTATTTTACACTGATGCAAACTCCATGGACTTCAGTCAAGCTGCTCCTAGATTCCTACCGGGCTAAGTGGGATAAGAATTGGGCCTCCCAAGTTTGAAACCGGGGGCCCCTGCAGCAGATACAAATGCCTCTTGCCAGATGTAAACTCTGAATCTGGCAGTTGCTGTCCATGTGACTCTGTGATCTTGGTCCTCATACATTCAGGACCGGAATAACTTTTTGTGGGCCTGGCACCAAACATATTTGTGGGCCTCCCTGGGACAAGGTGCAGGGGGGGCGGGATAGTCAGTCTCCAGCATGAAGGGCGGGCTGGGGGCAATGAGGCACAGCGTGGCGGGAGCAGCCCCACTCTGTGCAGCCCAGCAGGTGCCAGACGCGCACTGACCTGCCCAGCCCTGTGCTGCCAGCGTGTCCCTTCCCCTGGAGGGCGGGTCCTGCACCACCCCGCCCCCCCTGCCCAGTGCCCCCCCTGCCCAGCGCCCCCTCGCCCAGAGACCTCCACCATAGATCTCTATGCCCAGCCCTGTGCTGCCAGCGTGTCCCTTCCCCTGGAGGGCGGGTCCTGCACCACCCCGCCCCCCCTGCCCAGTGCCCCCCCTGCCAAGCGCCCCCACGCCCAGAGTCCTCCAGCACCGATCTCTATGCCCAGTCCCCACCCCTCCCAGAGACCTCCCCCACTGGCCTCCCACCACAACTGCACAGCACCCTGCACACCACACCACTCGCCTAACGCCCCCCGCCCATAGACCTGCCCACCACCTTCCTCAGTCCCGCCATCACAGCTGCACAGCACCCCATATTCCTGAGGGGATTCTGCACCAAAAAATTAAAAAGTCTGTGCACAATATTGTAAAATTCTGCAAATTTTATTTGTCAATATATAACTGTGGAGGCTCCAACATGGCAGTGGGGAGCACAGTCCACTGGTTGCATGGAGGCGGGAGATCACCATGCAGCCTCCCCCTCACCCCACCCCACCCCACCCCACCCCGGGACAGGGACTTGGCAGTGAGGCTGCACCCGACCCTGACACAGTGCAAGGGCCAGGCCTGCCCCAGAAACACCCTGGGGCCCTGCCCCCCTGTGCCTCTCGCACCAGGTGTGGGTGAGCAGGCTCCGCCCGGCAGCAGGATCCCAGTGCAGAGGGACTGAGTGTGGGGGGATCCAGGTGGGGGTAGGAGAGTTCTCTATGGGGCAATCTGGGTGCGGGTGGCTCAGTGGGAGATCTGGATGCACAGAAGCTCATTGGGGGGGTTCCAGGTGCAGGGGCAATGGGACTCTGCAGGGATCCAGGTGAAGGTGTTTGGGGCTCAGCGGGGGGGTCTAGGTGCAGGGGAGGTGGGGTTCATTTGGGTGGGGGTCCAGGTGCAGGTGGTTGGGGCTCAGTGGGGAGGGTGTCTGGGGGGGGGCTCATCGGGGTGGTACAGATGCTGGGGAGGTGGGGCTTGTCAGGGTGAGGGTTCAATGGGCCTGCTTAACGGGGAGCCCAGCTTCTGCCAAGGGGATGCTGCATGCTGGGCTCCAGCTTCCCCCCTGCCCCCACTTCCCCCATCCCCTTCTCCTCCCCATCCCATGCCCCTTCTCCACCACTCCATCTCCTCCCCAGGCTTGGGGACCAGGGGGGAAACCCCCCCCCAGCACGATCTGGTGGAGTGAAGCGGGTTGGGACCGGGTCGCTCCACTTCCTGCCGCCAGGTGATTGCAGGGCGGTCCCGACCCCGCACTCATGGGGCAGCGGGAAGTGGAGTGACCCAGCCCCAGCCCGCTCTGCTCTGCTCCCCTGGCTCCCAGACTTTGGGGGAGGGGGGAACCGCTCCCCAGCACTCACCAGCGGCGCGGCTGGGAGCTGGCGGGGCAGAGTGGGCTGGGGCCAGGTCGCTCCACTTCCCGCCGCCCGGTGAGTGCAGGGCAGGCCCGACCCCTTCTGCAGTCCCCTGGGATGAGTAGCTCAGCGTAGGGGTTTGGGGGGGAAGGGGCGGAGTGGGGGCGGGGCGGGGCTGGGGCAGAGCAGAGGTGGGAAGAGGCGGGGCAGGGGTGGAGCAGGGATGGGGGCAGCTTTCCTGGCCAGCTCTGCTGGCCGGGGGATCGGGCTGGCCGGGGCCCCTTCTGACTCTGGGCCCAGCGCCATGGTAAACCCTGTACTGCATACACTTGATGTTTTCAGATCCCGTATCCTTCATCAACAACTCCTTCACGCATGCAGAGACCTTCATCTACAAATACACCCGCTCCAAGCTGTACACAGTCCAAGACGAGGAACACAAGAGTTTTGTCCTGTGGCGTCACACCGGCCAGGCCCAGCTGATGGCAGTGCATTTACAAGGCCCCAAAAGCAGAGAAGCAGGTAAATTACAAGCTAGTTCTTTCCTCTGGCCCCACCCCCAGTTTATCTCCTCTTGCTCAGTTACCTGCTGATATAGGTGTGAGGTTCTGGGGATCACTCAGACCAGCGAGGGAGTCAGTCACCACCTGCCTGGGTAATTTTGGGGGCCCTAATGCTGGGCTGCTATGGGTGAGAGCTCTGACACCAGTAGCTGGCCTGCAAGCACCAGCCTCGTTACTCCTTGCAGGGTGACCTCAGCAACCCCTTCTGGTCCCAAGTCTCCCCACATCCGTCTCCCTGAGTTCTTAATTACAGACACTTGGACTCTTCCACTCTGGTTCATCAACCAATGAAAACCTGCCCCCAATTATCAGTTCACTCTGGGACACCCACACAGTTTGGACACCAGAGACCTGCCTGGGGTAGAAATAAACAAACAGCTTATTGAATAGAAAAATCATAGCTCCTAGATGGAATAGTGCGGAAAAGCAAACACAGACAAGTTACACAGAAAACAAATGTATAGACTAGGGGTCGGCAACCTTTCAGAAGTGGTGTGCCGAGTCTTCATTTATTCACTCTAATTTAAGGTTTCGTGTGCCAGTAATACATTTTAATGTTTTTAGAAGGTCTCTTTCTATAAGTCTATAATATATAACTAAACTATTGTTGTATGTAAAGTAAATAAGGTTTGAAAAATATTTAAGAAGCTTCATTAAATGAAAATGCAGAGCCCCCCGGACCGGTGGCCAGGACCCGGGCAGTGTGAGTGCCACTGAAAATCAGCTCGCGTGCTGCCTTCGGCACCCGTGCCATAGGTTGCCTACCCCTGGTATAGAAGCAATCTCAGGCTTTACACTTCTACATTGGCTAAATTCCCTTTTCTAATCCAAGTTACCCAGTGCCTCTGAACACTTTCACAGTGTGCCCTCTGTCCTAGAAAGGATCCAGTGTTTCGTGGACAGCACCCCACTTAAATGTTAGTCCTCCCTTTCTGGATAAAAAACCTCAAACCCAAGCCTGTTTATAAAAAGGGCATGTCTACACTACAATCTTAAGTCGACCTATGTTACCTTCAGTTGTGGTGGCTGATATCCACACTACCTGGTGGTGGTCGTCCTCACCAGGAGCACTTTCACTGACCTGAAAAGGGGCAATGGGGGAGGGGTTGAGATCCAGAGCTGTCAGCGCCATGCAGCTCCCCACCGGGAGCCCATCTGCCCACTGGGTTTCTTGCCACCGTGCTCCCAGCCGGGAACTGGGGGGTCGTTGCTCAGGGCTTCTCGCCACCGGTGGGGAGATCTGCATCCAGAGTCCAGTTGGCTGCCATGCTCCTGGCGGGGAGCCGAGAGCCCAGTGCTCAGCAGGGCTCCCAGTGGGGAGCCTGGCCGGCAGCCCAAACCAGGACCTTAGGTGGCCGCCTGGCTTGGAGCGGAGACCCAGCAGTGGGAGCCAGGAGCAGGGCTTTCTTGTCAATTTCATGGCTCGGAGCCCATGTAAGGAACACAGTGTCTACACACACTGCTTCGCCCTAGCAACACCGACATAAACCCTACGCCTCTTGGCAGCTTATGTGGACCTAATTATGTCAGTGTCTACAAGACAGGCTTAAATTGGCGGCTGGTCATCTTGTCAATTTCACAGCAGGAGCCCTGAAACTGACAAGGAAGTGGGGCAGCTAGAACCCAGTTGCTCTAGTAGGACCATGTGATGTTCCCCTGGTGTTATCTGGACCGGTGATCTGCTAGGTCACTCCAATCCTCGACTCTGGGAGCCAGCCTGACGCTGCTCTGCTGTGAGCCCCCCCCCCCTGGCCTGTTCACACACAGCCTCTGGCATGTCAGCTGCTCCCAGCTACTTGCAACCGAATGGCACCAGCCCATATCTCCGGTCCCAGACACAACCCTAGGACCCTCCATCTTGCAGTGTCCAGTCATGCCCGCTGGACACTGCAAGCTTCTATGAGTTTGTCAATTTAACAAAGAAATTGATCTGTACCAGGCTTGTTATCCCAAGGGGAGTCTCTGACATGCTGCATTCCAAACGCACTGCTTCAGGTAGAATAAACAAACAGATTTATTAACTACAGAGAGATTTTAAGTCAAAGCATAACAAGTCAGATTTGGTCAAATGAAATAAAAGCAAAACTCATTCTAAGCTGATCTTAACACTTTGAATGCCCTTACAAACTTAGATGCTTCTCACCACAGGCTGGCTGGTTGCACTTCAGCCAGGCTCTCCCCTTTGATCAGGGCTTCAGTCGCTTTGTGCGGTGTCTGTACATGTAGGTGGAAGAGAGAGAGAGCATGGCAAACGTCTCTCCCTTTTATCCTGTCCTTTCTTCCCTCTTGGCTTTGCGCCCCCCCCCCCCCTTCAGAGTTAGATGAGCATCACCTCGTAGTCCCAAACTGACCAAAGGAAGTGGAGGGGGGGGGGTGACTCACTTGAGAGTCCAACAAATCCTTTGTTGCTGCCTAGGCCAGTGTCCTTTGTTCCTGTGAGGCTGGGCTGGGTTTGTTCCACACATGCCCTGATGAGGTGTGAACTGCCCCTCTGTTCTTAGAGTTTTTATCTGAGCTTGTGTTAAGCCATGAGGACACATTTTCAGCCTCATAACTAGTTACATGAAATTACAACCTATAACAACAACAGTTACTACAACATTACTATAACAATAATGCTCCATCTCCACCCTCTGACAAACTGAGGCTAGGGACACCATTCCTTACCCATCCTGGCTAATAGCCATTAATGGACTTAACCACCATGAATTTATCCAGTTCTCTTTTAAACCCTGTTATAGTCCTAGCCTTCACAACCTCCTCAGGCAAGGAGTTCCACAGGTTGACTGTGCGCTGTGTGAAGAAGAACTTCCTTTTATTTGTTTTAAACCTGCTGCCCATTAATTTCATTTGGTGGCCCCTAGTTCTTATATTATGGGAACAAGTAAATAACTTTTCCTTATTCACTTTCTCCACACCACTCATGATTTTATATACCTCTATCATATCCCCCCTTAGTCTCCTCTTTTCCAAGCTGAAAAGTCCTAGCCTCTTTAATCTCTCCTCATATGGGACCCGTTCCAAACCCCTAATCATTTTAGTTGCCCTTCTCTGAACCTTTTCTAATGCCAGTATATCTTTTTTGAGATGAGGAGACCACATCTGTACGCAGTATTCAAGATGTGGGCGTACCATGGATTTATATAAGGGCAATAAGATATTCTCCGTCTTATTCTCTATCCCTTTTTTAATGATTCCTAACATCCTGTTTGCTTTTTTGACTGCCGCTGCACACTGCGTGGACGTCTTCAGAGAACTATCCACGATGACTCCAAGATCTCTTTCCTGATTAGTTGTAGCTAAATTAGCCCCCATCATATTGTATGTATAGTTGGGGTTATTTTTTCCAATGTGCATTACTTTACATTTATCCACATTAAATTTCATTTGCCATTTTGTTGCCCAATCACTTAGTTTTGTGAGATCTTTTTGAAGTTCTTCACAGTCTGCTTTGGTCTTAACTATCTTGAGCAGTTTAGTATCATCTGCAAACTTTGCCACCTCACTGTTTACCCCTTTCTCCAGATCATTTATGAATAAGTTGAATAGGATTGGTCTGAGGACTGACCCTTGGGGAACACCACTAGTTACCCCTCTCCATTCTGAGAATTTACCATTTATTCCTACCCTTTGTTCCCTGTCTTTTAACCAGTTCTCAATCCCTTTTATCCCATGACAACCTAATTTACGTAAGAGCCTTTGGTGAGGGACCTTATCAAAGGCTTTCTGGCAATCTAAGTACACTATGTCCACTGGATCCCCCTTGTCCACATGTTTGTTGACCCCTTCAAAGACCTCTAATAGATTAGTAAGACACGATTTCCCTTTACAAAAACCATGTTGACTTTTGCCCAACAATTTATGTTCTATGTGTCTGACAATTTTATTCTTTACTATTGTTTCAACTAATTTGCCCGGTACCGACGTTAGACTGTAATTGCCGGGATCACCTCTAGAGCCCTTTTTAAATATTGGCGTTACATTAGCTATCTTCCAGTCATTGGGTACAGAAGCCGATTTAAAGGACAGGTTACAAACCCTAGTTAATAGCTCTGCAATTTCACATTTGAGTTCTTTCAGAACTCTTGGGTGAATGCCATCTGGGTGGTCACCATCCCCCAGCGAACCTAGTTTAAAGCCCTCCTCACTAGGTTAGCCAGCCTGCCTGCGAAGATGCTCTTCCCTCTCTTCGTTAGGTGGATCCCACAATCACTTTATAAGGATGAACATGGGGTGCAGGGTGTTCCCACGAGGTACAGAACATCACAGACCCTGCTTCCTGAAATTGACACAGTTCACCCAAGTTCAGTGGCCCCATTTTGAACTGGTAGAGGAGGGGGCATATCGGGTATTGAAACCTACCAGTAGCAGTTCTGCAGCGAGAAATTCCCAGCCAAAGCCTGACCCCGGACTGTCGCTCGCCCATAATCTGAAGGATCTTGGCTGGCGTTGGCTCTAGCCCAAGGGATGCCTAGGGGTTCAGGTAGCAGAGAAGATTGTCATGGAGCAGTTCACCCAAGTTCAGTGGCCCCATTTCGAACTGGCAGAGGAGGGGGCATATCGGGTATTGAAAGATCCCAAGATGGGGGAGGTAAGAATGCAGCTCTGAGGGCCAAGGAAGTTTCAAAGCGGGGTGCTTCAACTGGCCTTGCAGCACCATGTGGGGTCAGTGGGGTGGGAGAAGACTCGTAACAGAGTGACCACAAGGTTCTACTGGCTGGGCGTCCATCCAGAGGTGTGGGACTATTATGCATCATTCCCTGAGTGCCAGTGGACAGGCCAGAAAAAGGTTCCCCCCCAGTACCATTACCCATTGTAGGGTGCCCTCTGATCTGGGGGGCCCATTAGAGAAGTCTGCAGTGGGGCACAAATATAGCCTTGTAATTTTTAGACTATGCTACCAGCTACCCTGAGGCCATTCCCATTCAGTCAGCAATGGTGGCTGTCAATACTAATGAACTCACAGAAGTATTTGCCTAAGTGGGCTCCCCAGAGAAATACTAAGAGAGCAAGGGAGAACTTCACCTCCCAATTGATGAAGGAGCAATGCATGATGTGCCGGGTCTCAAAGCCGGGCCTGGGAGGCCCAGACAGCTGCTGCATCCTGGCCTCCACTCAGGGCCGGCTCCAGGCACCAGCTAAAGAAGCAGGTGCTTGGGGTGGCACGTCCGGGTCTTCGGCGGCAATTCGGCGGCGGGTCCCTCAGTCTCTCTCGGAGCGAAGGACCTGCCGCTGAAGAGTAGATCGGCGCGATCGCGCTGCTGCAGCTTTTTTTTTTTTTTTGGCCGCTTGGGGCGGCAGAACCTGGAACCGGCCCTGCCTCCACCCAGAGTCCACTGAACCCAGGTGGGCCAAGGAGCTACTAGGGCTATCAGCCAAGACTCCACCCATGGGAGCCCTGATTGGAGGCTCGGCTGGCTCCACCATTTGGTCCAACCATGCTAAGCCAGAAGGAAGCCCAGGAAGCTTGTCTGAGACACACGGTGGTTTCCTGTTGTGGCTACATCGGACACTGCTTGTGCCTGTCTCCTGCATTGCTCCTGGCTCCTACCTTTGCTCCTGCCTTATGTCAACCTAACTGTGTAGTGTAGACCAGGCCTTAGGTTGACCTAATGATGTCAGTGTCTACACTACAGCCTTGCTCCCGCCAATGTAAGTGCCCTACTACACCGACATAATAACTCCACCTCCACGAGAGGCGTAGGGTTTATGTCAGTGTTAGGGCGACGCAGTGTCTGTGTAGACACTGTGTTCCTTACATGGGCTCCGAGCCGTGAAATTGACAAGAAAGCCCTGCTCCTGGCTCCCCAGCTGGGCTGCTGCACACTGGATCCTGCCCTCACACCTCACCTCCAATCCTCGGTGACCAGTCCTGGCTCTGGCCTCTGACATTTGGTATCTGACCCCGGCTCTGACCCTCAACTTCGATTTCCAGTTCTGACTCAGGCTTGACCCCCTGGTTCTGATAACTGGCAGTTGACTCTGGTGCCCTTAGCTTTATTCCCCAGCCTGTATGGCTGCTCTGCCCACCGAACCTGACTCCTGCTCTGACTACTAGGCCAGACAGCCTATATTCCAGTCCATAACAACCTGGTGCTCAGACACCTCCTGGTTGCTGCGGAGCTGCACTCTGATCAGCTTCTATCTGAGCAGCAGTCTCCTGTGGGAAAGTAAGGTCTGGCTGGACAAGGGTCATTCACAGCCCTGATTAATCTTCAGAGTAGGTCCATCCTGCGTACTGAATGAGGCAAGCCTCCTGTGGAAAAAATAGTATGTGATCAGGTAATTAAAGACTATCATAATGGATATGGGCACAGGGGCCGAATTAAGATTGCAACAGGCATTCTGGCATTTCCTACCTTTGGAGTGCTTGACTTTGCAACCTCTAATGTTCTTTTAATGTCATTTTCTGCAAGTAATTATTATTAAGATCTGATTTTCCAACCCCTGTTTCTTGGGAGTATTTTGTCTTCAGGCACAGTCCCACTGAAGTGGATGGCATTACTCAGATGAGTAAAAGTGCACAACTGAATCTCTGATGTGCAGTTATTTTTAAGAGCCATCAGTGTCACCGATAAAGTGATATGGCAGCTATTGTGCATGGATTTCAGGTTCCTCACTCACTATTTATAACTGATGGTGCTTCCAAGATCTTCACAGACAGACGGACGGACTTTTTTATTGTAATTGAGTCTGGATTTCCTCTTGCTTTTCTCTTCCTAGTGAAATTAAACCTGGATTTATATCGTTCACCGTACACCTCCCCAAAGCGCATCAGTCCTGTTGCTGTGAACATTGTGGAAAGCAACGCTGTGGAAAACAATCTGTATCTGTGCTGTGTGAAGGATAAAGGCAGCCCTGTGCTGCAGCTGGAGGTGAGTGGGATTAGCAGGACCTTTAGCATCATCACAAACTCCACAGCGACTGAAATTCAATCCACATCTGGTTTTTATTGATACCTTTACATGGGACTCACTGTTTTCCTCCAGATACGGTGTATGATTACTATTATCATTTAGTGCTATTACGGTAGCACCTTGATTCTTCATTCGAGATCAAGGCCCTGTTGTGGTAGGCACTGTGCAGTCACGTAATAAGAAGGTTCCTTCCTCAAAGATTTTATCATCTAAATACAGAAGACAAAGAGTGGAAGGAGAAGCAGAGATAAGAAGTGACTTGCCCAGGAACCCAGGTCTCCTGAATCCCAGTCCATCGCACTGCACTAATTCATTAGATCATGTTGTCTCTTGTGCCCTTGGGGTATGTCTATACTGCAGCTGGCAGCGAGCCTCCTTGTGTGGGTAGCCAGACTTGCCCAAGCAGGGCTTGAGCTACTCTGCTAAAAAAGGGAGCTCGGGCCTCCAAACCCAGCTGCCCCCCTGGTTCTGAGCCCAAGTCTCTGAGGTGCTGCCATGTCCACACGGTTATTTTTAAAGTGGTAGTTTGAGCAGAGCTAGTGCAAGCCTGTCTACCACACTGGTGGGCTTGCTCCCAGCTGCAGTGAAAACGTATCATTAGTGATCAAGGTTCAAACTGCAGCCATGCTTTTGCAGCTTCCATGTAGTTCTTGTCTGCCGTTGGGCCTGATCCCTCTTACACTGAAATCCCATTTAATAGGAGCAGGAATAGGTTCCTTGGCTGGTGGACAGTCTCTCAGGTGTATGAAACACCTGTGGTGTCCGGGCCAGATTCTCCTGTCTGTGCACTACACTCAGAGGGCCAGCATTTCACACCCACTTTTCACTGGTGTAAATGACAGCCCAAAGTGGAAGGCAGGGGAGAGTCAAGCGCAGTGTTTCCTTGGACAAATTCTGCTCAGGGATACCCACAGAATAGTTGCACAGGCACAAGTGAGAGTGGATGCTAGCTCTGTGTCTCATACTCCTCCCACTGCAGGATGAAAGCCTTCCAAAGAGCATCCCTGTTTCTAACTGGCCTCTCATTTCCCACAGAAGGTGAAGGGGCCTATGAAAGACATGAGGACCAAGGATCAGGAGCGTTTCATCTTTTTCAAGACCAGTTCTGGTTCCACTTCCAGCTTTGAATCAGCTGCCCATCCAGGCTGGTTCCTCAGCACCTCAAAACTGAACGACAAACCCGTCAGGATGGTGAATCAAACTGGAGAGCGGGACATCACTGATTTCTATTTGGTTGAAATGTAATCCCTAGCCAGCAGTTACTGGTTTAGAACTGAATGCCTGTATGTACTACGTACAGTAGGAGCATAACTATTTTTGGGATCTCAGCAATTCCATATTAATTCTGTTTTATTAATTCTGTTTTTAATTAATTTATTAATTAAAATTAATTGAATTGTACCATGTATGTATCTTGTGAACCTTGTAAGCAATACTTGTAATCTCTCATAACTCAAGCCTGACCCCAGATGTACAGTACCTTCCTTCTTAACTTGTGTAAATTTGATTTTAAACATTAGCATTAATTCCATATTAATTCAGTTTTATTTATTATTATTATTTCGGTAGCATCTAGAGGCACCAGCCACGATGGAATGTCTCATTACTTTAGGCACTATACATATAGTTTTGTTCCCTGATCATTTATAGGGACATTGTTAGATCAAATCCTGTCTCTAATATTAATTGTTAGGTTTTGTGGGTTTTTAAATAATTTTTTACAAAATATCAACAGAAAAAAAAATTGTCTTTTATAATTCCAGTGGAAACAGGTTTTTTGGGAGGGTACTTATAAGCAAATAAACCAGTTCCTGCAGTATTTGCAACCAGCATTGGTGTCTAGGGAATTGAAAACCTGAAGGTGCAATTGGCTTGAAACTGATTTGTTACTAATGTGTAACTGACTAGTCTTTTCTTATTGTCTGAACTGAAATGCAAAGAGAAAGTAAATAGCGTGAATAGGAAGTCAGACTCTTTTACCATTTCTTGCAGTTTGAGTAATCTAAGGAGTGATATATTTATTACAAAACTGTCAATCCCAACAGTATGTGGATTATAAAGTAGCCATGTTATGTTGTAGAAATTAAGTTATAGTAATTATTATATTATTATTTTATTATTGTTTCTTCATTATTTATAAAGTTGGTATTTAAAAATTAATTCCTTTTGTTCATTTTGGACTTGAATGGGGGGAGGTTGACCATAGGCAATTCTTGCTGAAAATCCTTAGTGACTGAATTCTGGGTTGCCAGGTGCTTTTCTATGAGAGGTGGTTTTGCTTTAGGCCCTGGAGAAGGGCAATGAAGTAAACTCTAGCCCAGGGGTTCTCAACTTTTTTCCTTTCTGAGGCCTCCCCTCCCCACCCCCCAACATGCTATAAAAACGCCACGGCCCACCTGTGCCACAGCAATTGTTTTTCTGCGTATAAAAGCCAGGGCTGGCGTTAGGGGGAAGCAAGCCGGGCAACTGCCTGGGGCCCCACACCACGGGGGGCCCCACAAAGCTAAGCTGCTCAGGCTTTGGCTTCAGCCCCGGATGTTGAGGTCAGGGCAGCGTGGACTTTCTGCCCTGCGCCCCAATGAGTCTAATGTCAGCCCTGTTTGGCAGACCCCCTGAAACCTGCTCGTGGACCCACAGGGGGCCTCGGACCCCTGGTTGAGAACTGCTGCTCTAGCCCACCCAAAGGTTACAGAGGCTTAAAGAAAAGTCCCCAAATCATGAGAGTTGTGATAAAATTGCGGGAGGCCTGCTCTAGACTAAAGTCAGGTCGACCCAGCTATATCGCTCAGGGGTGTGAAAAATCCACATGCGAGTGGCATAGTTAAGCCAATTTAACCCCAGGTATAGACAGCATTCTTCTGTCACCAAAGCTACTGCCTCTCGGGGGGTGGATTAACTACACCGACGGGAAGGGATCTAGGGATCTAGCTAGGCCGTGTCTACATGGAAGCACTACAGCACTGCGGCTGTGCCACTGTTGCGTTTTAAGTGTACACAAGCCCAGAGTCAGCAGCACTGCTGTTATCTGTATGTGGTGGTGCCTGGACGTCCTAGTCAGGATCATTGTACTAAGAGACAGACCGGCACTGCCCCGGCAAGCTCCCAGGCTGTGTGAGTGTGAATCTGTTTTTTCTCTTCAGTGTGATTTGGTGGCTGACAGCCATGGGCGGCGGGTGAGCCCCTGCTTTTGGGAGACCCGCTGGCCCCGCCCTTTCTGCCCAAGGCCCCGCCCCCCGCACGCTCAAGCCCCAAACAACCCCTCCCCCCGTAAAAGAAAAACAATCCGAGGAGCCCCGGCCCACCCGGACCCACTGCGTTTCCCCCCCAGCACCAGACTGAGACGCCGGCCCCCCAGAGCCCCAGCGCCGCCAGAGTTGGGCTGGCCCCAGCACCCGGCCAAACCGCCAGCCCCCACGAGCGCTGGCCCGAGCCGGGCCAGGCCAGGCTAAGCCAGCAGCCTCACCGAGCGCCGGGCTGGCCCCAGTGCTGGGCTGAGCCGTGGCACACACACCATGACCCGCGAGAGTCAGGCCGGGCCAAGAGCCGCTGGCAGCCTCCCCGAGCGCCAGCTCCTCCCGACCCTGAAGGCCACCTACCTCTGCTGAGCTGCTGGCCCCAGTAGCGCCCAACCAAGCCTCCTCACTCCACCGGCCGCTGGCTCTCCGCGTTGCTCCTCACTCCCTTGTCCCAAGGAGGAGGGACGCGGGGAGCAGCAGGGACCGTGGGGGTGGGGGTGGAGAGGAGGAGGCGGTGGGGGTCTCGGAGGAGGGGAGGCCACTGCGGCCCAGTTGTCCTGCAGCAAGTCAGCGGCAGCCCCAGGGAAGGCAAAGCCTTCCCTGGCCTATTATACCCGCTGCCCATGCTGACAGCATCCTCTGGAAAGGTTGTTTAGTGACCGTCTTGGTTGGCTCTGTTATCCCCAAAGGCTGCGTTAGCCGTCTGGATGGAGAGCGGCCCGTTAACAGGTTTGTCACTGGACATTATCGAGTTTGATCAGGGGTGTGGTGGTTATTTCATGGGGATCTAGCTGTTGAAGAGAGCTGTGTGCCAGGCCAGTCTCCTTGGCCTCTGTGTAATGAGTAGGGTTGCCAGGCGTCCAGTTTTCGACCAGAACGCCCAGTCTAAAAGGGAACCTGGTGGCTCCAATCGGCACTGCCAAACAGGCCGTTAAAAGTCCGGTCGGCGGCGCAGCAGGGGCCCAGGCCTAAGGCAGGCTCCCTAATTGCCCTAGCTCCTGGAGGTGGCTGCCAGTTCCTTGGGGCCACTAGGTGCATGGGTGACCAGGGAGGCGTGTGCTGCCCTCGCCTGCAAGCACCGCTTCCTAGGGACAGCAGGGACCGGGCAGCCGCTTCCTGGGAGCTGTGGTAAGCGCCGCCGGGACCCCGCACCCTGTCCTGCACCCCAAGCCTCTGCCCCAGCCTGGAGTCCCCTCCCAGACCCAAACTCCCTTCCGAAGCCCCCAACCCCCTGCCCCAGCCCTGAGTCCCCTCCTGCACCCCAACCCCCTCATCCCCAGCCCCACCCGAGCCCGCAACCCCAGAGCCCACCCCCCCTGCCCCAGCCCTGAGTCCCCTCCTGCACAACCCCCTCATCCCCAGCTCCACCCCAGAGCCCGCAACCCCAGAGCCCACACCCCCCTGCCCCACCCCGGAGCCCTCTTACATGCCTCATTTCTGAACGCCTCATTTCTGGCCCCACTCAGAGCCCGCACCCCCAGCTGGAGCCCACGCCCCAACCCCCTGCCCCACCCCAGAGCCCCCTCCTGCACCCCAAACCCCTCATACCTGGCCCCACCCCAGAGTCCACACCCCCAGCCAGAGCCCTCCCTCCCTCCCACACTTTGAACCCCTCAGCCCCAGCCCGGAGCCCCCTCCTGCACCCCAAACCCCTCATCCCCTGCCCCACCCCAGAGCCTGCATCCC
>QXTE01000597.1:55904-134972 GCA_003942145.1 Platysternon megacephalum
GCTGGCGATCTCTGTATGGGAAGCTGGACTTGGCCGAAAACAGCATCCCCGCGGTTATATCCGCGTGCTGTACCCTCCATAATATTTGTGAAGGGAAGGGTGAAAGATTCAGTCAGGCATGGACCTCCGATGTTCAACACCTGGAGGCTGAATTTGCACAGCCAGAGAGCAGGGCTATTAGACGGGCCCAGAACGGGGCTGCAAGGATTAGGGATGCCTTGAGGGAGCAATTTGAGGCTGAAAACCAGCAGTAATGTCTGGTGCCCTGTGGTTACAATGTTGGTAGGAATCTGTGTTTGCTTCGCTGATTTGCAGTGCCTGTTTCCTGGGCTAAGGTATCTTTTACTTTATGCAATAATAAAGAATGTTTTCAAAACCAAAATATCCATTTATTGAAAAGAAAATTCATTTATTGAAAGAAACACAACTGTTTGGGAATCAAGAAAGGGCGGTGGGGTGGGATGGGGAACGGTACAATCACAGATTTGCGTCTGTCCTGTCTGGAGTGCTGTGCATTGAGTGCTGCACTTCAGGATGTCGATACTGCATGGTGATGGGGGTTGAGTGCAGGGGGTAAGGGTCGTAGTGTTCAGGGCTGGGTGGTGAAGATACCGGTGTTGGAGGCAGCAGTTGGCGGTAAGAACCCGCACGTTGGGGAATGTGGGTTGGAGGTGACATGGGGGCACAAGGTAAAGAGTTTTGGGGCAAGGGCTGCGGGGGGGGGGGGCGCGCGGTAGAGCTCCGCCTGCATGGCTGCGAGCTCCTGGATAGAGTCTGCTTGGCGCTCCATTATGCTAATCAGCCGATCCGTGCTTTGCTGCCGGTGCTGCGTGGCCTGCCGCCGGTGCGCTGCGTTTTCCTGGCGGATCCTGCTTTCTCTCTCCCTCCACTCCTGCGCTCTCTCCCTCCACTCCTGCGCTTTTTGATTTTCTTTAACAGACTGCTGCATCACTTGGTGCAGCATGTCTTCCTTGCTTTTCTGCGGTCTCTTCCAGAGTCTTTGCAGTCTTTGAGCCGGTGAAAACACGGACGGCTGATGTCTCAAGGTTGCATCTGTAAAGGCAAAATGCAACACTTAACAGAGGCAGCATTGTTTAAACCAGACAGAGTAATCATTCCCCCGCACTTGAGGAGGGCACACACAGTGTACACAATAGCATAATTTTCCCGTCCCAAAGAGAGCGGACATAACCCACGGGAGCCCCAAAATGGTGAGTAAGGGGGAATGATTGTTTCTGCACTGTCTTCTGGGTTTCTGTGCCTTGGGGAGAGCCAACAGCTGCAGGGGGCACCTACACTGAACACTGTCCCAACATTTTCCACAGGAGTCCATCCTGGAAGATATCTCACTGCTGAGGGTGACCTGGGAAGCAAGGGAGGGTCTTCTACTGCAATGCGGCTTCCGCCCTGGCCCATATGCAGCTTTACTGTGTGCAGCAATGGTCCCCCCGCCCCTCGTGGCACAGTGGCGCGGACACGTTAGCCTGACTGGGACAAGGACCACGGTGGCTCTCCCAAGAAACCTGCGCAAGCGCATTGCCCACATTCTGGATGAGACTTTCGAAGAGATTACCGCGGCCGATTACCGCGATGTGATAGACCACATCAATGCGCTATTCCACATCTAGGCATGCATGCATGCAGCCCTAACCCTCCTCTCCCGAAAAACTTCCTTCCCAAAAAATAAAGCCGCTTACCGGGAACACGCTCTTCAGTTTGTCCTCCACCAAGTACCGGCTGCTGCGACTGGCTAGCTTCCTCCGGGCTCGAGAAGAGCTCCTGGCTGCATGGACCCAGGTAGTCCGGGGTGTCTCCAACCGCCCCAGCACCCTGACTCCCGGTTTCCTCCTCGTCCTCCTCCTCCACCACCCACTCTGAAGTGTCCATGGTGGTGCTCGGCATGGAGGTGGGGTCACCCCCAAGTATCGTATCCAGCTCTTTATAGAATCTGCAGGTCGTGGGGGGAGCACCCGAGCGGCTGTTTGCCTCGCGGGCTTTGCGGTAGGCATTCCGCAGCTCCTTCACCTTAATCCTGCACTGCAGTGTGTCCCGGTCATGGCCCCTTTCCATCATGGCCCTTGATATCTGCCCAAAGGTATCGTAATTCCTTCGGCTGGAGCGCAGCTGGGGCTGGACAGCTTCCTCCCCCCAAACACTGATGAGGTCCAGCAACTCTCCATTGCTCCATGCTGGGGCTCGCCTGGCGCGTGGAGGCATGGTCACCTGGAAAGATTCGCTGATAGCACTCCACACCTGGCTGGATGAGCAAACAGGAAGGGGATTTTTCAAATTCCCGGGGAATATAAAGGGTGGGTCTGACGGTTGGTCACCTGAGGCCAGGGCTGTAGAGTTCGAACTGATGACCAGAGTGGCTAGAACAGGCATTGTGGGATACTGCCGAATACTTCTGGAGGCCAATCAGTGCGCATTGGGTGGCTACACTGGCGCCGCAGCAGCGGCAGCGCAATACTCTTTATTTCTCTCGGCGAGGTGGAGTACAAGCAGCGCTGTATCTGCGGCGATACAGCGCTGTACGTGCCTTGCCAGTGTGGACGGGTAGTGAGTTACAGCGCTGTGGGCGGCTTTATTGCGCTGTAACTTGCCAGTGTAGCCAAGCCCTAACACCTTCCAAATCCTAATCTAGACAAAACCATAGAGTTTGTCTTGACTAGGATTTAAACCGTTCTAAAAATCCAGTGCGTACAAGGCAGTGTATTCTTTTAATGTGCTAGATCAGGGGTCAGCAACCTTTCAGAAGTGGTGTGCCGAGTCTTCATTTATTCACTCTAATTTAAGGTTTCGCGTGCCAATAATACATTTTAACCTTTTTAGAAGGTCTCTTTCTATAAGTCTATAATATATAACTAAACTATTGTTGTATGTAAAGTAAATAAGGTTTCAGAATGTTTAAGAAGCTTCATTTAAAATTAAATTAAAATGCAGAGTCCCCTGGACAGGTGGCCAGGACCCGGGCAGTGTGAGTGCCACTGAAAATCAGCTCACGTGCCGCCTTCGGCACCCGTGCCATAGGTTGCCTACCCCTGTGCTAGATGGTTGAGTTACATTGAGCTCAAGGTGTTAATCTGTGTAAGTACTAGGGAAAAGGTTGAAATTATATCAGGGCTAGTGAAGTACTCTTTGTAGTCTAAAGAGTTTGTCTAAAGAGTTTGAAATTAAGCGTTAGCCTACAAAGAAAATTGGGCTCTTTTTGGCTAGTTTGTATAAATAAAGGTTAGGAGTTGTATATTTTTTCTGGTTGTCTTTTTAATGTTGGACATATCAGGTCTTGTGTAGCCCATTTTTAGTAGAGGACTCTGGGTGACTAGAGAGCTAGTCACCCAGAAGATGAAAATTAAATAACTGAGGGAGAAGAAATTTTAGGCAAGACTCACTGTGACGCTTTGTACCTTGGGGGAACAACAAGCACCCCCATGTTCATCCTTGTAAAATGATTGTGTGGTATCTAATGCAAAGTTTGTCATGTCGGGTGTCTTCGGAAGGCTCATGATGCACTGAACATTGTTGTTATAGCGATGTTATAAGTTATAATCTCATGTATATAGTTATGAGGATGAAAATGTGTCTTCATGGCTTAAAATAAGCCTGGGCAAAAACTCTCCAAGAGCAGAGAGACAGTTCACACCTCATCAGGGCATGTATGGGACAAACCCAGCCCAGCCACACAGGAACAAAGGACGCTGATGTAGGCAGTAACAAAAGGATCTGTTGGACTCTTGAGTGAGTCACCCATCCCCCTTCCTTTGGTCAGTTTGGGACTGTGATGAGGTAATGCTCACCTGACTCTGAAGGGGTGGGGGCAAAGCCAAGAGGGAAGAAAGGACATGATAAAAGGGAGAGATGTTTGCCATGCTTTCTCTCTCTTCCACCTACATCTACAGACACCACACAAAACAACTGAAGCGCTGATCAAAGAGGAGAGCCTGGCTGAAGGGCAACTAGCCAGGCTGTGGTGAGAAGCATCTAAGTTTGTAAGGGTACTGGAAGTGTTAAAAGCAAAACACATTCTAAGCTGATCTTATTTCATTTGACCAAATCTGACTTGTTATGCTTAGATTTTAAATGATTATAAGTCAGTCTTTCATAGTTAATAAATTTGTTTGTTTAATCTACCTGAAGCAGTACATTTGGTTTGAAGTGTGTCAGAGACTCCCTTTGGGATAACAAGCCTGGTATATATCAATTTCTTTGTTAAATTGACGAACTCATATAAGCTTGCAGCGTCCAGTGGACACTGCAAGATGGAAGTTCCTAGGGTTGTGTCTGGGACCAGAGATATTGGCTAGTGTCATTCGGTTGCACAATTCAGGCAGCAGCTTACATGCCAGAGGCTGTGCGTGAACAGCCTAGGAGTGGGGGTTCTCACAGCAGAGCAGGGTAAGACTGGCTCCCTGAGTCGAGGATTGGAGTGACCTAGCAGATCACTGGTCCGGATAACACCAGAGGGAAACGTCACCCTCTTGGGGAGGGGGGGGGGGGAAGCATCTTTATTAACTCATTTTATTTAACATGTTTATTATGCTAGTGCCTAGGGGCTAACCTCATTGTGCTAGGCACTGTACAAACAGTCGTAGATGGTTTCTGCCCCCCAAAAGCTTACAATCTAAATAGATAGGACAGACACAAGGTGTGGCAAGGGGTATAACACACAAGCAGAGTGAACTATGTGATGGCAGCAAACGTCATGTTAGGCTTTGTCTACACTAGTGCTTTTGTTGGCAAAATTTTGTTGGTCAGGGGTATGAAAAAAACACACCCTTGGCTGACATTAGTTTCACCGACACAAGCGTTGGGATGGACAGCGCTATGTTGGAGGGAGAGTGTCTCCTGCCGACATAGCTACTGCCACTCATTGGGGGTGGTTTAATTAGAGCTGCTACACAGCAGACCTTTGCCTCTGTAAGGTCTGTAGTGTAGCCATAGCCTCAGTTCTCCTTTTTAGTTCAACCTTTGAAAGATTCAGCACAGCACCATCCTGCCCTGTACTCCCAAAATCACCCCAAACAAAACAAACCTTCATATGAAAGATGAGACCTTGCTTTGTTATGTCTTATAGAACTCAAGTCTTACTATCAGATGTTAGCTTTAATATTAACACCACGAATATGAACTAGTTTTATGGTGCATCGATTTCAGTGACATATTTCTAGGAATAGTGTCACCTAGTGCAGTCAGCAGAGAAGGGAGCCCAAGAGATTTGTTTTAGGGTAAAATAATTTAAATGTGAATTAAAACAAATCAGCCACTCTCATTAATATGTTAGAAATATTAAGTCCTATGATTTTTTAAAAAATGTATATTATACTTTACTGTGATCTCGTTGCAGAAGAGCGGCAGAAGAAGCTTCAGGAGTATTTAGCAGCTAAAGGAAAGTTGAAATGTCCAAATACAAAGTGAGTTTGAACAAATTTCTAATTGAATCCTGTCTTGCTTGCTAATACTTAACTTCAGAATTCTCAGTTAATGATTAGCTGAGAATTTCTGTTTCCCTGTGCTTAGCTGCCCCTATAATGACAAGAGGAACATATTTTAGTACTCTGGTTCTCAAGTTGTGGTCCCCACAGAGTTGCTGTCACAAAACAGAATCATCTCTTCTTATTTATAGCCTCTTCAGGTATTTTTTGTCTTTTTGTCCAATTAAAGGGATATAGTTGACTCAAATTACATTGGTCAGAATATGTTGACTATAGTTAGACCTAAGATTACTGTAACTGAAAAATTAATCACCCTGTGTATTTGACAAAAAAATCTTATGCATTGTCAGTTAAGCCCCGATCTTGGAGCAGGATTTCTAAGGACAGACTCTTATGCTCAAGGAAATCCTATTGGAGGACAGAGGCCTTGGTCAGTTTCCCTTGTTTCTGTGGGGGTCTCTTACAGAAAAACATTTCATTTTTAAAAAATGAGGTTGTAAAGCCACAAATTGGCAGATGGATTTGTGTGGGTGGGAGCAGATGCGGAACCTGAAATTGTTCTTAATTCACTTTTTTTTTTTTAATTGACTAGATTTCTAGTTGACTTTAAACTATATTCTGTGTAAGTGCTTTGTCTGTCTTTAATTAAAGTTTGTAAATTGCACAATGATTGCATTTTGTGGCTGATGCCAACATTAGAGAGGTAGGAAAAATATAGGGGAGCAGAATGGGGGGAGGGATAGCTCAGTGGTTTGAGCATTGGCCTGCTAAACCCAGGGTTGTGACTTCAATCCTTGAGGGGGCCACTTAGGGATCTGGGGCAAAATTGGTCCTGCTAGTGAAGGCAGGGGGCTGGACTCGATGACCCTTCAGGGTCCCTTCCAGCTCTATGAGATAGGTATATCTCCATATATTATTAATAGAGCAGGGGAATTTGCAGGTGATATGGGGAAATTTGGTGCTAATAAATTTGAAGTCATGCTCCCAAGGAGAGGAAGCAAATAGCTCAGATAGTGTGAGGTGATAGAGGAGAGGCGTTAGATTCTTTCTGATCTTGACTCGTTAATTCTGACATAATATTCAGTTGACTAGTACTATGGCAAAGGTGAGCCCTCTTTTAAAAAAAAAAAAAAAAAAAAGACTTCATATATGTTTGTGGGGTGATGAGGAATAAGGGCTGGGAGCCAGGGTTAGAAAACTGGCTCCCTGCCCTTCAGATAATGGCCAAATTGAATCCATATGTTGCCTGTGGTAGTGCAGGGCCTCAAGAGGGCTGCATGGCTTGGCCGTTTGTAAAGATCAGAAATACAGCTTAGTAGGGAGGGGAGAAAATCCATAATCTTTGTCACTTAGTCGGTGCACAGTTATGATCAGGTATATATTCTCTATCTAGGCCCTTGTATCTCACCATCCAAGTAGTATCTGAGCACCTTACTGAGCAAAAATTAATCTCTATAGAAATTCCTGTTGAGCTGCTAATATTTATTAATATTGCACTGCAGTTTGTCATGCTGTCTGGAGTGGCTCCCGACCCTGAGTCCCTGCCTGGTGGTGTGTTCTATAATTAGATTTCACCAAGCCAGTAACAAATGTGAATTCCTGGATCACTATACGAGTCTTATTATGGAGTCACAAACAGTCCCCTTAGGGCAGGAGTGGGGATCCTTTTTTCTATTGGGGGCCACTGACCCACAGAAAAATCAGTTGTGGGCCACACACAGCCCCGGGAGGGGGGCCCTCAGGGCTTCCCCCTAGGCTCCAGGGTGGGGCCAGAAATTAGGGGTTCAGGGNATGTGGTAGTGCAGGGCCTCAAGAGGGCTGCATGGCTTGGCGGTTTGTAAAGATCAGAAATACAGCTTAGTAGGGAGGGGAGAAAATCCATAATCTTTCAGTCACTTAGTCGGTGCACAGTTATGATCAGGTATATATTCTCTATCTAGGCCCTTGTATCTCACCATCCAAGTAGTATCTGAGCACCTTACTGAGCAAAAATTAATCTCTATAGAAATTCCTGTTGAGCTGCTAATATTTATTAATATTGCACTGCAGTTTGTCATGCTGTCTGGAGTGACTCCCGACCCTGAGTCCCTGCCTGGTGGTGTGTTCTATAATTAGATTTCACCAAGCCAGTAACAAATGTGAATTCCTGGATCACTATACGAGTCTTATTATGGAGTCACAAACAGTCCCCTTAGGGCAGGAGTGGGGATCCTTTTTTCTATTGGGGGCCACTGACCCACAGAAAAATCAGTTGTGGGCCACACACAGCCCCGGGAGGGGGGCCCTCAGGGCTTCCCCCTAGGCTCCAGGGTGGGGCCAGAAATTAGGGGTTCAGGGAGCAGGCTGGGGTAGGGGATTGGGGTGCAGGCTCTGGGAGGGGGCTCAGGGCTGGGGCAGTGGGTTCGGGGTGGGGGTGCGTTCTCTGGGAGTGGGTTGAGGTGCAGGAGGGGATGAGGGGTGTGGGCTCCGGCCGGGTGCCGCTTACCTCAGGCGGCAGCGCAGCGGACTCCCCTCCCTGCCCTAGCCCCACGCCACTCCTGGAAGCGGCCATGATGTGGCCAGGCGGCTCTGTATGGTGTGGGCGGGGGTAGGCGCACATGGACTCGGAGCTTCCCTGATCACCCCTGCGCCTAGAAGGGACCGCAGGGACAGTTGCCCGACAGGCCTGGCACCCTAGCTTCCTCCCGCAGTGGGGCAAGCCAGCGCTCACAGTTCCAGCCCCATTGGCTCAGGGCTTCCAGCCAGCAGCGCGGAGACTTGCTGTGGGCCAGACGAAATTAAGTAGGGGGCTGGATTCAGCCCGTGGGCTGGAGGTCCCCCACCCCTGCCTTACAGTATGTCTACATTGGCAAGTTTTTTGCCCCAAAAGTTATACCAGTTTTATTAAAGTGCTTTAATTAAAAGCACTGTTACGTGTCCACACTAGCTCCTTTTGTCACTGGAGCAGCTGTGGTAGCTATTCCACTATGCAACTGGCCGTAGGGTGCTTTGGGAAGGGTTTGCAATGCCTTATGTGGCAGGTACAGCCTCACATGATGTAGGTTTCTCAATCCCATTGCCAGCTGCTTTTCAACTGAAGTGTGGTGGGGAGAGTGTGTGACAGCGAGTGGGGGGGAGGGGCGGAGACAGACAGTGTGTGTTGGGGGAGAGTGTGTCGGCATGCTGTCTCATAAATTCAAACAGCCACCGGAAGTAACCAGTCCTGAGACACGGGGAGGGGGAGATCCCAACCTCGGCTCCCGCCCTGGCTCTGCACAGCACAGTCTCTCTCACTGTCACACACACACATGCCTGCCTCTGTTCCTATTGTGGGAGATAGCAGGAGCATTCCTCATTAATGATTTACTTTATGTCCCAGAGCAGCACAGGCTGTCAGAACATCAGAAAGGAGCTTTGAGAGGGGAGGGAGGCATGCCTGCAGGGCTGCTGAGTTCAAAACAATGAGCAGAGTGGTCACTGCAGGCATTGTGGGACACTTCCGGAGGCCAATTGCAGTGATAAAAGCAATCAAGGTGTTCATACTGGCACTACAGCATTAAAGCCTCAGTGCAAAAAAAGCCTTATGACTATTGTCAGGGTGGTTTTATTACAGAGCTACAACTAAGGAGTTTTGGCACAAAAAGTGACTTGTCAGTGTGGATGCCACTGTTTCAGCGCAAAAAGCTGATTTTTAGTGCAAAAACTTGCAAGTGTAGACCAGGCCTTAGACTCTCCAGTGTATCTTGCCACCCAGACAAAATTGGACTTTGTGACAAAATTGGACTTTGTGACAAAATTGGACTTTGTGACAAAATTGACTTTGTGATAAAATGGTTACACCAAAAATCACATCACATTTAGGTTGCTTCTAGTCCCAAGAGACTTACCCTAAATCAACTGGTACTCTATAGCATACACCCAAGACAACGCTGGTAGTCAATTCTATAGTAAACTAAGTTTTATTAGCTAAGAAAAGGAAATAAGAGTTATTGAGAGGTTAAAGCGGGTAAAATATATGGACAGATAAGTCACAGTTTGTAATTCCAAATGGTGGCAGTGATGTAATAAACTGCCAGTTTCCCAAAAGTCTTTTCAGGGTAATCAGATTGTCTCTGGGGGTTTCTGCTTTGCATCCAGTGCACTTCCCTGTAAGAGTCCAAACAATCCGGAGATGAAGGATCTTTCCTTGAATCCATACTTATAGCTTCTTCCCACAGAAAACAAGCTGACAGTGTCAGTACCCACATGGGCTTTTCCTTTGATGACAGAGAGCAAGGAATGCATTTTGGGTCTTTGACCTCGGTCATCTCACACAATGACCACTTGCTTTGAAATGAGTACTTTTCTGTTAAAGTTCTTCATTTGCATTTCACAAGGTGTCCTTGTCCTTTGATGGGTTATTTTGTTACAGGGATATACACAATGTAAATGTTTGCTACTACATTAGAACAGGATACAGATAAGTGAAAACAATGCAAGTAACGTCCCATTAGTTCTCATGAAGTTTAAACACCAAATACACTCTCATACTGTGATGGGTTCCCCGGGGTGCAACCTGGAACTGGGGTACTGCTGAGCCCTCTGGATTACCAACCTGGACTCCCTCTCACACTGTGATGCTGTCACAAACTGCAAACCTCTCCAGGTACTGCACTTAACACATCATCAAGCAGCTGGTTCTTAGTGGTCACCCTTTCAAAATCTTCAGCAAGACGGCTGTTCTTTAACAGAGAATATGTGCTGTGGTTTAAGCTGGTGGAGCTGAGGACCAAGTGGGGCCGCAAAGGACACATCACAGAGCCGCTAGGGACTCACGATCACATGAAGTGTTATTTTGATGGGCAGCTGAAATCCCAGGACATGGTGATGCTGAATCTGTACAAGCGCATCTTCCCTAAATGGACTTATGACCCGCATGTGCCAGAGCCGGTACCGTGGGTGAGAAACGAACAGCAGCTCCCCGTGCAGGAGTGGAGATGGAATAACCCTCCAGGCTTAGCATGGCTGCTGTGGTTCGCACCTCCTGCACCCCACGTGGGTGCTTGCCTGTTCCAAGCCTCGTGAGAAGTAGGGAGAACTGCCCTGGACTTGTTAGTGCTGTGTCTTTCCTGGGGTTTGTGTCCAGCATTCACGCTGGCTGCTGCAGCATTAGATTTGACTCACAACTGCCTATGCCCTGGCTTCCAATGTCAGTTTATTTCAATGGTAAATATATCTTCACTTCAATTAAATAAAAAAAATAAATAAATCCATGGGCAGGGACACACCCAGCTATGATACATGAATGCTTTTGCTAACCACTCATGAACCAGCAATAAAGAAGCTCCAGCCAATTCCCCACAGCTTCCTAGTCTAGGACCCCAGAACTGTCTTGCCCTGGTCAGAAGTCTGACCAGTGTACGTTTATAACCCAGTCCACCATTCCCTCAGTGTGGAGAGGACATGCACCAGCTCTTGTTCCTGAACAGATTTCCCAAGCACTTCGTGCCAAAACATACTGTTTTAAGTAAAATATAAAACAGATTTATGAACTACAGAAATATAGATTTTAAGTGATTATAAGTAATAAGCATACAGATCAAAATTGGTTATCCAAGAAATAAAAGTAAAATCACAATTTGAGTTCTATAAACTAGACGGGATTTAAATCAAGCATTGTCTCACCCTGATGGTATAGTTCCTTCATACACAGGGGGTGGGATTCCTCTTTTCAGCCTCGGACCGCCTCCCCAGTTCAGACTTTGTTCTACAGATGTGTTTCCAGGTGTTGAGTTGTGAGGGGAGTGAGGACAAGCGATGATGTCACTTCCCCCTTTTATAGCTTCTTCCAGCTTGCTGGAAAGATCCTTTTGCTATGATGTGAGGCAAGCAGTCTCCATAGGTGCTATCTCTGAGAAGTCTCCATTGTATATGTTCCTGGGACAGTCCTTGTGAGTATGTATTCCCTTTAATGGGCCATTAGCACACCTGGCTCCTCCATTGTTGTACCTGAAAGTCTGGATGTGGGTGTTTCCAACTTCACAACAGTTTTCAGTAACACACAGATAGCAAAACTCCATAACTCCACGTACTATGATAGCACATATAATTCCACAGGATATTAATGTTCAACAGATTAAGACTTTTAAAATGATACCTTACAAGGAATGCTTTGTACAAAACATATAATCATATCACCATAGTAAATATGGGGGTGTCAGGGTGTTGCTTTAGGGTACAGAGTGTCACACATACATTTAACAATCACTTTGATCTATACTAATACACAAGTGAATTGACCTGGGGCTCTGGCATAAGCTGGCACCTGGTCTGCCAGTGTCACACAATTAACTAACTGGTTTCTGCTATTAAAAAGCTTCTCAAAAACTACTAACACTAAAACTGCTTTTGAATTGTTGCCTAATGTTTAATCCTTCATTCAACATCCTGTTTGGTACATTGATATTTTGTTTGATTTCTATAGACCCTATTTAAAGGACCGGACCAATCAGCCAAATCCACAGTTACCACGACTTTCTAAATCAGGGCCTGTAAGTAGAAAAGACCTTTCTCTTATGATGATCTAGTTTTGTACTCTATGCTGGAATCAGCCCAGGCATGGTTAGGGGCTCTGTAGAAACACATAATAAGAGCCACACCATCAGGGGCTCGTTCACCTGCACATCTACCAATGTGATATATGCCAGCAAAGCCCCTCTGCCATGTACATTGGCCAAACCGGACAGTCTCTATGCAAAAGAATAAATGGACACAAATCAGACATCAAGAATTGTAACATTCAAAAATCAGTAGGAGAGCACTTCAGTCTCCCTGGACACTCAATAACAGACTTAAAAGTGGCAATTCTTCAACAAAAAAACTTCAAAAACAGATTTCAACGAGAAACTGCAGAACTGGAATTAATTTGCAAACTGGACACCATCAAATTAGGCCTGAATAAAGACTGGGAGTCACTACAAAAAGTAATTTTCCCTTTGTTAATTTCACCCCTTCTTGTCAACTGTTGAGAATAGGCCACTTCCACCTTGATTGAATTGGCCTCATTAGCACTGACCCCCCCACTTGGTAAGGCAACTCCCATCTTTTCATGTGCTATAATGTATATACTTACTGTATTTTTCACTCCATACATCTGATGAAGTGGGTTTTAGCCCACGAAAGCTTATGCCCAAATAAATATGTTAGTCTCTAAGGTGCCATAAGGACTCCCGTTGTTTTTGCTGATACACACTAACACGGCTACCACTCTGAAACCTGACACAATAAAATGGGTTCCTTGCCCTAAAGAGATTGGTGTCAATGGAGTGCTAGCTAGCTTGGCATAAGAGGCAATTAAATACAAATCTTTTCTTACTAAATATATTAAAAATGCTGAAGACTTCTAGTCACTAAGCATTAAATTCAGACTTTGAAACATGCCAATATGCTTGTTGTTTCAGCCACTACTAAAATAGTTATCTTTGGGGTGAAACACCAGCTGTCTACCAGGGCAGCAACACTGCACAGAAGTTCAGAACTGAAAGTGTGTACTACATCCAAACAAAACTAAACTACCTTAAATTACTATTTTTAAATGTTTTATGTTCTCCTTTGAGGGATTGTCAACATATATATTCCACTGTTGGTATGTGCATGCCTAGTGCACTTCAGATGGAGACTTTTGGTCAGCAGTACCCATTAGAATGGCGCATGTATGTATTGGGATAATACTCCAACACTGAATACAATGCATAAATCCCCAAGCTTTAAGAACTACCCTGTTTGCAAGGCTCTTGTGCCTCTTAATGATGTTGCCACACACAGTGCCTCATTTGCTTAGAAGATGGGCACATCACAGACTTCTCTAAGTGCACTCAAAAGTTGAGTCTCATCTCAGGATGCACCTTATGGAGAGGTCCATGCACGTGGCCTCTGATATTGAAAACTTCAGGACAGCTGTGTCCATGTAGACAGCTACCACAGGGCCTCTGTGATTGAGAATGGGTGTGGAAAGAGGGCCCAAGTGATTGCAAACAAGAAAGAACTCTCTCTCAAATGTATATGAAGTAGGAACTCCTGGTCTAATTTAGAATCTGGTGGTGGATTCTGTTCATGTCTCTTATTTTTAAGACTGATGTTTATCTTCTCTCTCCTCAGGTTGTCCAGCCCCAGAAGGATGTTCTCTCAAAAGTGTCCAAATGCATACCGAAGGATCATGCACCTGCTGTCAAAAACACAAGAAGTGCACGTCGTGCTCTTCAGCACAGGTCCTCAAATGCCCCTGGGTCCCAGAGGCCAAAGCGTGTGCCTCCCAACCTTCTGGGAAAGAGTACAGGGCCACCTGCTAACCTTCTACCAAACAAAAGCCATTGTGTGCAACTGGACAGAACGGCATCATCATCTACCTCTCATCAGTTAAATCAAATACAAGAGACTGTGAAATCTGAACATCCCGGGTCAGTCACAGATCAAAGGGCTGTAATGTTGGCCCAGACTGGAAATGATTCCCAGTGTGGGGAGCACCACTCAGTAATGGAGAATTTGCAAGAAATGGTAGACTGTGATAAAGTAAAGCTTCCTAGTAAAACCATTCTAGAATCTTCTGAGAACAGGACAGAGTCTGGGCTGGACATCAAAGTACAATCTAGGACTGGTTTAAACAAGCCAGAGAGCAAAAGAGGTTTGGTTCACAGGCATTCCTTGAGCACAGCTCTAAGGAACAATGTGGGTCTGAAAGACAGAGTTACTGCCTGTCAGACCAGTAAGGAACTAATTTGGAATAAACTAGCAAAATCTCCACCTGGCTGTAAAGTCATGTGTCCTCAAAGACCCAGCAGCAAAGCCCGGGGGTCAGTGCCTCCTTCCCAGATATTTACTGTTTCTAGTACTCGACTATCCAAGAAATCAGGTGCAGAAAAACAGTGTCTACATCCCAGGGTTGTGAAGCAAAACACAGTGAAATTACAGGCAGTTGGAATGCTCGGTCTTGCAAGACAGCCCACACAAAAGCAATATGTGAAGCACTCAAGAACATGTAAAACTCCTGGCACTCTGGAAGTTGGAAGGTCCAAACAACAGGTTAGAGCTGGACAAGATCTGAAACTGACAAGGTCTCCCATAACTTCTCATGTCTCCAAGAGGCCCTCTGTGATGGAACTGAAAGCAAAACCCATGTCAGAGAGACCCAATTCAAAAACAAGTGGCACAGCCAACTGGCAAATGAATGCAATAAAAGGGAAGCAGTGCATTAAAGACTCGAAGAAAGCTTCTCAGACTTGTGATACAAAATCCAAAAGCACTTTCCCCAGAAACTGTACTGCAAGCACATGCATGTCCAGAGACCAAGCCAGTGTTGGCATGCTTAGGAATATGAGAGAAACACCCAAGCGAGAGCTGTTAAGGGTAAAAGAGGTTCTGGGTAATCAGGATCCCAAGACCCCAGCTGCTGAGAATCGCAAGTAAGTAACTTCCTTTTTGGTTCTCTCCTCTTTTCCCTCCTGCCTGTAACCCTGAACATGGCAGCTAACCTGTTTCCTCACCCCTTCATGGAGAGACAGGAGGTAATGCCTCTTCAGAGTCAACCCACAGGAGATGAGCTCCTGCCTCATGGTGGCAAGGGCTCTGCTTTACCTTTCTGCTGCCTCCCCCTCCATGAGGGGGTCAAATGCCCTGGCTGGGCCTCTACCTCCTCCCCCACCCCACTGGTGCAGTAGCTGTGTCTAATTCAGCTACTGATACTTCCTTCAAGAGGTATCTCTTCAAGGGAAAGCTTTCTTATTGCTAAATTAGATACAGCCATCCTGAGGCAGAGTGAGATACTCGAGGTTCACTTGTTCACCAGGATCCCAGTGTTCTTCCACCTCACAGATGGATGCTTCCCACCAGATTGCGTCCAAAATTTGGATATGTATTAAACTGCAGTATTCTGTCAGTACACTTCTAAACAACGCTGTGAATAAGAGATAAGGGCTCAGTATTTCCCATGCAACAAGCAATATCTAAAACATATGCAGGAAATGCAGCTCTTTGAATTGTATTCAGTGCATTGTTTGATGTGATCTGCTGAAAGCACGCTAGGGTAAATCCTATTGTCTGGGATATGGACAGATCCGGTCTGGGGAAGTGAAATGTTTATTACCTAGTGCCAAGTAGACAAGCTGCACCAAGGTATCTGTAACATTTCAATAGGTGTTCTATTCCTTCAAAAATAGTTTACCGGATCTATTCAGGATTATGTCAACCTGAAAGGAGACGGAATATCTTCTTAAATTGAATTGGAAGTTCTGTTAGTAGTAGTCTGTCCTTTTTAGTGGTTTGGGGCTACTGAGGTGTTCTACAGTCTGACTGGTATTAATGTCCAGAGACTGAAAAAACACATGGATGAGAAATAGATGAGATTTCTACGGCATGAGTCTGCCTCTCCATCCAGGTTACAATCAAGCTCTGGCCTGTTTCTGACTAGAACATTTGAAAGGTAAAGGACCTTACTTTCTCCCTCTGTCCTGCATACTATGCAAACAGGCTGCTTCAAAAAGCAATTATTTTGGGTGGTGGGCCCATTCTTTTACTAAAATCACTGCTCCTTGCCTCCAGAAAAACCCTACAACTTCGCCGCATATTGAACTTCTCTCTCTCATGCTCATTTCAAGCTGCTGTCTGGGCTCATTGGAAAGCACAGAATCTAAACCTTCTAACGTATTTGAAAGTACCTGAAAGATCTTATGAATTAACACATTTGGCCCTGAATATAATAATTTTAAACTGGATGGGTTTGCTTAGAGCTGCCCATTAGTAGGGCCTAAATCTGCCAGGTCATCATATCTTCTAGTCTGAGCTTCAAAAATGTACCTGATCAAGAATGGAGACTGGGTCCTCCTGAAATTCAAGGGTAACCCCTAGGGGAAGGGAAGGGAGGCACTCTGGGCTCCTTTCTCCTCCCATCAGAGTGTTGTCTCTGGAACTCCCTGGGTAGCTTCTTTCATATCAACCTGGCAAGTAGGTCTCTGCTAAACTTGTAGCTCTTCCTCTCAGAGCCCCTTGAGCAGCAGCAATAGCAACAGCATGATACCCTTTCTGCAATTCCCTTTCTCCTGTGCATATCTTACCCCTCCCCTCTACTTACCCCCAGCAAAAACAGTAAAGTGAAACTTGCTAGAATAGGGTCATTTTCACTTTGCAGTGGGCCTGAGAAAACAATGAGATTGTGCTAATGATGCACTTTTGATAGAAGGGGATTGTAAGTTCAGATGCAGCAAGACGGGTTCTCTGAAATTTCCCATAGCATAGGACAAGTGTTGAAGCATATGGCTTTGGTTTAATGCTGAATCAGCAGAAGGCTGTATTCAAAATGTAGTAACTTGTTTATAAATCAGTCAAGCACTGTAGCTACGGTCTGACTGGAAACGCCAGTGACCTCACCATCGTAATGAGTAGGAAAGAAGAGGTGCAACTGACTCTAATTTTAAAAGAGAGGGTTCTTTCCTAGCCTTCAATAGATCTTGGAATGTTTGTCATATCTATTAGCTCTTTATGAGCAACACAGTGGACTTGACATATGACTAAAACAAAAATCAGAGCTGTAGTCCAGGGGATAGATGAGAACTGGTAATCTGATGTTGATGGCCTAACGATCTCTTTGCCCTTTGATAGGAAGCAACTGGAGCAGTGGTTGGCATCCAAAGGGAAATCGTATAAACGTCCACCCATGACACTGCCTGCTAAAAAGCTAACCAAGGAGATGATGAACCTGTCCTTCTGGAATGGCATGGAGAAGGAGGAGAATAGAAAGCAGCTCTGCATGATGGACAAGATCAATGGCATGTTGGCAGAGTGTCTGGAACTTGCTGAGAAGGTGAGGACCGAGCAGGAGTGGCTTTAACAACCTGCTCCTCTTAATGTGTTTTGGGAGACTGTTAGGCAGAGGTAGCTTGAGGCAACCCTAACTTGTAATACAGGGGCATGGTTTGTGAAGACTGCCTTTCCCAGCATGCAGCATTCTTTGTGCTCAGTGACCTTACTGCTTGGATCTGGCCTGCCAGATGCTGCCACTGGATAACGGAATGGATCACTTGATAGTTGCCCTGTTCTGTTCATTCCCTCTGAAGCATCTGGCATTGACCACTGTCGAAAGACAGGATACTGGGCTAGGTGGACCATCAGTCTGGCCGTTCTTATAGTTCTTATCAAACAGCCCCATTCTGCAGTGCCTCTGTAGTCAAGATGAGGACCATTGCAATTTGCTCTTTGACGCCTAAATTAGGTGTAGCCATCTGGGTTGGAGCAAACTGCCAGTACAGATCTAAGACAAAATTGCAGTATCCATGATCTTGGAGGCAGTATTAGTGTCCATACTGAGCCAGTTTCTTTCCTACCAATGAAATATTAATGTGATACTTAAGATTGGATGAAAATCTGTTGCTCAGCTTTCCTTGAAGGATTCCATAGCCCACTGCAGTAAGAGATATAATTGGGATACTGTGGAGATTTAAGTTACGCAGCAGAGCAGCACTGAAATCTGTGCTAAAATGGGAATTTTACATCATTAATAGATGACAAAATAATTGATACCTTGAGTGTTACCCATGATTTAAAATTTCTTGTCACAAATTTTTTCTTGCTGCTCGCAGTGCATTTGGTCCCAGAAACTTCCAAGTCCAGCATCATACTTTAACTTGTGTCTAAAGTTGTACATTCTTGAAGAACCTTACTGTTGTTGAATTTCATTGCTGGAAATGCCAAGTGACTTTACATGATCTGTATAGGTATTTATATAGTCCCCATTACCACAGTATCAGCTCCTCAAAAACTAAATGTATCATCGCAACACCCCTGTGATACATCTGTGACACTTCGGGGTTCAACCCAGACCAGGAAGGCCCTCTACACCAATATTCCACACAAAGATGGACTACAAGCCGTCAGGAACAGTATCCCCGATAATGTCACGGCAAACCTGGTGGCTGAACTTTGTAACTTTGTCCTCACCCATAACTATTTCACATTTGGGGACAATGTGTACCTTCAAATCAGCGGCACTGCTATGGGTACCCGCATGGCCCCACAGTATGCCAACATTTTTATGGCTGACTTAGAACAACGCTTCCTCAGCTCTCATCCCCTAACGCCCCTACATTGATGACATTTTCATCATCTGGACCCATGGAAAAGAAGCCCTTGAGGAATTCCATCATGATTTCAACAATTTCCACCCCACCATCAACCTCAGCCTGGACCAGTCTACACAAGAGATCCACTTCCTGGACACTACAGTACTAATAAATGATGGCCACATAAACACCACTCTATACCGGAAACCTACTGACAGCTATACTTACCTACATGCCTCCAGCTTTCATACAGACCACACCACTCGATCCATTGGCTACAGCCAAGCTCTATGATACAATCACATTTGCTCCAACCCCTCAGACAGAGACAAACACCTACAAGATCTCTATCAAGCGTTCTTACAACTACAATACCCACCTGCTGAAGTGAGGAAACCGATTGACAGAGCCAGAAGAGTACCCAGAAGTCACCTACTACAGGACAGGCCCAACAAAGAAAGTAACAGAACGCCACTAGTCATCACCTTCAGCCCCCAACTAAAACCTCTCCAGTGCATCATCAAGGATCTACAACTTATCCTGAAGGACGATCCATCACTCTCACAGATCTTGGGAGACAGGGCAGTCCTTGCTTACAGACAGCCCCCCAACCTGAAGCAAATACTCACCAGCAACCACACACCAAAAACACTAACCCAGGAACCTATCCTTGCAACAAAGCCCGTTGCCAACTTTGTCCACATATCTATTCAGGGGATACCATCATAGGACCTAATCACATCAGCCACACCATCAGGGGCTCGTTCACCTGCACATCTACCAATGTGATATATGCCATCATGTGCCAGCAATGCCCCTCTGCCATGTACATTGGCCAAACCAGAGAGTCTCTACGTAAAAGAATAAATGGACACAAATCAGACGTCAAGAATTATAACATTCAAAAACCAGTTGGAGAACACTTCAATCTCCCTGGCCACTCAATTACAGACCTAAAAGTTGCAATATTACAACAACAAAACTTCAAAAACAGACTCCAACGAGAGACTGCTGAATTGGAATTAATTTGCAAATTGGACACCATTAAATTAGGCTTGAATAAAGACTGGGAGTGGATGGGCCATTACACAAAGTAAAACTATTTTCCCATGCTTATTTTCCCACCCCCTACAGTTCCTCATATCTCCTTGTCAATTGCCGGAAATGGGCCATTTTCATTACCACTACAAACAGTTTTTTCTCTCCTGCTGATAAAAGCTCACCTTACTTGACACTACAAGGAGCGTGATCAGTTATCAGAGGGGCCGTGTTAGTCTGGATCTGTAAAAAGCAACAGAGAGTCCTGTGGCACCTTTAAGACTAACAGATGTATTGGAGCATAAGCTTTCGTGGGTGAATACCCACTTTGTCAGACGCATGTAATGGAAATTTCCATTGGCAGGTATAAATATGCTCCTTATAGTGTGTATGGTAACATCCATTGTTTCATGTTCTCTGTGTGTGTGTGTATGTATGTGTGTGTGTGTATATATAGATATATATAGATATATATATATATCTTTCTACTGTATTTTCCACTACATGCATCCGATGAAGTGGGCTGTAGCCCACGAAAGCTTATGCTCAAATAAATTTGTTAGTCTCTAAGGTGCCACAAGTACTCCTGTTCTTTTTTCAGGAAGGGATTGTGTCACTGCCTGCCCCGCAACCCTAGGTGCCTTAAATGTTATGCTGCTGTGGCTCACAGCTCTGACACTAACAGCCTACACACAATCGTGCAGGTCACATCCTGACTTCCACCGTCCAGTGACCAACATTCTCCCAGTCCCGAATTTCCCCAAAGCTGTCTCCCTGCAGTGTCCAGCCCTCTCCTGGAGCACTTGCAGAAGTTAAGTTTGTTGCTCCTTTTAAAGAGACAATACACTACAACTCATTAATTTAACTGGGATTTGACAGACATTTCAATCACAGCACTGAACTGGTTTATAGTAAAAGTAAAACAAGTTTATTTAACAAAAGGACATAGGATTAAGTGATAGCAGGTATAAGGAATAAAGATAGAAAGGATTACAAACAAACGTAAAAATATGCTTTCTAATGACGTAAGACCTCATTTAACAAGCTACAGTCTTTGGTGAGGACTACCTTGAACGATCTTTCTTTTCCAGCAATGGTTGACTAGCTCTTAGTCAGAATCCCCACAGAGTCCAAGGTGCTTGTTTTCCTTGCCTCCTCAGGTGAAGGATAACTTGGGGATTCTCTTCTCTTTTCTCTATAGTCCAGTAAACCTTTGAAAAGTCCTGTCTGTCTGTTTCTGTTTCTCTCTCTCTCTCTCTCTCTCTCTCTCTCTCTCTCNTCCTCAGGTGAAGGATAACTTGGGGATTCTCTTCTCTTTTCTCTATAGTCCAGTAAACCTTTGAAAAGTTCTGTCTGTCTGTCTGTCTCTCTCTCTCTCTCTCTCTCAAACTTCAAGAGGCAGGAAGGTTTCCTGGGGGCGCAGTCTCCATTCACACACACACACACACACACACACCCCGGGTGAGATTAAGTGATCACTTTTTCCTCCACTTGCTCTGCCGATGGCTTTGATTGCCTGGCATGCAAATATGCTTTTCTTTGTCTTTTGTCACACCTTGCTTAATTTACATAGCAGACACATTCAAGCAGGCGGAACTGCATTCCTTTGTCTGGAAAATACCTGTTTATCAACTCCCCCATATCTGTCTGGTTTAAATATATTTTAATCATAATTCCAGCACGTCTGTATAATCCTTTGTGGGTTGATCATACATACAGCATTCAAGAATATTAATGATTAGTAAGTTGTTAGTTTTTCAATGACATGACATGACACCTTTGGGGTATATATCCTGACAACAGTGTATTAGGTGTAGTGAGTATGTCAGGCCTAATGAGTTGTTGACACACAGCTGTGAACCACCAATAGGCCTCTGTCACAACATTATCCTCATTTTGCTGATGAGAAACTGAGGCACAGAGAAAGTGAATGATTTGCCCAATGTCACCACAGTAAATATATGTCAGAACTGGGTATTTAACTGAGTCCCAGTCAGGTGCCTCAAATATAAGACCATCCTTCCTCTCCTTGAGGGATGTTAACCGTTAACCTTGTCAGTGGTTTTCCTCCATTCTAACCTGCACCTCTCTTCCTGATATGGCTGTTTTTGTAGGGTTTTCCTTCAGAGGAGCTCTTCACCACACTGTCCAGTATCCCAGAGGCAGAGAAGTTTGCCAAGTTCTGGATCTGCAAGGCAAAGCTGCTGGCTCGTAATGGCACCATTGACGTGACTGGGTTGTATGAAGCAGCGGTTTGTGCTGGTGCTGCGGTGAGTGCTTGCTCCACAAACTTCTCATAGAAACTTCCTCTGATTTCGCAAATGTCCCAGCTAGTGCTGGTGCCTCGACATCAGCAAACCTCATTCAGATATGTCCTGTCCCAGGAGGCTGGGGAAAACAGCGATGGTGACCCATCCTCTCCAATAAGCGAAACACATTTTCTGGAGCTCAATAGCCAGATTTGGCTAGTGTGTGTGTGTTTGTGGCTAAACATATTAGTTGAATGTCTCTTTAAAGCTGCTTATATGGGGGTGAATAGACATACTGAAATGGCTACACTCTAGCCCTAATTTTAGGTGAAGATGGTTGGTCAACTGTATAATCGTGTTCCTTTCTCCAAACACACAGGAGTTACTGAGACACCTGCTCCCCATCACAGTGTAGGAAGGAGGGCAATGTTAAGTTTTCCTTTCAACCAGAGTTTGGAAGTTGCCCTGGCTTGATGAAGGCAGCATAGTTTGGTGGGAGGGGCTGTGGCTGTGGGAGGAGCTATGGGCAGACTCTGCACAGCTGTCAATTTGCAGCCATAATATGTAGGTCTCTTATGCACTTGTACTATTTCTTGTCATATTCCATCTACTCAAGCCCAGCCCGTTTCCACCTGGTGTCACTGCAGACCCTGGCTTGTAGCCCTCTCAGGAGCATGGGATGGTGGCAGTTAATCTTTATTTTAGAAAGTCTGACATTGAGGTGTGTGACAGGCTTCCCCAGAGGACAGGAACATACTGTGGACACCAGAACTGTAAGGACACAGACCAAGTGTGGAGGGGGTGGAATGTTTCCCTTCTTGCTGACATCATCTAGCAATCCTCTGCTTGCTTGTTCAAGAACAGACTTCAATCTGCTTACAAATATTTCCCTTCCTCTTTATCATTGATTCACCTTGGTTTGGCTGCCTGGTGCGGGGAGATGGGTTGTGATTTAATGGAATAGTGAGTTCCGAACACACTACACTCTTTGGGACCCAAAGTCTTGGTTTGGGTGCTCACATTTTCCTGAGTCAAGTGTGCTCTGACCTTAAAGTTCTCAATTGTTTTTCCTGCAGCCAATCCAGGAGCTGAGAGAAGTTGTTGTTGAGTTTTTGAAAAATACAGACAACGTATACCAAGGTAACACGTACTAAATGGAACTTAAGCCTTGACAAGGCTGAGCAAATGGTTAACTGGGTGAAACTGGAAGAACGCATGAATGGGAAAAGGTCCTCTGAAGAGGGATGATGTTTCCTTAGGAGTGGAAGAAAATAAGGGTCACAGCTTTCTGACCTGGGTGCCTAAATTTGGGCACCAAAGTGCTCTGACTTTCATAGGCACTGAGCAACCCCCCAAAAGCCAGGCTAGCTCGTTAAGTCTTGAAAATGTAAGTCACATAGGCGCGGACTCTGTGGGTGCTCTATTGCTGGGGATCAGTAATTCCTAGGCAGCCCCGCCCCCACCAACCAGTTAGTAGACAGCTGCATTAATCACCTATGAGCTGTTCAACTTTTGTAGCTCCTGGGCTTGCTGCAGCAGAGGCTGACCCAACCCTGCTTCAGCCCTCGGTGTGGGGGTGGGGCCCCCTCCTCCAGCAGCCTCAGGGAGCTGCTCCAGCCAGGGTTAGGGGTGGGCGAGGGGGGAGTGCAGGNACTCTGTGGGTGCTCTATTGCCGGGGATCAGTAATTCCTAGGCAGCCCCGCCCCCACCAACCAGTTAGTAGACAGCTGCATTAATCACCTATGAGCTGTTCAACTTTTGTAGCTCCTGGGCTTGCTGCAGCAGAGGCTGACCCAACCCTGCTTCAGCCCTCGGTGGGGGGGTGGGGCCCCCTCCTCCAGCAGCCTCAGGGAGCTGCTCCAGCCAGGGTTAGGGGTGGGCGAGGGGGGAGTGCAGGGCTCCCTCTGCTCAGCAGAAGCCCAGCCTGATCAGCAGCGGTGAGACCCTGCTCACCTGGGTCGCCCTGCCTCCTACCTAGATCTCCTGGGTAAGCTCCAGCTCCCAGCCAGCTCCAACTGCAGGCAGCACTAGGTGAGTCCTGGTTCAGGCAGAGGGAGCCTGGCTGGAGCGGGGGCGCTGCAGTGTCAGGAGAGGGGGAGGGGAGTCCACCATGGGTGCAGTTTGGGGGTGGGGGGGCCTGCAAAGTCACTGCCACTGCCTTCCCCCCATTTCTGCCAGTGCTGAGCTGCTCTGCTCTGCTCTGCTCTGCCTAGGTTGGGAAGTGTCTGTACTCAGGGGTGCCATTTAGGGGGGGAACTGTCCTGGCCTCCCCCCAGGATAGTAAAAATCTGGGGGCAAATTTTCTCTCTCATCCTCCCTTGCACCCATGCATTCTTTATCCAAAATACTCATTTGGCACTGAAGTTAAAGAGGTGTTAACAAAATCAGACAAAACAGAGTGTTTCAAAATGTGATTTTAAAATCCCTTCCCCTCTCCTTTGCTCAATTTTCTGTCTTTTGACTCTTGTGAATGATATCATGTCACTAGTTCTCCTGGTATCATAGGCTTTGTCTGGACTAGCATTTGTCCTTCTTTTGTAATTGATTAGCATTTACAGTCTGATTGCCAATTGCTTGTTAAGTATCAGGACATGCCTCAGGCAAACCACAAAACTTTGTGCCATAAAAAAAAAAAATGGGTGGAGAACCTCCGTTTTCAACACAATTAGCATTTAGGATCAATTAGCTCAAATTATAACAGGACCACCAACTCTAGTCTAGACAAAGCCAAAGCATGAGTCCCCCAGGCTAGGCAGGACCTGAATCTTTAACATAAAAGGAGGCAACATAAATGTATCTTCCCTCCCCAAAACAAACAAAAACAAACATGCAAACAAAAAAAACACCTAGGCCCCCAAATCTTCATGCCTTCTTTACACATCAGAAGAAAAACAAACGAAGGCACAGTCTCAGTTATTGCCCCTTTACAGATCACCTTTAAAAATGAAATTAGCCTTTGCAATCCTAATTCCCCAAAATCAAGGTAACTGCTGACTTTGTGGGGCTGAAAGACTGGATCTGGGTGTGAAAATTTCTCCCTTTCCACCGTTGCAAGTACATATAGAACAGAGTGCTGGGAGCACAACAGAATAGGTTAGGGTAAGAGAAAGCTGATTAAGGGAAAGAGGCCCTCAAAAAAAATCTTGTCTTTGAAAATTGCCACAGGGTTGGTTTAGTAGTCAAGATTTTTGAGGTTGTTTAAGTGAGATACAGTCCCACTAAAATAATCATGTAACATTCAAATTTTACACTTCTCATAACTTTTGATTTTTTTTACACATACTTGGGGCTCAAACTATGGCTCTGATCCTGATATTAGTCTCAGGATCAATCGTGGATAATTTCCACCACCCATTTCCATTTTGGGGAAGCAATAATTAAAAAGCTATTCGGGGACTGGGGTAGAATTTACGGTGCAAATTTAGGTCATTTGATCAAGAGGTTCCCAATATATGTCCTCCCTCTGCATTATGAGCTTCTTTTTCAAAGTACTCTAAATTCCACATGCACAATGAGATTATCTAGGATATTGGTATGCCACAGCAGGGGCAATGGTGCAAGTTTGGAATAATTTGGGTCAGGCGTTCCTCAGATACTGTCCCCCCCAATAAGAAAATTTATAATATTCCAGTTGCTCTAAAACTGACATGCATAGTGAGATTATCTTGAACAATGGTATTCCACAACTGAAACTGAGGTAGAGGGGAACTCACCACCCAAAGCTATTGCGTTAGACTATTCATCCCTTTGGAGCATCCTGATTCATCTGAGCACACCCCACTGAATGGGCCATTCCACACAAACAACAGTACTCCTGTACTGCAGAGGGCTGTGCAGAGCCCCTTCCTTTACACTAGCTCCCTGAAGTAGGGAGCTCCTGGAGGTCCCTGCTATTATTTTTGCTGCTTCCAGCTGGTGGATATGCTCCTCACAACCCATCAGTTACCATCCTCCTTTCTTCCCATGGCCCTTCCAGCCCTACCGGGGGAATGGTGGGACCAGGAGGAGGGCAGAGCTGGTACCTAAAGTGGCAGATCATTCCCCTCCCATAGGTGCCCTCCAGTCATGCCCCCTCACTAACACCTCTTTCTCAAGAAACAAGGGAAATTAACTGCCCAAAAACATGGTTAATGCAGGTCTTGCTTACACTACAGTGCCTTTGCCAGTATAGCTATGCCAGCTAGACTCACCCCTGCTTAGTACCCTCTTCAACTCAAGAAATGTGTTTCAGATTCCAGCTGGCACTGCCAGTCTGACGTGCCTTCTCTGGCCTGTCAGATTGGGTTTATATCTGCTGGTGAACCACAGCGCCTCATCAGACTGCTTCTCAGGCTGGTGAATCAACTGTGGTTCATTCATTTTATATCAGTGTAACTCCACTGATTTCATTGGGATTGCTCCTGATTTATACTGCTACAAGTGAGGAGAGAATCAAGCATAGGGACCGACTCCACGGGTGCTCCAGGAATCAACACCCATGGAAAAAAATAGTGGGGGTTGTCAACACCTACTAGCCACAGCTGTTCAGCTGGGCTGCTGTTTGGCAGCTGGCATGGGGCCTCGGGGGTGGGGGGAGAGGGTGGAGCGGGGGCAGGAAGAGGTGGAATGAGGGCGGGGCCTTGAGAGAGAGGGCGGAGCAGGGACAGGAAGAGTCGGAGTGTGGATGGGACCTCGAGGGAGGGGGTGGAGTGGGGCAGGGCTTTGAGGTGGAGTGGCGGTGGAGCACCCACCCGGAAAAATAAGTCAATGCCTATGGAAGGTCATGCTATAGGCAAGGGGATAGAAACTAACAATAGAGTCTATTGAATACAATGCTCCCTTAAGCCTGACCATGCAACATGTACTTGAATATGGGGCTGGAATAGGCCCTATGTGGAAGGGTAAAGGATGCAAGATCAGGCGTTACAGGGCAGGACAGCAAAGATTTCAGCTTTTCTCCACCTATGGGCAGCAGAGAGGTATGCCTGGGAATCCTGGACTTGTACATTTAGTTTCCTGTGATCGTTAAGAGATGAAGTGCAGGTTTCTCAGTGCACATGCAATGGGGGAGAGAAGCAGTGATGACCATTATCAAGAAGTTAAGAAAAGATCTCTCTTGTCCCACCCCACCCTCAAGCCTCTGCTGGTCTTCTAATCAAACAGCCAGCCCCAGCAGTATATCTGGTATCTAGGCATCCACTTTCTAATCTGTTCATCCTTCTGAGGGACATGAATGTGCTTAGTGCTCATAACTAAATGAGTCACTAACTGAAAATGCTTTGTAAAGGTGACTTGCCAAGGAAAAATAAATAGAGGTCTGTCTTTTTGCTGCTTTGAAATAAAGAAGGCCTCAGGTCTTTATATTTTTCATGCTTGTTTGTTATCTTAGTATCGGGACCACTAAACCTGTTTTTTCTGGAGGTCTCAGATGTGGGTTAAGAGCTTTCCAATCATGGGGCAGTGTTGCCAAATCTTAATAGAGAACTCTTTTCTCCCACTTGTTTTTAGGGTGTTTGGGTTAAATAGAGGTTACAGTTGGAATAAAAGTCAATTTCCCCTCTCAGCTAATCAGCTGTCACTTCCTTGGTGTTTGCTATAATACATCAATTTCTCCAAAGATCCATAGTGCTTTCCAGTGTAGAGAAGATACATATTGTATAGATGTTATGGCCAGAAAGGGCCATTGTGATCCAGGCAGGAGATTATCACCCTTTGATTTCACTGTCAAGTCCAATTATTTGTGGTTGCATTACAAGATATCTCTGTAGAAAAAGATTTCCAATCTGGATTTAAAGACTCAAGTGCTGATGAATTTATCCCATCCCTTGGAAAGCAGTTCTGGGGGTTAATTTCCATCCCTGTTAAACATGTGCTTTTTTTCCAGGGTGACTTTTTTCAGAAATCAGTTTCCTAATATTTCTAAAAACAGAAAAACCTTCCTTAGCGGTGCCTCACTCCATCACAGAGAAGGACCCATGGCCAGTTCTCTTCTTTTGCAAGTCACTGTTTGCTATAACAGATTGAAAACTGGCTTCTTCCAAAGTGTTGCATTACCATAACCCTACTCAAGCTTGCAGCTTCCTTCCTTCACTCTTTAAGCCAAGCTGGGGCCACAAAACTTGGAATTGACATGCCCGTTTTCTTCCTCTCCAGGGGTCTCTGCACACCCTTCTGCTGAAGTCAGCTCTCTCATAGTGGAGGATGCAGCTGAACAGCCAGTGCTTCAGGGGCCCAGAACTCCTTGCCCTGGCATGAGAGAGCAGGTTGTGGCAACTCCACAGTCCAGTTTAAGGTTCTTGACTTGCAAGCCAGTCTCCTTGGTCAAGTTACAAGTTGTCCCAGTGCCCAGGTAAGAACCTGTAACCTGCAGTTCAAGCTGCTCTTATCCCTGCTGTTGTATATTGTTCCTCACTTCCAGTGATCAAACCTTTCTACCTGTTGCTATCAGCCAGCATGTCACTAGCCAAGAGATCTGCCATGCCTCTGCCATCAGTGTGTGGGGTCATGGGGCAGGTGTTTGGCTTCCTGTCTTGCTCCTGAGCTTTGCAGAGCATTGATCCTGCAGTGTCTTGATTATGGCTGCAACTGCATCAGCCCTGAGGTCTTGCTTGCTTGTTTCCAGGTCAGCAAAATGTGGGGAAGACCTTAACAGGATGGTGGGCAGAGTGGCCGTCAGCACAATGAGCTCTGCAGAGCTGTGGTAGCCCTGATTAGTGATTTTTTTAAGGGGGAGACTGATCTGAAGGAAGCCTTAGTGAAGGGATCCATGTTGTAGCCTTTCAGATGGGCGTGGGCCTTTCGTTGTGGGTAGGGGGAATCCCAGCCTGGATGGTAGAAATCTAGTAGCTCCCCAAACCTCTCCTGCTTTATAGTGCTGTGTCTTTGTCCAGGGTCTACGTGGGGGAGACCAGACCAGGGCAATGGGACTCTTCAACCAGCCAAGCTTCAGCTAAGGGGCTCTTTCTCTTCTACTCTTTGCAGAATGAAGGGACTGTCTGATCTGCAAGACTTGAAATTCTTAACCCCAGTGCGGCGTTCTCTGCGGATAGAGCATGCCATATCCCGTTACCCAGAGATGCTGAAGGAACATGACACCGTAGTGTCTTCCCTTGATGAAATAATGGCCATGGAGGATGTGAGCCAGTTTGTGTTTCGTAAAAATGAGGCCCTGCTGGAAGAGGAGGACTTGGAGCTTTAGGCTGGTGGTGTCCACAGTGTTACCCAAGCTTCATGGCCAGAGCTTCTGTTATGGTTTCCTCTGCCTGACTAAAGGGGAGGCTTGTAAATATACTGGGGGAAATGTGTAATTGCCTTTCTACAGTGTTACTACTCTTAATAAATGTACATACCCTGTGACACAGTATAACCTAGTGCGTTGCATACTGGCCTGGGACACAAGGTAGCTGTTTTTGGCTCTACTCCTGGCCTGCTGGGTGACCTTGAACAAGTCACTTCACCTGTCTGTGCCTCAGATTCCCCATCTATAAAATGGGGGAGAATAATACCAACCTCCTTTGTAAAGTGCTGTGAGATCAATGGATGAAAGAGCACTATGTAAGATCGAGGTGGTGGAACTGTGATGAATAAACTAATGCTGAATACTTTGAGCCATTAACTAGCAGAATAGCAGGGGCCTGATGAGCCAAGAGGGGACACCAGAGCAAAGCAAAGACCTTGCAAAGAGGCCCTGGCTCTAATCCCACCACATGGGCAGGGCTTCTCAGCACAACTAATGTTGGCACCTCCAATAGCCTTGTGCCTCTTAAAATGGTGCAGGAAAACTCTCAGGATTGACTTAGAACAGCTGGTTTGGCTGCAGGACCTCCCACTGCCACAGCAGTGCAGTATTTCAGTGACCATCTTTCTTCAGTGATCTGTGGGGAACTTCTTCCAAACTTGTGGTGACTTAGTGTTTCTAAAGCATCGTGTCTGCTCAATACCTAGAGGGGGTTGTGCATGGTCCCAGTCTCCACACTGAGTTGGGGGACACATATCAGACCCTCTCCCCCCAAAGACAGTACCCAGTGGTCTTATTTTGTAGTGTCTTTTAATCATAAACTAAATTTTAAAAAATGTATACAATAGCCTTAAAAATTCTCCCACCCTAGTCAAACTCCTCCATTCTCAAAGAGCTGCCTGTGTGCTTTGAGCCACGAAAGTCAATGCAGGAGCAGCTCTGCACACAGTCTAGGGCAGGGATCTCAAACATGCAGCCCGCGAGCTCCTCACGGCCCCCCTGCCCTCTCCCAACGTTTACCTAGAGCAGCTCCGACCCGCACCAGGGGCAGGGCAGGCTCCCTGCCCCCACGCCGCGAAGCGGCTCGAACCTGGGCAAGGAGGGGCGCAGGGGTGTGGCCGGGAATGAGGAACTGTGGTTGGAATGGGGGCAGGGAAGAGGTGGGGCAGGGGCAGGGCCTCATGGAAGGGGTGGAGTGGGGGCAGGGCGTCAGTAAATGCAGCCTTCGGGCCAATGTACTAGTCCTCATGTGGCCCTCGTGGTCATTTGAATTTGAGACCCCTGGTCTAGGGTGCTCAAAGGAACCATGGCCCCCCCTCCTCTCCCCCACACACACACAGTGTATTCTCCATCCCCTTCTACCTATGGATGTAGGGCCCTCTCAGCACTATTGCAGGGATAGATGGTATATACACTTGGATGCTGCTGTAATCTGGATGCCTGTTCACTTTGTGGGATAGTCTTTGCACCACTCTGGTAGCTGACTTGATTTAAATTTACAATCAGGAACTTTCTCTGCCCTGCTCTGGAAGGCTGCAGTGCCAGGGCACAGCTGCATTTCCAGTGGAGCCATCATTTAGCACCAAAGGGAAGTATGGAGCTTGTGACTTTAAACTTCAGTCAGGTTTGAGCCTTATTGGGACAGCTTGGATTCTTTTATTCCCTGGACAGACCTAGGACAACCTTCATTCATAAGCCTTCATTTGTATAGCACAAGCCTTTAAAAACGGTACTCAGTTTGTGGGAGGAGGTTGGGCACTATCAAGCATCCCTGCTGCTATAAATGCAGTGGAGCTGCAGAGTGTTTCCTGAAGGAGGAACTGGGATCCCAGCTCAAAAGAAATATAGTTATTCAATTTATACTGAATGAGAGTTCACACTGCCTGGGGGAATGGTGGGGGAGTGGAGGCAGAGGGCACAGACCAGCACTGCCTGCTCCAAGCCCCAAAATCCAGGTTCAGCCACAATCCCCAGAGAATCAGAGCTTTCTTTTCCCATCCCATGTAAGAACAGTGGAATCGGTCAGGGTTACTACCTCCTGGCGTGTAAGGGGTGAGTGACTCCAGGAACCCCACCACTGTAACAGACTCACACAAAGCAACAACTGCTACATGAGTCAACCTAGCAAAGGAGAAATCAGAGTGCGGACTGGACAGAGAAACTAGCATCCCACAGACTTCTCCTAGTGCACCAGCAGTGGCCTCTTACCCTTCCCTGGCTGCTGCAAGCCTTTCTGCCTCAGGGGCAGTTGAGGGGATACCTGGCCATGAACTGTCTCCACTGAATCAATCCCTGGAGGAAAATGCAAACAACCGCTGGGTTCCAAAGGGCCCCCCTAGGCACTGGCAGCTAAGGCCAGGCTGGCAGGGGTAGTTGGCACGCTGTTTCTTTTCAGAACTCTCCCGTTTCACAGGATTTTGATGCCTCAGAAAAATGCTTTGTTCTGGGTTTGGTGGCTGCCCCAATCAGCCTGTGGCCCGGCTCAGTCGTCGTCATCGTCCTCAGCCTCGTCAGTGTTCTGAAAAATGCCTCTGAGGTTCTGGAATGAGAGATAGTTGGCACCACCTGAGAGCTGTGTCCATGTCACTGCTGCTTTAAAACCCACTCTCACGGAGTAGGAGTCTGATCCTGCCCTTGGACACAAGACCTGCACAACTGCTAGTTTTGGTTTTCCAAACTCTAGAGCCACCCCTTCCCTGCTGTGCCTGAGTCTCCTTACTCTGCTGTAGGCAAGGGCCTCCAAACCTCTCAGCTGTGCTTTCCAAGGTGACCCCGCAAGCCCGATGTACAGGCTGCTCTGCAGCGGTGAGGGAATGCTGGGCTGGAGCCTGCGTGCACTCCTGCTGCTGCTGGAGACGGCCCACAGTGGAGCCCTGCACAGGACTCTAGTTTTAATGCCACTCGGCCCTTAAATTTTAGTATTAAAACCTTTATTTTTTTAAAGAGAAAGTGGCTTTATCTTGCTGAAACTCTGTTCATGACAAGCTGACGAGATATTTAGTGTTTTCCTGCAAATTCCCAGAGTCTGGTTTTTTCCCCCCCACCTGCAACATTTTACTCTCCCGCTCTTATGGCAGCGGGTCCTGTGGGATCCCAGGCCTGCTGCAGGGCTCTAGCCCCCAGACACACTGGGCCCAGGGCAACCTGCTGTATTTGCCCCTCAAATCTGGGGGGAGAGCTTCAAGTTTTCTGAGTTACTAAACATTTAAAGGACAAGAGACAGCAAATCTGAGCTGGGTTGTGCCATCTCCCCAAGCCATGAGCACAGGCCTGGGTAAGCTGACCCAGCAGCATCGGGCTAACCTGATTTGTGTGTAGGATGCACCCAGTCGAAAAGGAGATCAGGGAGGCAGCACAAGGCCTGAGTCACTAAGCCCTGCAGTGCTCAGCTCAAAGCTTTGCTGGAGAACTACAGAGACGGACACTAAAGAGCCCAAAGACAGTTGTAGCTTCCTGTCTAATCCAAAGCCAGCCAGTGGCCTGACTGAGAACTACAGGCAATGACTTGGCTGATTTCCTCCTGCTCTGCTGCCCCATAGATCTCACTTTACTGGCTGTGAAGCAGAATTTCTGCAAAGGTGGAGGCACAAGCATTTCCCGGGGGGGGGAAGGGGGCATTTCTTCAGGTGCCTCAGCCTTTGCAGCCCCGGGCTCCCATCACATGACCTGAACCCCCAAATCATCTTGCCTTGTGAGGGAGGTTGGAGTGACACTGCAACCCGTTCTAATTAGGAACAGGCTGGCTTCAGTGCACCATCCCCTGGGTTTTAATTAGGAGGGATATTTGCATGAAAACAGGATATTTCCTGCTCTGGCTGCTTTTCCGCACCAGGAGAGGGATTAAGGCACTTTGAGGCCCTGTCGTGCAGATGGCTCAAAGGAGCTCAGCACCCAGGACATCCCCAGCAGTGTGAGTGGGATGGCTGCAAGCTGGCTGGCGCCATGGCTTTAAGGAAGCCCAGGTGCAGATGTAGCTAGGGCACGGCCCTGTCTTTGGTTGCTGTGCCAGCCTGCAGCTGGGGGCAGTCGTGCTGGGAGGTTGGTGCTGCCTGTTGGGAGACACAGCACGCTCTCAGGGAGAGCACTGGGGCTCACCCCTTGTTGCTTTTCCTGAATGGAAGGGGTGAGGGCTGAAAGCTGGGAGTGTGCAAGGGTCTAACTTGGCTCAATGACTTGTTTGCTCACTCCCAGCTGCCTTGGGAAAGAAGCCTCCCTTGGCCTCGCTGTGCTGCAGTACCCATTGCTGAGAACAGGCCCAGCGGGCTACCTGGGCAGAACGGCTGCAGACATCATTACCGGCCAAGTGCTGGGCAAAAGCCCAACTCAGTGAGGTCCAAGAGCCAAGATCCAAATACATCTGATCAGCTCAGAGAGCAGTTCCCGCTCTGGGGCTGTACTGAGTTCACTGCTGGCCTAGTCCTGTGCTCTGAGTCTGGTACATAATCTGTGACTTTCAGGAGCTGCTGCATTAGTTTTGCTAGACATGTCTACTCTTCACACTGGCTGAGGTGTGCTCGGCCCTGCCCCGCAAGGGCTACCACAACCCTCGCAGGTCAGATGGAAGGGCGGGGGAGTGCTGGTCTAGCCAGCGCTGGTCAGGAATCACCCCCATTGCACGCCCACCAGGGCTAGCAGCAGTGCTACTGTAGACTGGCCCAGGCTGTACCCACTCTGGGCAGGGGAAGAAGGCCTGTGCCCACTCCAACTGCTGCTACCATCCGCGGAGCTGCAATGGTGGGAGGCCTTTGGAAAAAGCTAGAGGAGCCCCAGCTTCAGGGTGCTGATGACATGGCAGGGGCTGCTTGTTGGCTAGGACACGGTCAAGGAGTAGCCCGTGGGCTGGATGCAGGGCGGCTGGGCAGTGAGGGGCAGCAGGAGCCCAGTACAGAGGCTGATGCCCCTAGTGGTGGGGATCGGGGTGGGGGGGAAGCTGGGAGAGTGAAGCAGATCAGCCCAGAGGGTGAGAGGAGAGAGAAGCCAGGTGCAATGAGAGCACAAGGTCAACAGTGTAGCCACCCCCGGGCAGGGAGAAGAGCCCCAGAGGCGCTCGGCAGTGTCACCTGGTGCCCGTGGAAGCTGAGCTGGTGCAGCTGATGCCCCGTTAACAAGCCCAACTCCCTGAGCTCCAGGTGCACGTGGTCTACAGTCGATTCATGCGGCATCTGTGGAAGCAGGGAGAGCATTTGCACACAGAGTTTGGGCCCTGAACCTGGTTTCCCAGGAGTAAGCCTGAGCTTCTCCTCCAGCTCTACACTGCCCTGGGTTGGGGCCCCACCGCGTGAGCTGTATCAGGGTAGATCTAGGGAAGCAGCGACTGGATGGACCCAGCACCCAGAAGACTCCGTGGTCTCTCCCCCCATGCCTAGAGCCACCTCCCAGCCTTTATACATCTTCTTCCATAGAGGGCTTCAAAAGCACCTCCCACATATTAATGAAGCCTCACAAGAGGGGTCAATAGCAGCATGCCCGCTGAAGAAACTGAGGCCCAGAGAGTCCCTGGCAGGGCTGGGAATAGAGTCCAGCTCTCCTGGCTCCCAGCTCAGTGCCTGAACCACAAGGCCTTTCTTGCCCTCGGCAGTGCCAGCTGCATCCTGGCCTAGGGCAAACCTGATCCCATTGGATGGCCCTGTTGAGTTGCCCTCTGGACAATGGCCAAGCTCCCAGGACAGGACAGCCGGACTGACCCAGGGCAGAGTCCTGGCCATCATCTCCCTCTCTAACCCAGGCTCCCTGTGGACCCAGTCCATCTATTTGCCCTGGCCAAGTGCGTACCAGCACGGGCGGTGCACGGAACAGGTAGCTGAAAGGGTAGTAGAGGAAGTTGATGAAGGAGGCGGCATAGAGGTCTGCGTAGCGCATCAGCTGGTTGGCAAAGAGTGTCTGGCGGGAACCACAGCGGAAGAGGCTGCCCATCTTCCCGTAGCACATGTCCATCTCGTGGGTGACTTTCTGCAGGAGACAGCAGGTGAGTCAGCATGGCCTGAGGCCCAGCCCTGCCCTGGCTCACCAGGGAGGAGATGGGGGCGTGTCAGTGTAGGACCCTTTTTTAAATGGAGAGGCAGATATAGATCAGACACCGCAACAGAGACATCAAAACAGGCACAGGTGCATGCTCCAAGGGACTGGCCAACGCTCAGGGCTATGTACCACAAGGCCCAACAAAGTCCTAGGGAATCCCTGCCAGGGACCCCCAGACCCTACTGTGTCAGGCCCTGCCTGCTTCCTCCAGTGCTAGCCCCTCCTGGCCAGGAAGCTCAACCACCACCACAGCAGAGAGTCGCTCTTCTGCCTGGCAGAGGCAGCTCAGATTTTGCTGCCTCTTTGGCACCAGCCTGGCACCTACTGTGTTCATTCCTTTTGCCCCTCCATGCAGAGATCAGCTCCGGCAGCAGAGGATTTGGGTGTTTGCTTTTGCAGAGTGGAGCCACAGCACCAGCAAACAGCAGGAGAAGGCATGCAATGGGGAAGGGATAGCTCAGTGGTTTGAGCATTGGCCTGCTAAAGCCAGGGTTGTGAGTTCAATCCCTGAGGGGGCCATTTAGGGATCTGGGGCAAAAATCAGTACTTGGTCCTCCTAGTGAAGGCAGGGGGCTGGACTCAATGACCTTTCAAGGTCCCTTCCAGTTCTATGAGATAAAAATAAAACAGGGAGATATACCTATTTTTTTTTAAAAGCCTTTCTGATGTGGGAGAGGGAACAGGAGGTGAACTCAGGGGCCCCAGCACCAGGCTTGACCCCCCCCGAACGGCAGCTATAACTAGACACAAGGAAGCAGAGATCATTTTGTGACCCAGATGGGACCTGCTGTGGGCCAGGAAGCCAGGCCCTGGGGGCTGGGCTGCTGCTCACTGCCCTGGTGGGGGAGCAGGATGATCCAGGAGCACCAGCTGACAGTCTTCCCCTCACATCTGCCTCCCCACCCCCCTATTGCCAGAGGCATGGAGGGAACAGGAAGCGAGTTTCTGCTCTCTCACTCCCCCAGCTCTTAAAACAAGTGGCAGGGCCCCAGAGCCCCTCCCCGAGCGCTGGGTACCTGGATCTGGCGCTTGATGGAGCTGATGTCCGGGCGCTCGCTGCTGCCGCTGTCCAAGGGCCTGAGGAGAGCACAGCACGGCACCAGGGTGAGTGTTGCTGGAGGGGGCAGTCCCAGCCCCTCCATCCTCCCAGCCACTCCCTGCACAGTGCTCGGGACTGAACAAGAGCCAGAAGGGGCCATTGCTACATGCCCACAAGGCGGCCCAGTTAACATCGCAGACCTGGGCTGATTCTGCCAAGTCAGATGCCCCAGAGCCCCCCTCATGCCAGGAGGGCATCCCACCCCACCCAGCCTGGGTGTAACTGACACGAGGGACAGGACTGAGGCCCTGCCCCTTTGTGCTCCCCGACTCCGGGATGAGTCATGGCGCAGCCCTCGCTTGGTGCTAACAAGGGGTTGTTGGTTTCCGAGGCTCTGGAGAGACATTGGAACGAGGGAAAGCGTCAGGCCCCGCAGGCAGCACCCGCTCAGCGCATTGGCACAGTGTGACAGCAATGAGCAGGCATCAGAGGGACGGCCTGGCACAGCGAGCACCTCTCCCAGACCTGGGGCCTAACCTTCAGGGACACTCCAGCAACAGTTGGAGGCCTTAGGAGAGGGAGAAAGGGTCCCCAGGGAATAGCCCCATTGCAGGGGCCTGCCTGGCTGGCAGAGAGCAGCTGTACACAGTGCATGGCATTATGGGTATTCTCTGCATCCCAGCGTGTATGTTAGAGCAGCCCCAGAGCTTCTCTTGCTTACAGTGCATGGCCCCAGAACTCAGGGAGCTCCAAAGGGGGTTAAAGCCCCCTCACACCCCCTCCCTGTCGTGCCTCAAGTGTCGGGGCTCAGGCCCGCCGACATGGTGATGTTCCCTGGAGGGGCCTCATGTGCAATTCCAAACAGCCAAAACGCTGAGCGTTCCCAACCCCTTTCTGCCAGCCCCCAGCTAGAGAATATGCCTGGCCCCTTTGAGTGTACCCCGCACCTCACAGAGCCACGCGGTCTAACTTGCAGCTGCATCTCTATGTAAGAGGAGCAGTGTGGAACGGGCGAGGTCACTGCTGGGGAGGTGCCCGCTGGGCTGCCTACCCAGGGCATTGCAGAGTCTTGGGGGCTAGCTGGCTCGGTGATCCTCGCTCCTCACGTGCGGGGGTGGGGGGTGCTTGTGGGGTTTCCCATTCACATACAGTTCAAAAACCAGATTTCCCAACACCTTCCCCAGCCACATGACCCTTGGGGGCAGAGCCAAAGGCAGATTCTCCTACTTCCACCAGGTTAAGGCCTTGTCTATACTACAAAATTAAGTCGACCTACAGCCACCGCCGTAATTACTGCGGTTTTTCACATCCACACTGTCCTCCTTCTACCAGGAGCACTTGCACTGACAAATGGGGCAGTGTGGAGGTTCACGCTGGAGCCCCCCGCCCTGAGCTGTCAGCCCCACCCGAGGGCAGGGGGCTCCAGCGGTGAGCTGACAGCCAACAGGCGATGTCTACACTGACACGGTGTTGCCCTAAGTGCTATGCCTCTCACGGAGGTGGCGTTATTAGCTTGGTGTAGTGGGTGACTTACAGGCGGGAGCTGCCTTGTGCTGACCTGACTCTGTAGTGGAGACCAGGCCGAAGTCAGGTCAGCCTTGGCTGAAAGCAGGGGGGCTGCCCTGGAATGGAGGAACCAGCTCTGGCTGGAGAGCGCTAGCCCAAGAGGAATGAGTGAGTGTGTACTAATGGGGTGGGGTCTAACCCCACCATTTCACAACCTTCCCTGCAGTATTCGCATCCAGGCCAGTCTAGAATTCACTTCCCCCCCCTCCAGCTGGATTCACTAGCAACAAAACCTCATGTACACAATGGGCCCAGAAATTCAGCCGCGGAGACGGTGACTCTCCGGCACCAGCAATGCAGAGAACAGCGCAGGCGCACAGAGGCCTCAATCTGCTGCTGCTGAGTCACTCTGGGCTCACTCCAGGGGGAAGTTGGCCCACAGAGCGTCTGGCGCCTTCCCCCACTGCTGGTTGGCATGCGAGGCGGCCGCTCGCCTTTGCTGTTTCATGGGGAGATGGGATGCGGCTGCTTCTCTTTCGTTCCAAAGCTGGCAGCGTGACAGGCTTGTTGCTCTCTGACTCACTGGCTAGAGAGCAACAGCTGATCAGTGTCTGCACAGAGCCTGGCACAGTGGGGCCCTGGTCCATCCTGGGGTTCCCAGGCACTAGCACCGCACAAACAATAGATGATGGACAAGGGGGCAGGAGGGCAGCCAGGGCACTCCAGGGAAGCACTAGTTCATTGCCTAAGGAGGTCCAAGCACTTTGCAGACACAGTGACATAGGCCAACAGAGGATCACTATCCCTGTTGCACAGATGGGGAAACTGAGGCACACAGGGAGGAAGGGGCTACACAGTGAATCAGTGGCAGATCTAAGAATAGAACCCAAGAGTCCTGCTCTAACCCACTAGACCCCACTCCCCTCCCAGAGCTGGGAATAGAACCCAGGAGTCCTGGCTCCCAATCCTGGTCTTGATCAGTATTTCTCATTCCCCGTGTAAGGTGCTGCATGGACACAGAACACAGGGCCCGGCCCCAGGGAGCTTACAACCTACCAGTGCTCCCTCTCCAAGTCTGCTTTCCCTACACTGCCCCAGACACACAGGGGTCTGGTCAGCTCCCGGCACAGGCTCCGCACCACAGGGGTGTTGCTACTGCCCTTCCCCTTGGTTATTCAGTCAGACAGCCCCAGGTTTGCCCTGTTCCAGCGGCAGAGAGAGAAGCTGACATGTTCCCTGCAGCTCTGGCCTCTGTGGCGGGGAGGAACCAAACTGTGGATCTGAGCCCCCAGCCAAGCACCAAGTGCCCACCTCTCTGCACTCAGGCTCCGTCACGCAGCTAGAGCTCAGCTTCTCTCCTTCCACTTACTGGTACAGCTCCGCCAGCAGCACGTCCAGGCTCCGCAGCTCCTCGAAGATCTCTGCAAGCAGAGGTGGGCGAGGGGGGAGGCACGGGGGGGTTAGCTGGGAGTGACATTCTCTGTCAGTCCTGGCTCCCGACAGCCCCGGCCCGCCTGGGGGTCAGACGCGGATCCTTTCCCCAGCTGCATGAAGCTCAGCACAGCTTAGGATCAGTGGAATTGGGGGGGGCTTGCACCCCAGCACAGGCCAAGGACAGCTGGCCCAGACCCCAGAGCCAGACCCACAGCTGGATGCAGCACTCCCAGGAGCCCATGGTGACAGGATCAACCTCAGCTCAGGCCTTCTGTGGGCTGGCCCATGGCATGAAGCTTCAGAGAGATTCTTAGCAGGTCCCTGGTGCTTTGCTGTTAGTCTGTACCTGCTCAGGGGGGTACGGAGCCCCAGGAGGCAGGGGGAAGAGGTTCCCCATCGGGGGGGGGGGGGCGGGAACCAGGCATGGCTCTAATGCTTTCCTCGGCCTGGGCACTGCCTGTAGGGCTCCCCAGCACTTTGCCGCCGCCCCCTCCAGCCCTGGGCACACTACCCCTGCCCCATGCTCCCCCGCCTGGCGCCCAGGCCAGGGCGCTCCTCACCGCTCTTCTCTGTCCACACGTGCAGCTCTCGGGCCAGCTCGGGCACCACCAGGAAGGTGCGCCAGCCCTGCCTCTTCTTGGACTTGAGGATGTCCCCGAAGATGTGGTCCCCGATGTAGAGGATGTCCTTGCCCTTCACCCCCAGGAGGTCGCACACCATGTCCGAGGAGCCTGGGGCGAGAGGACCGGAGGTCAGCGCCTGTGGCCTGAGGGCACACTCTGCCCCCAGGAGACCATGTGCTGGGGCAAGGTCCCAGCAGGATTCCTGGGGGCCGGCAGAGCAGCTAGAGGCCCTGGGCCAGGGGGGGGCACCGGGCATTACCTCCAGAATAGACAGCGCAGTGCTGGAGGGGGCCGGTGTAGGTCCCGATACGCAGCTTCCCCGTGTCCTGGAAGTAACGGCAGGGCGTTATACTGGGCAGACAGCGAGGAGCCAGGCGCAGGAGGCTGGATTCTTGAGCACAAGTGGCCTACTCGGCAGGCCCAGGGGTCCCCAGATGAGGAAGGGTCAGGGCCATGCACCCTGCTGGCTGATCCAGGGAGCGGGTGAGGAGCGTGCTGCGTGGGATCCGGTCCGACGCCACTCAATGACTCAGCCAATGGCTGCTGGGCGGAAGGGACGGAGAAAGCACCCACCGCAAAGCACAAGCCATTTCAAACCCATCCAACGCACTGAGTGCTGGGCGGCCCCAGCCTAACCGGCCAGCACGTGGAATTCCAGCTCCAATGCCAGGCTGGCTAATCCACGGGCACGACTAACATTTGCAGCTATGCCGGCTAATCTCATGCTTCAGGGCACAGAAACTGATCCCTTGCAGAGGTCAGGCAAGTGCCACCCACTTCCCACAGCGCTCGGGAGGGGTCTCTGCCTCTGGAACAGCAGGACCAGGATTGTGGGGTAACCAGACCCATGCTCTGCTCCAGTCTTGCACTGCCAGCAGGCCCTGTCTGGCTTTCCGGGGAAGTCACTGCAGCGGGGGCCCTACCGTGTTGACCTGCCGCAGGACGGTCCCCTCGGCGAAGAAGAGCGGCTTGCGCGTGTCCACGACAATCAGGTCGAAGTAGGAGCGCCACGGGCGCTGGACCTGCAGGGAGACACCAGGTCAGGGGCCCGGCGGACGCACCCTTCAAAGTCGCAGCTCAGGCTGCTCCCAGGTCTGGGCCCACGAGGTCAGAGACAGCCTTCCCACCCCGCATCGCTAGCACTCGGTTTTCCTGCAGCCAATCCCAGCCTTGCAACCAGTGTCCAGGAGCAGCGGTCAGATACCACGGTGATGGCCAGATCTCCCAGTCCACCTCGAGAGCCACAGCCCAGGAGCCATCCCCCCTCCCCCGCAGTTCCCCCTTGGGGTTCGTCCCGACTCACCTTGTCTCCCGGGTCAAAGGTGAACAGGTACGTCATTATCGCCTGCCAAAGACACAAGCGTGGAGTTGGCATCAGCTGCGCTGGCACAAGAGGCTCTGCTTAGGGGCCGCGGATGAACGGCACTCAGAATACATGCCCTGAAAGCCGGGCTGGCTGACGGGGGCCCAGCCCCTCCCAAGGGAGTGGGGAGCCACACAGCAAGTGCTGTGATCACACAAAGGCTGCCCAGCCTGGCACCAGCCCCACACAGGGGGCCCTGGATACACCTCACTTACTGCCCCCAGGCCTCCAGTCTAGCTCAGTCCTGCACAGCATGGGGTGCAGGTCGTTTGCTGGGATCACTGAGCATCTCGCACTCGGGGACCCTCGGTCCCTCCTGTTCTCACCAGCTGGCTCTCCTGAAACGCTTTGGGCTAATGCTGGTCACTGGCTTGGAGACGGGTCTGGCTTGTCCCTTCCACTCTGACTCAGAGACAGGCATGGCTGCTGGGAGTCACTTTCTGAGCGTGGCACTTAATTCGGGCCAGGCCAAGCCCCAGAGCACCCCCCGTGGCGAAACCAGCTAGTGACCCAGGGCCACATCCCCTTTCTGTTTGTTGCAGGCGAGCCCTGACGCTGTCTGACAAGGGAGACGACACAGCCCCCCAACACACCCCCAGGGGAACCACCTTTGTCAGGCGCTCTCCCCCCGCCCCATTACATGTATTTCAGCTTCAGCTTGGGTGCTCAAGGTGCCCCCCACCAGCAGAGAGTGGGGCAGGGAGGCTGGCGCAAACAGGGCTTTGGCTCAGGCTGAGCACAGGTCACGCCAGCTCCCAGGGTCCCCAGGGGAGGGCTGGGTACTCACATCTGTGTAGTTGTAATCGCTGTTGGTGGCCAGGAAAACCTTCCCCGCTTCCTTCATGCGGCTCAGCAGCAGGGGCACACGGGGCTGTGCAGAACGAGATCCAGGCAAGGGGCTGGCTTGCGGGCCCGGGCAAGGGGGCAAGGGTCCTAGGACCGGCACTAACTGGGGGAGTTCCGGCAGGCGAGGCCTGCGTCCGCAGGGTTCCTGGCCCGGCTCGCTCACCACTGGGGAATGCAGTAACCTGGGAAGGGCAGCTGGGCGGGGAGGGGTGTCGTCGGCCAGGGGTGCCCCGGCTCACACTGTAGGGGGATGGTTTTGCTCAACCCCCCACCCCTCCCCACACACTGCAGGAAGGGATCCCGAGAGAGGGGAGGGAGCCAGTCTGGTCCCAGGGGGCTGGGGGAGCGGGACAGGTTCAGGAACCATGCCGGCCATAGAGCCCAGGGGAGGGGATGCCCAGGAAGGATGCATGGGGGCCATGTCGACCCTGCAGGGCATGGGTGTGATGCCACTCTAGTCCCGTTGGGGGGGAGGTGGGGGGAGCAGCCATTCCAAGTGGGGGATGCCACACTCACGTCTTTCACCACGAACTTCTCCAAGTTATCCAGCGTCTTCTCCTTCAGGCAGCCCTGGGCAAGCGCGGGGAGAGGGGCGGGTCACAATCGCTGCCATCTGTCCCCGTGGGGCGCTTGCCCCCTTCCCCTGCCCACGTGGCATAGGGGACTCTTCTTATGCCAGGAAACGGACTGAGGCCCCCAACTCCAACTTCCTGTCGTCGTCCCCCCCGCCCCGGTGCCCCCACTGCAGCCCCCGGATGGCAGTGCCGTGGAGCCACATCACAGCCCATTACACGCTGTGTCGCCGCGCGGGCGCTGAGGCCCAGGGAGTGTTAGACCCCGGGGCACTGCCCAGCCATGCACAGACGAGGCCACCTGTGCCAGCTCCCAGTGCCCCATGCTGCAGGACAGAACCAGCCCCCATTGTGCCCTCAGGAGAAGCACAACTTCACGGGAGAGAGGACAGCACCCGGAGCCCCCTCACTGGGGCAGGCATGTGCTCCCAGCCGGCATCTGCTCACCCAGATAGTCCCTTCCAGTCACTGCTTCCATGTAATGAAAGCGGGGCCGGGGCTCCGGACTGGCACAAATAAAGCCCTGGTTCCGCTGCGGTACCTCACCTTGCTCATTCGGGGCCAGGACTCCACACTTGCCGCTCAGGAACACGGTGCAGGGCAACAGGCTGAACCAGGCTATGCCAAAACCCACAGCTGGAGCCCACGGGCCAGAGGCAGCAGCCCGGCCAGGTGAGCCAGACAGGCACCTCCCCGTGGCTGAGCCGGTCCCATCAGGGAATCACCTCCCCTGGCAAAGCCACTGGGAGCCCCCTCGAGCCAGTGCCATCTGCACAGGGAGCAGTCGGAGCAGAGTGTCCTGGGGAGGGCGCTGCTGGTGGGGTCTGTGCATCCCGGGGCCCAACCTGTGCATTGGGGTGGGATCACACAGCTGAGCTGCCACTTTCCTGGGCTGGGCGTCAGCCTCCCATGCGGGCACGCAGTGCCTCTGACTTGGCTCAAAGAGCCCCCACCCTCACATGGGCGCCAGCATCCTCTGCACAAACACCGGCAAGGCCCACGCTGCCTGGGGCAGTGTCTGGACTGGAGACCATGGTGTCACCAAGATCAAACCTCATGTCACCCACACACACCCCAGCTACAGACGGGAGCAAGCAGGTGTAGCCCATGACAGTAACTTGCCATGTTACATTGGCTAAGCCTGCTTGGAACCGGTTTTGGTGGGTTTACACTGGGATTTTAAACTGATTCCAGTGCAAGCTTCCCAATGCAGACCAGGCCTCCCAGCCCACCAAGGGGTTCCCAGGCAGCGACCGACCGAGAGATGCACGTGGTCCATGGCCTCGCGCACGTCCTGGGAGATGCTGCGGAATGACATGAAGAGGTTGCCGTGTTTGTAGCCCGTGTCACAGCTGGGAAAGCGAGGAGAGAAAATGGTCAGTGGGGAAAAGGGGGCACTGGGCTGAGGGGCTTTGAGTGGGGCAGGGGGAGGTGCAGCTGGGATGGCAGCCAGGCACTCCTGGACACCCCAGGGAAGGGGGGAATTGCTGCCCCAGGCCCCCCAGACAGACAGTTCCCCTGTGAGCAAAATGCTTCTTCCCCACCACACCCAGCAGAGGGACCCCCAGGGCTGGTGTGTGCCCCTGCCAGGCCCCAGAGCAGCCCTGGGGGTTGGGAGTTTGGGGGGGCTCGGCTCAGACACAGGCACCCAGGCGGGCCGGAGTCTCGGTGGGAGGAGATTGGGCTGCCTGTCGGGCAGGGGGGCGTCACGGCAGCTTCCCCACTGGCCACCCGGCCTCTGCCCCTGCCAGGCCCCAGGGCTCTCGCTCTGGCAATCAGCAGGGATGTTGAACCTCCCAAAGCTGCCAGCCTCCCCGGCCCCGGGGACCCCCTCCCGAGTCCCAAGGAAAGCTCCGCTCAGCGCCAAACCCAGCTGGTCTTTGGCAGAGCGTCTGGAGCTTTCCCAGCCTGCTGTGGAGATGGCAGGAGCGCAGGGATCAGCAGGACGCCCCCCACACGCCTCAAATCCTCAGCGTGCCGCGAGGCAGGGGCGCTCACTTGACGTATCTGGAGCAGTTGGTAAAGAAGTCCACCAGGCAGGCGTAGAGATAGGTCTCTGCCAAGGGAAAGGGAGGGCAGGTCAGCAAGGCGGCTGGCTCAGACAGCAGGCTCTGGGAGAGGGGCCCTGGGTGCGGCCCAGGCATACAGCCACTAGCCTAGGACATGGGTTCAAGCCCTGCTCTGCCACAGACCCCCCTGGGCCAGTCACTTAGTCTCTCTGAGCCTCCGATCCCAGCTGTCACCTGCATGGCCCTGTGTGACGAAGTGAGAATGTTTTGATGTGTTCTCTGAATACTGAGGGGGGAGTATTGACCGGGGAAGGTTGCAGGGGAGCTGAGCTGGGACTGCCTGCATGGGGGAAGGGAGATACCTGAGCATGTAACATGAGAACCCAGGAGGGGGGTTGAAGACCAGGTAACACCTCTGACCGGGAATCTGGACAAAGGACAAAGGCTGGGGGAGGAGCTGGGGGGAAGGGCAGGAAGGAGAAGCCTGGAAGGTTTTTCAGTTTTGTTTTGGAGTTGACTGGAAATAGAGAGGGGAGCCCTGACGGGGCTGGGGCTTCCCAGCGTGGCTGAGGGCCTCCCTGGGGCCCCCAGATGGACCTAACTAAAGGGGATCCTGTTGTCTGTACTGGCAAGACCTGTTTTGGACTGTGTTCCTGTCGTCTCAATAAACCTTCTGTGTTACTGGCTGGCTGAGAGTCATGGCGAATCGCAGGAATCCAGGGGTGCCCTGGCACAAGCGGGGGGTGGGAAACGCATTCGGGTGAGATGCTCAGATACTGGAGGGCAGACAGGTATCAGAGAGAGGTGAGGATCCTGGCGGGCTAGCCAAGGAGCTGGGTGAGTGAGGGAGGCCCCAGGGGAAATGGGGGGTGAATTTTACAGCAGGGCTGCCCCCTGCACATGGGGGGAGGCCGTAGCCCTTCGTACCTGTGAGGTTGAAGAGTGTGTTGAGAATGTGAAATCGCTTCATATCGTCCCGCTGAATGAACTTGTTGGGGTAATAATTCCAGATCTCAGCCCTGGAGGGGGAGACAAACCCGTGTGAGGGGCTGGGGGGGGCACTGGCTGAGTGAGGGCCAGGGCGGAGCTGCCAGAGAGGGCAGATGCTGTAGAGCAGAGGCAGGGCTCAGCTGTGATGAATCCTAAGGGGATTTTCCCACAGAGGCTGCTGGACACAGACGACCCTGGGATTCTCTCTAGCTTCCAGCCTGCAATACCCAGTGTTACCACAAGCTGGTGCCCTAAGTCCAGGCCTCCTGCCCTGCATAGGCCAGCTCCCGGGTGGCTGGAGCAGGTGTGTTCTGCACACACAGAGCACCGCGAAGAGCCAGCTGCATCCCCCTAAGCCACACACTTGTCTGCACGGCCCCGTGCGACATCCCAGCAGGGAGCTGGCCAGCCTGCAATGCCCCCCCAGCTCCCCACAAGGAGCCCAGCGGTCACAGGCCAAGAGCACGGATTGGCTGCTGCTGCACGGCAAAGAGAACAAAAACTATGTTATAAAGCAGGGGTGGGCAAACTATGGCCCGCAGGCCACATCCGGCTCCCTAGCCGATTTAACCCAGCCCTGGAGCTCCTGTTGGGGAGCAGGGTCGGGGGCCACTCCATGCACCACAGCTCCCGGAAGCAGCGGCATGTCCCCCCTACGGCTCCTACGTTTAGGGGCAGCCAGGAGGCTCCGCGTGCTGCCCTGTCCGCAGGAACCGTCCCCGCAGCTCCCATTGGCCGGGAACTGCAGCAAATGGGAGCTGCAGGGGCGGCATGCAGCGCCGCCTGGCCATGCCAGAGCCGGAGCGAGGACATGCCGCTGCTTCCGGGAGCTGCTTGAGGTAAGCGCCACCCAGATCCTGCACCCCTGACCCCCTCCCGTGCCCCTGCCCCAGCCCTGATCCCCCTCCTCCACCCTAAACCCCTCAGCCCAATCCCAGAACCTGCACCCCCAGCTGATGCCCTCACCCACCCCACCCCCCCACACCCCAACCTTCTGCCCCAGCCTGGAGCCTGAACTCCTCTTTTCTGGGCCCACCCCAGAGCCCTCACCCCCTCCTGAACCCCAACCCCAATTTTGTGAGCATTCATGGCCTGCCATACAATTTCCATACCCAGGTGTGGCCCTCGGGCCAAAAAGTTTACCCACCCCTGCTATAAAGCATGAGAATGGGACACCCCCCTGTGCCCCAATCGGCGCTGACAGCATCCCCCCCCCCCAGCCCCATTGACACTGACACCGTGCCCCCCACCAGCTGACGGGATGCCCCAGGATGATCAGCGAGGGCACACAGGCCTGCACTATTTATACGCTACAATGCAGGGCATTTGCTGGCCGCTTTCCCACCAAAGGACCCCACCCCCCAAATCCTACTTGCATCTGGTCTGATTCTCGTCCTGCTCCCTGCCCCATGGTGGACCAGCACTTCTGCCCCCATCCAGAGATCTAGCCCCATCGCTGGCTGGGCTCAGACAGGCCCCTGAGATGATGCTCCCCGGCTGAGCCTTTTGTCCCGAGCTGCCACTGCCCAAACCTCGGGAGTTTTCCAGATAAACCCAGCGCAACCTGAGTCCCTCAGCATGAGGCTTCCTCCCTTTCCAGGAAGGGGACGACCTTCCCCATGCCCTTCCCTGGAATGTCTCCCCGGAGGGCCGGGGGATATACACCACATTCCTACATGTTTCCCTAAATCTCCTGCATGTTTCCACTGCCCCCCACTGCGGCCACGGGGAGCTGCAAAGTGTGCTCACAGCTGCCCAGTCACTCAGGCCGGTAACAATCACCCCTGGCCCAGCGTCTGGTTGGAAAGAAAACACGCTGGCTAAAAATATCCCCTACCTGGCAAGCAATGGAACTGCTGGTCCCGTTGTGCCCAGCTGCTGCACCGCCCCAGGCCCCCTGCCTGGGCAGAGACAGCTCCTTGTGGGGCACAGCCCCCCGTCTCTCCCCCAATCTGCCCCAGTGCTTCCCAACGCAGCCATCTCCCCGTGGCCAGGCGACAGGCAAAGAATCCTACAATCTCAGGGTTGGAAGGGACCTCAGGAAGTATCTAGTCCCACCCCCTGCTCAGAGCTGTGACCAAGGACAGGGCAGAGCAGAGCCAGGCCCCTCAGATCTCCCCTCTCCAGTGCAAGAGGTGCTCTGGGGCAGGGGAGCAAGAGTGGACCGGGGCCCTGATGCACCCCTGGTGCCAGCCTCAGCACTGGGGTGAATTTGCCCCTTGGCGAGTGGCCCCAGCCTGCCCCACCTCCCCTTGCGGTTCAGGGGAAGATCTTCCAGAGACGTGCCGGGCTGCGGGGGAGGCACGGCCCCGGGACAACGCCGTGTTTATAAAGAAGATGAAGTGCTGGGCCAGCAGCAGGCTGGTGTTGTCGCACTTTATTTAGACCCATGACAGCAGCCTGGAGACATCCCTCCGCCCCAACCTGGTTCCCCCCCCACCTCCCGGGAGCAATCTGCAGGCTGCCAGCCTGTCGTTATGCCCAGGATCAGAGCACTGGCAGCAATCCCAGCAGCGCAAGGATGGCCCACAGGTTAGGGGCTGGCCTGGGAGACGAGGCAAAGTGGCTCAGTTTTCCCTCTGTCCAATGGGGAGAACAGCCCTGGCCTGCCTCCCAGGGCTGGGTGAGGATAAATGCATTAAAGACTGTGGGGTGTTCAGAGGCCAAGGTGACGGGGTCCCAGAAATACCTTCACTAGGTTTTGTACAGCAGGGTCCCCCCCCCAGTTGCCCTGCAAGGGGAAGGACAGGGGGGTGGGCCTAGCATCTCTGGAGCATGGTCAGTGCCAGACTCCGGGGCTCAAGGGCAACTTGGAGTCTGACCCCTGCAAGGCCCTTTCTCCTCCCCCCCAAAGCACCAAACCAGGGAGCCAGCGCCAGGGTCCTTCATGCCCACGGCAATGCCACCCGCCCTGCTGTACAGTGAAACGCCAGGAAATCCCCCACCCCCTCTGACGCAGGAGCGACGGAGACAAGGGCAAGGAGCGAACAAACCACCCGGGGGCAACAGGTGCATTTGGTTCCCAGCCCCCTCCCTGGGCAGGGCTGATTCCTGGCACTCGTAGGGCCCCGCTGTGCAGCCAGGCCAGGTACCCACCAGCAGACACTGGGCAGTGCGGGCTGGGAACAAGAGAGCCCGAGAACCCAGAGGTCTGTCTGTGCCAGCAGCCTCCGTCATGCGGCTCCTGGGAGGGGAGGGGAGGCCAAATGCTGCTGTCTTGACAGTGCCCCTGGTCTCACTCCAGCTCCTAGACATGCAGCTGAGTGCTGGGTCGTCCCTCATTGCCCTCCCCCGCCCCCCAGACTTCCCTTAAGTGCAGGGCATGCGTGCTAATCCCTGCAGCACCCGCGGGCAGGACCGAGCAGCTGCCTTAGGAGCCTGGCCAGGAATAGCTCTTATCCAGCAGGGGCCTGGCCCAGCGCATCAGGATGATTCAGCCCTGGGATCAAGTGTCCACAATAGGAGGAAATCTAATAGGGGCCATTACAAGGCAGCACAGGGGTCAGGGGGAGGGAGTTGGTCAGTGGCAGTGGAGGATACGCAGGGCCTGAGGCTGCGCTGGCAATGCCAAGGGGCCGAATGCCCTTGCCACCCCACAGGTCACCATGCCCAGCGGGCACTCAGCCCTCAGCAGGATCAGGGCCCAGTCTGCTGGCTTCCACTGAACTCAAGGGGAGCGAGGAGGTCAGAGGAGCCCGGGGTCCCGATGGGACAGGGAGACACAGGAGGGAAACACTGCAACGTATCTGCACCCGGGAGCCCATGGACTCAGCACGGGAAGAGCTCCGCCGGCCCCTGACGGCAGGGGGTTGCTCCAGAGTCTCCCGGGGCTCCCGCCCCGCCCCAGGGCTGTGCCCACAGCAGCCAGCCTGCTGGGCTGGCAAGAGGAGCAGCAAAGGCACCTACCCCTTGAGGAAGCGGAAGCCGTGGGCGCAGACCAGCAGGTTCCCATGGGAGTCAACCTTCAGCAGGTTCCCGTACTGAGCGTCAAACACCAAGCCCCTGCAGGGGGGAGAGGAGAGTGTCCGGGGGCAGGGAGAGCTGCTATAACCTCCCGGCGCCAGCCCCCCGCCCCCCCACGCAGGGGAATTGTCCCAGCAGCGGAGCTGCGTCCGAAGCAGGGTGGTGGGCTCCGCTGGCGTGGCAGGGCCTTGGGTTCTGAAGCGCTGTGACCTGGGGGGGCAATGCCAACTCCCCCTTGCCCATCCCTCTTCGCCTGGTGGCTTGACTGACTCCACAGGCCTCAGGAAACCACTCAGGCCCTTGGCTGAACGGCGCCACCAAAATGGCGTCTTCTGTCTGCATTGGTGTCACCCCACTAGTGTCACTGGGTTTACACCTGGGCCCAATTGGGCCTCCGGGGCCCAACCTGGCGTGTCCTGCGCCTTGTGTTTACACCTGGGCACGGGGGTGCCAACTTGGAATGGCAGCAACAGGCCCCCACTTGGCATGGGGGTAAGTGACAAGGCAGGGTGGCAATGGACAGGGCCCAAGCCCCCTGGGAACAATGGAGGTTCCCCCATCTCCCCCTCCCCATGAAGAACAAGGGAACCCCCCCGACTGGAGGTCCCGGGCGCTGAGCAACGCAGCCCCTGGCCATTCACTCCCGAGGACGATACCCAGGGAGCCCAGCTTGACTCTCAGATCCAAGGGGGCAAATAGCCACTAAGTGGTGTAAACCAAACCCCTTTGAACTGGGGGTGTTCAGACCCACGAGCCTGGTGCACTGGGGAAGGGGGGGCACTTTAAAACATCACCGCCCCCCCCAGCAGTCGGTGGGGCTTGCTAGAGGACAGCCCAGAGCGGCTGTGGGGGCAGCACTCACCTGGTGGGGAAGGTCGGGTCATACTGGTACTTCAGGATCTCGTGGGGGTACCCAATGGAGACCAGCCAGTCCAGCAGCAGCTCGAAGGCCAACTCCTCGTAATCTGGGGACTTGTACACTGCGGGGGGCGGGGGGGGGGGAAGAGGAGCACAAGCCAGAGCTCCAGCAGCCGGCGGGGGGAACCCTCCCCCCAGAACAAGGGAAGAGGGCCCAGGGCTGCCTCCCCCAAAGACCCCAGGGGGAGGGGCGGGGCTTACAGCAGGGATCCCAGTTCGCCCACTGGCGCTGGTATGCTGCAGACAGCGTAACCAGCATGAGCCCCGCTGGGGCAGGCAAATGGAACCTGCCTTTGGAATGTGGGGAGCCCCTGGCACTCGTGCCCCATCCCCACTAGGGCATGGCCCATACGGGGCCAGAACTAACTAGGGTCTTGCCCCTGCTCCCATCCAAGCCGATGGCCAGAACCTGGTGTGAATCCCGAGCTGCGCCGAGGCCGAGGGGAGGGTTACTCCGGATTTCTGGGAACAAGACGGGGGGCTCAGCAGGCAGCCACCACAGACAGTCCTGGGCCCCGGACCAAACTGGGAAGCGGGGATCAAACTGGGGGAAGCCAGCAGAACCCCCAAACCAGTGGCAAAGCCACCAAGCCAAACTGTTGGGACCCCAGATACAGGCCAGAACCCCACAGACCAAACCACGGACCAGGCAGGTTAGCTTGGTGCCTACCCAGAATTCTTCCTGGGCCCATCGACTGGATCCCATGGTGCCACCCAGCTCCTCACGGGCCAGGCCAGAGGTGGGTCCTGCCCTATAGGAACCCCACCCCTCCCCCTGGTGCTCCCGGCCCAGAACTCACTCGCCAGCGTATAGTCCATATCGAAGCCAAAGCACCTGATCTTCTCCAGAGCCAGGCTGCGGTTCACAAAGATCCTGGAAAGAAAATCACAGCAGAGGGTGAATGGGGGGCAGCCCTGCTGCCCCAAAGCTCTCACTCTCCAGTTGGCACTGCCCCCCTTTAATACCAACACCCCCCACCTGGCACCCCCTCCAGCTCACCCCCCCTTTGTTCAAGCAGCCCCTGGGAGAACCCCCCAAAGTTTGCCACCCCCAAAGAGACGTTCCTGCCGCTGCCCCAAGTTCACCACGCGTCCCGCTGGGCCGTATCTCTGGAGGGGAGCTGGGCTGTATCTCTGGAGGGGAGCTGGGCCGAGGCTTTGCAGGGGAACGCTGGTGAGCGCCCGGCCACGCCAGCGCTGCTCCGGCCAGGCTGGCCCTGGGTTTGCCATCACAGGGACCTTAGCTGGGACCTGCATTTGTCCTTCCCTCACCTCCAGCCCAGGGGGATTTAGCTGCTGGTGACTGACAGAGTCTCCTCTGCACCCACCTGCCCACAGCCTGTCAGGATGCTGGGGCCATGCCCCACTCAGACCCACCCTGGGCCCACAGGCTCCCCATGCCTCGTGAGCAGCCAGCCCCCCACAGCTCCTGCAGCACAGGCAGGACCTGCTCTTGGGAAGGAACAAGAGGGGGCCAGGGGAGTCACCAGCCGGGGGGAGCCAGGACTGGCACTGTGGAGGGGGAGCACAGCCCCTTTGGGGATGCTGGTGTCTGGGAACCCCAACAGGGTGCAGCACTCCAAAGCCATCATCTGGGGAGGAGCGACTGAATGAGTCCGGCAGTTACAGACATCAAGGGTCAAACTCACCACAGAGGGGCCACCTAACCCCAGGGCCGGAGCCCGCCCTGCACCTGGCAGGAAGGCTGGGCAGTTTAGCCTAGCGGGTACAGCACTAGACTGGGGCTCAGGAGACCTAGATATTATTCTTGGCTCTGCCACAGGCCTGCTGGGTGACCTTGGGCAAATCCTGTCACTGTCCCGTGCCTCGGTTTCCCCATCTGTAGGGTGGGAATGCTGCTGCTGGCAAGAAGAGCTGGGCGTTGTTATTGAGGCGTGAGGTTTCCAAAACATCTAATGGACTTCGGAGGGCAGGTGCAGCCTTCGCTCTTCAGTCCCAGCGTCAGCGGCCCGGGACAGGGGGACGGTCCAGGGACCCGGCCTCCACTAGAGCAGCTGCCAGCCCAGCCACTGCCCTCGCAAGGAGATGTAGGGGAGCAGCTGCACGGGGCGGATTTCCTTAGGGCAGCGGAAAGGAGCTGTGTGGGCAGCTGGAATCTGTCCTAGAAACTCAGAGAAGCCCAGGGCCAGGGGGCTGATGGACCTGGGGCCTCTGGAGTTAACAGCCAGAGCAACTACAGCTTGAGCTAACGAGCCAGGGCTGGAATAGCCTCGTGCTCTGTAGCCAGGCAGAGTGGGACAGGCCATGTCTAGCCCAGCAACAGCCTCATAAATTGGAGGGAGCAGGAATTCCACGAGGGGGTGCAATGAAAGCAAATGTGCTGAGCCCCTAGCCAGTCTGCTGCCTCTGGGGGAGGGACCCAGCTCCCGCCCTGACCCCAGCAGAGGGAGATGAGGCAGCCCTGGGGTCTGTGCCCCTCACAGCAGCGCCACCCTGGCATCAAATGATTTCCAGGTGGCCCATGGGCTGGCGTTCCCGCTAACATTTCCTGAGGTGCTAAACACCGGCCAGCCACGGAGAGTGGAAGTGCCTTAAACCCAGCAGCTCCCAGCCCGGTTCCCAGCAGATTTGAAGGGAATCCACCAGCGTGTTCATGGGGAGCAGGGTGGCGGGAAGAGGCAAGAATCAGGCTGCTCTGAGGCGAAAGGAGATGGGGGCCCCCCTAAATCAGAGCCTCCTGCACCACAAGGTGTTCAGAAGACACGCCCCTCCCCAGAGGCAGCTGCATGAGGACAGGCCCAGGGGTGAGAGGCGACCAAGGCAGCATATCTGGAAGCCGTTGCCAGATCCCAGCTTTTGGTGGCTGCTGCCACAGGAGCGTTGCACATCCGGCGGCCACGAACCCTCGCGCCACCCTCCTCGCCAGCACAACAGGAGCCGAGCTGCGCTGGGCATTGATGGAAAACAACGGGGGTTGGGGGAGGCTTCCTGCTCACTCTGCAGATTTCCCGGCGTGTGGAGGAGGTGCTCACTTCGCATTTGGCTCTGAGCTGCAGGGGCAAAGGGTCAGACGGAGAGCTGGTGGGTAGTGCGAAGGAGCATGTCTGCTCCATGGAGGGCAGGGTGGGCGCTGCTGATGCCTTTTATGGCCAGACATCAATTCTTGGCAAAATCATGGAAAGTTTATTAAGGGATACAATCAATAAAGATTAGGCACACAATTAATGCCAATCAACATGGTTTTATGAGAAAAAAGTCTTGTGGGCTTTTCTATTTTTTAAACGAGTTCACAGGTTTGGTTGATAAAGGTAACTATCGACAGAATAGATTACCTTTGTAAGATATTTAACCAAGTCCCACTTGACATTCTGATATAAACATTTTAGCACCGCAGAGAACCAATGCAGCCCATGTTAAATAGATTAAAAACTGGCTTACTGATAGATCTCAAAAGTAATTGTAAATGGGAAATTGTCTAATGGGGATGCCATAGGCATCTGCTCTTGGCCCACTGCAATTCAAAATCTTTATCGATGTTCCGGAAGAAGACAATCATGGCTTGTCAAGTTTGCAGAGGACACAAACTGGTGGAGCAGTAAATAATGATGGGGACAGATTAAACAGACTGTACACAGATTATCCAGGCATGCATCCGATGAAGTGGGCTGTAGCCCACGAAAGCTTATGCTCAAATAAATTTGTTAGTCTCTAAGGTGCCACAAGTCCTCCTGTTCTTTTTTTGGATACAGACTAACACGGCTGCTACTCTGAAACCAGACTGTTCTGGATCACTTAATAAAATGGGCTCCTTTGAACAACCTTGGTTTTAATATAGCCAAATGCAAGGCCAGGCACCTCCACACAAGAACGCAAGTCCAAAGGATTATCTACGTCCTTTTCAGTGTCACTGCATTCCATCAGTTTGCAAGGTTATGAGGTGATTTAATCCCACTCTTAAGTGCCTACATGAGAAAAAGATCGGATAGCAGATGCTCTTTAATCTAGCAGAAAACATCCTAATGAGATTCAAGTGCTGGAAGCTGAAGCTAGATTAATTCAGACTAGAAAAAGCACAAGTTCTTAACTTGGGTGCATTCTCCATCACTTGAAGTCTCCGTCTAAAGATATGCTCTAGTTCAGACAGAAATTATAGGTTTGATGCAGGAATCATTGTGTGATTTCATGGAGGGTAGGTTGATCAATGGCTATTAGCCAGGATGGTGTTCCTAGCCTCTGTTTGCTAGAAGCTGGGAATAGAATATCAGGGTTGGAAGGAACCTTAGGAGGTATCTAGTCCAACCCCCTGCTCAAAGCAGGACCAATCCCCAGACAGATTTTTGCCCCAGATCCCTAAATGGCCCCCTCAAGGATTGAAATCACAACCCTGGGTTTAAGCAGGCCAATGCTCAAACCACTGAGCTATCCCTCCCCTGGGCAACAGGGGATGAATCACTTGATGATTATCTGTTCTGTTCATTCCCTCTGGGGCACCTGCCATTGGCCACTGTTGGAAGACAGGATACTGGGCTAGATGGACCCTTGGTCTGACCCAGTCTGGCGGTTATTTCCTTGTGCAAGGTTCTCTGGTCCGGGTTATGCAAGAGGCCAGACTCTGGTCCTAAAACCCTACGAATTGTCACTGTTGCTTTTCTGGGCAGATTGGTGTCATAGCTGTGGGAACGCAGAGCACAGACCTCGCCTCTTCTCTGCCTATGATCCTTCTGGATGTACAGAAAAGGAGCTGCAGCATTCATCTCTCGAGGACTGGCATGTGTAAGTAAGAGGCAGATCTCCTTTCATCCAATGGAAGGTAGCCTGCTTGCCTACGTGGCATAGGCCCAATACTGTTAACTGCTCCCAGAGATTCTCCTTGAGCTCAAGCAGTGAGGCTTTTGGAGAAGGAAGGTGCGGCTTATCCTTGCTGTCACTTATTAGCATGGTTTATATTCTGGTAGCGCCCATGAGCCTGCACCATGGCCCCACTGCGCCAGGTGCTGTACAGACAGAACAAAAGGAAACGTTTCATTGTTACAAACGTTCATTGTTTTTAAAGTGGATTCCATTGGTTGCAGACACAAAACTGTACAATTCCCAGTGATCGCCTGCTCCCCCATCAGCAGCCTCTGCCTAAGGCCGAGGCTGAGCTGGCCACTGAGACCCAGCAATTCCCTGGGCCTGAGAAGGGGTCCTGGCAGGGCAGTGCAACCGTCACTCGCAGTGGGCCGAATACTGACCTGGGGCCCACCAAAGACGACCTGAACTGGGCCCCTCGGGATGAACACTTGCGTAGCAGCAGGATGATGCCATTGCTGAGCTAGGCTCTCTGGGCAGCGCTGGGACCGGAGGAGCAAACAGGGACCTGCATCTCAATGAAAGCCAGTGAGGGCCGTGTGAGACCACTGGGTGCGTGCGGCCGCTCTTCTCACAGTCCTGAGCAGCGACACCAACCTATGCCAGGAGGGGCTGCCACGGGCATTGCAGGGAGGCAGGATCCTGCCATGAAGCTCATCCCCACCCAGCCAGCTCACGCAAGGCCGCAGATGCTGGTGAGGGGACAGAGGGTGGTGAAACACCCATTGGCTTCAGTAGCATTTGAGGATGCAGTGCGGCGGGGCTCAGAGGTGCCGAGCCAGTGCCCCGTTCGACAAGGATTGTCCAACCTGGCTCCTGCCGCGGACGGGGGCCCATGCCACCCTCCGCAGGCTGGGAAAAAGAACAAATCCAAAGGTCACGTGACCCACTCCCAGCACCCCCCCAGCCAGGGGGAGACACCCCACACCCCAATCATGCGTCAGAGCCTTGTGCAATCTCCAGGGCTCTCTCTGCAAACAGCTGGGACATGTGATTCATTGAACTCTCTTATCAGCCTCACCCAGCGGCCAGTGCAGCAAAGCCAAGGTGATGAAACGGCTGCATACTGCTTCAGAGCAGCATTTCCTTGGCACAGGGGCACAGACCCCAGCCTGCTCATGATCCCCTACGTACCCCAACCCCCCACACCAACCGGCATAGAAGACGCAGGATTCAGCCTCACAGTCTTTGTTTGTCTGAAAGCCCCCGATCCCAGAATCACGAGACTCTCAATTTGCATTTAAAAAAAAGTTTCCAGCTCTCGCCACTGCAAAGAAGAGCTGGGGAATGCAAACCAAGCACACTCTAAAGGCTAAAAGGCCAGAAGGCAAATAAAAAGATCACATGATCTCATGATTTTTAAGACAATCTCAGGATTATGGGGGCTGGGAGTCACGATTTTTGTCCGTTCTGCATTGGCAGTACTGGAAACATCCCAACATATCCCCCATTAGCTACATGCTGGGGAAGGGGCCCCCACCAACTAGCTGAGGTTTTTATTTCTACAGGGCATTCACTGACGAGTTAGTATACGCAGACTCCGTTCTAGTAACAGGTTTGGAATCCATTCTTTGTCCATGTCTTTCCTCCATCTCAAGCCAACGTGCTGCAGAACCTCACGTTGCTTTTGCACCGGCCGGCTGCACAATCATTAACACCTTTTGATTTTCTCTCTTTGCAATATGGACGGAGAGCAACATGCACTTGCAACATGTTTACTTTTGTTGCAAGCGCAAACACCTGGCTTCTTCTGGAGACCTCTGCATTGCATTAGTCTCCTCTGCATTGATTGCAGATCAAGCTGGTCTCTGCCCTTCCCTGGTCTGTCTTTTGGCCTTGGGAAGTGTTTGGAAGGAGATGCAACTCAGTTCTTTTCCATCTGAATGCCTTGCTTTGGGGGACATGCTTTTTCACAGGTCTTTGCCACGTTAACTCAATCTCTCCCAATAACTTTGCTTTGACCTGGTTATCACTTATGCCTTGGATAATTTGGTCTCATTAGTCCACCTGCTGACTGGGTCATTCCACATGGCTTGGCTTTATTACATAGCTCTGTAACACGATCCTCCACTGTCCTGCCTGGCTGCTGGCCATTGCAAAGAACCCATGCCCCTCTCACTCTTTGTAGCTCCTAGGCCAGCGGTGAGCAAACTTTTTGGCCCGAGGACCACATCTGAGTATGGAAATTGTATGGTGGGCCATGAATGCTCACGAAACTGGGGTTGGGGTTCAGGAGGGGGTGAGGGCTCTGGGGTGGGGCCAAAAAAGAGGCATTCAAGGTGTGGGAGGGGGTTCCAGGCTGGGGTGCGGGGGGGGTGGGGGGGTGGTGAAGGCTTCAGCTAGGGTGACCAGATAAGATGAAGAAAATATCGGGACACGGGGGGGGGGGGAAGCCAAATGCAAAATGTCGGGACGTGGGACAAACAGCTAAAAATCGGGACGGTCCCGATTTTATCAGGACATCTGGTCACCCTAGCTTCAGGTGGGGGTGCAGGTTCTGGGGTGGGGCTGGGGATGAGGGGTTTGGGGTGCAGGAGGGGGCTCCGGGCTGGGACTGAGGGGTTCAGAGGGCAGAAGGGGGATCAGGCTGGGGCAGGCCCTGGGCAGCGCTTACCTCAAGCAGCTCCCAGATGCAGCGGCATGTCCCCACTCCGGCTCTGGCATAGCCAGGCTGCTCTGTGTGCCGCCCTGGGCACAGGCACCGCCCCTGCAGCTCCCATTGGCCGCAATTCCTGGCCAATGAGAGCTGCAAGGTGGCGCCTGTGGATGGGGCAGCACGCAGAGCCCCCTGGCTGCCCCTAAACATAGGAGCTGGAGGGGGGACATGCCATTGTTTCTGGGAGCAGCGGTGCACAGAGTGGCCCCAGACCCTACTCCCCAGGAGGAGCTGGCGGAGACCCCACCGTGCTAGGCTCTGTACCTAGCAATCAAGAACAGTCCCTGCACTGAAGCGCTCAGCGTTTTTCACTGATCGTTTCACATACAAACACTGAACAAGAAACCCAACCTGAACGTTACCGCAGGATATTTTGAAGAAATGAAGCATCAACCTTAAACCATTTTCTTAAATACATCTTTTGATGGCCGGATTCACCCACAGTGCTGCAGGCCAGCACAAAGGAGACAGGACACAGAACAGTTCAAATAGGTCTCCAGCGGCTTCGTTTCACCAGCGCAGGGCAAAACTGCTGGAGTTTCCACCCCAAATTCCCTCTCCCACTTACACCTCCCTACGCGTGTGTGTTCCCCTTCCCTCTTTCATTCACTATATTCCCCTGCACCCCTCATCCCCCCACTCAGAGATTTGCTGCAATAGGTAGCTGTGGAAGAGAAATATTTAGGATTACTGGTTGGATTTTGCTGTCCTTTTTTATTAGCTGAGAATGTAGCTGTCAGCAGAGATGGGGGCAGAAAACTTTCAACAAAACTCCCGGAGAATCACCCTCTTTCAAACAGCCCCCACCTCCCCATACTCCCCAAAGGAGGCTGAGAGGGCAGCCTCCCATGCAGTCAGGAGGCAGAGGGGAACAGGCGAATTCTGTGCCCAGAGAGGAGGTGCTGTCACTATGAGGAGGAAACGCTGTGTCCCGCACACAGAACCAGGCTGAATCCCTGCTTTACTGCACACCCCACTTCCATCATGCAGTGCTTTTCAATCACAGATCTTGTAGTGGGCCAGAATAGCACCCCCACTCCCATTTTACAGATGGGGAAACTGAGGCACAGAGCAGCGGCAGCCCGAGCAGAGCCGGGAACGGAAACCCAGGTCTCCCATGCCTCAGGCACACGGGTGAGCCACTGGCCTACATTGTGCCCCTGATTTGGGGGCTGCTAGGCTGACAGCTCCTCAGACCTTGCCATGGCGAGCCCTGCCGGGCACGTGGAACCCTTTGGCATCTGTCTGAGCCCTCTAGCGCCCCCTCGGGACATTTCCTTTTGCTCTGGTGCTTTGAGGCTGCTCACTTTGCCCCCCCGGCCACACACACACACCCCCCCTTTCTGCTGTCTGTGTTTGATCCTGGAGGAGGGGGGGGATTTCTTGGGCACCTAAGGAAGAAAGATCTGGCCTGGAGGAGGCAGTGGTATGGGCACTGGCCCTTTAAGATGGGCGATAGAGGCCAGCGTGAGACAATACAAATTATTAGAGCAGAAAAACGCCTTTTGCTGTGGAAATGGGGCGTGCACCACAGAGACGCCCCAGAGGGCTCAGGCAATGGCTGCCTTGGCATCTAGGGTGCCCAAGGGAATTTGTGGGAGATTAGCACCCACCAGCACCAGCTGATGCCCATGGCAGAGCTCCCAGTGACTCAGCGGGAGCAGGAGCAGGCCCCGTGTCTCAGGATGCCCTTGGGGAGCTCAATCCTGGGGAGGGAAGGATTGGATCCCCCTGGTGACAGTCACAGAACTGTCCATGGGCCCAGAGGCTGGGTTGTTCTCGGCCCCCGCTTCCTGGAATGGCCCCCAGCCCCTCTACCCCCACTCCCAAGATCTGCCCCCTCCCAGATCTCCGCCCAGTAGGCTCAGCTGCACCAGGTGCATCTGCTCTGTCCTCAGATCAGATTGTGGGTCTGGGGCATTTTAACCCTTTGCTGCCCTCGGAGGCAATGCTTTGTACCCAGGCTTACGCCTGCCACAGGGGGCGGCCAGGCCCAGCTCTGCCATTGACTCAATCCTGTGACTCTGTGCCTCAGTTTCCCCATCAATTAAACAGGGATAATGACCCTACTTTAAAGGCCTTGGCGATCTAGGGGCTAGATGAATTCACGGGTCTCAAGAGGTCACAGATTGGGGAGAGTCTAGATACAGTGGCTACTACAGTGCCTAGATACCACAGTGATGGGCGCTTTAAAGAATGGAGAGGCTTGTTCTCACGGAGCTGTCCTGACTGGAAGCCCGAGCTGGATGCTCTCACACTGCACCTTGTGTCATCACTTACACCCAGGCCAAGGGAGTTTAAAATCATTAGCAACAAGGCAAGCAGCATGGCCTAGTGGAGAGAGCACTGGCCTGGGGCCCAGGTAACTTGGGTTTTATTCCCAGCTCTGCCAACAGCCTCCTGCCGTCACTTTCCCTCATGGGGCCTCAGTTTCCACAACAGGGATAACTACAGTGACCTCCGTTGTGCCCGGCATGAGTTCACCCCCCAGGGTGTTCAGAGAGCTACTGCTCGCAATCCACACGCACCCTTGGGTGCTCAGGTCTGGTTACCTAGAGCCAGACATTACAGCAGCACCTAGAGACCAACTGAGACCAGGGACAGCAAGAGACAGGCCAGGCGCAGGCAGGAGGGGCGCAGGGCACAGCCAGGCCTGGCAGTGCCACCCACCCCTGCTCTGCTGGGGAGTCTCCAGCCAGCCCCGGAGGGGGGCGCTCTGCACCGGGGGGTGCCAGGCTCCAGCGCCTTCCCCCTCCCCGCGGGACTCCCGCGCAGGGCGCCGCGGAGGAGTCGGACGGGGCCAAGCGCCCCTGCCGGGCTGCCCCCGAGCGGGGCCTCAGGCGGACCGGGGCCCATCCCCGTCGGCTCGGGGCGCCCGGCTCCGCGCTGCTCCTTACCGGTGCTGACAGGCCCTCTTGAGGGCGCGGCCGTCGGCGCCCCCCGGCTCCTTGGCGCTCCGGGGCCCGTCCTGCGGCGGGGCCAGCGCAGCGTCCGGCTCCCCGGCGAGGCTGCCCATGAGCGCGGCCGGTGCGGTGCGGTGCGCTGCGCCCTGGGCAGGGGAGCGAGCAGCCGGCTGGAAGTGAAGCCTTTTATCGCCTGACCGGCTATCGGGCCGGCCCAGCCGCCCCGCCCCGGCCCGGCCCGTCCGCGGGGCTCGCTGCGGGCGAGGAGGGGGCTTCCTGCCGGAGACTGCGGGGCTTGGTCCCGTCCGAGCGGGGACGGCTCCCCCCCGGACCCGTGTGCTTCCCCTCCCCGCTGCCCACCCTGTGCCCACCTGATGTCCCCTCCCGCATCTCACATGCACTCAGCAGCCCATCCCCCCATCCCAGGCCCCCCAGTGTAGTTTTAGCAGTTCTTGATCTCAGGTGGGGCCAGGCAGCCCCATCTCTCCCCTCCAGCGAGGGCTGCTTTGCTGTAGTCTCTGGTTTCCCGTCCTTACGGTACCGACCCAGGTCCCCCCGCAGCCCCAGCCCGGCACGCCCTGCCCAGCGCCCCGAGCCCCGGAGACTGGCCAGGGTACCTCTGTACACACCCCCGGGACGATGTCTCAAAACTTTCCATCCAGCTGGGGGGTGACATTAATTCGCCATCACATAAGACACAACAGAAGAGTGTGTCCCAGCTCTGCGGCGCTGCTCATGGGCTTTCAGCGGGGATGGGGGATGCAAGTCACGGGCACCGCAGCACAAGTGGGGACACTGAGCAGATGGAGGGGCCGTTTCTAACTAAAGCAAGTTGCACTTAAATCTCGTTGAGCCTGTTCATAAAGCATTTGAACAGTACCTGGAGCTTGGCATTAGAAAAGGTTCAAAGAAGGGCAACTAAAATGATGAGGGGTTTGGAAAGGGTCCCATATGAGGAGAGATTAAAGAGGCTAGGACTCTTCAGCTTGGAAAAGAGGAGACTAAGGGGGGTTATGCTAGAGGTATATAAAATCATGAGTGATGTGGAGAAAGTAGATAAGGAAAAGTTATTTACTTATTCCCATAATACAAGAACTAGGGGTCACCAAATGAAATTAATGGGCAGCAGGTTTAAAACAAATAAAAGGAAGTTCTTCTTCACACAGCGCACAGTCAACCTGTGGAACTCCTTGCCTGAGGAGGTTGTGAAGGCTAGGACTATAACAGGGTTTAAAAGAGAACTAGATAAATTCATGGAGGCTAAGTCCATTAATGGCTTGTGACGAAGTGGGACTGTTCTTAATGTTTCCTCTGAATACTGTGTGGGTGTCACGGAGTGTGGGGGAGTCCGGGCCCTGTACCCCCGGCTTCCTGCGATTCACCATAACTCTCAGCCAGCCAGTAAAACAGAAGGTTTATTGAGACGACAGGAGCACAGTCCAAAACAGGTCTTGCCAGTACAGACAACAGGATCCCCTTTAGTTAGGTCCATCTGGGGGCCCCAGGGAGGCCACGCTCCCCGCTGGGAAGCCCAAGTCCCGTCAGGCTCCCCTCTTCAGTCCCAGCCAGCTTCCAAAACTGAAAACCAAACCCCCTCCAGCCCCTCCTCCTCTGGGCTTTGTCCCTTTCCCGGGCTCGGAGGTCACCTGATCTCTTTGTCTCCAACACCTTCAGTTGGCACCTCTGCAGAGGAGGGGCCCAGGCCATCAGTTGCCAGGAGACAAAGTGCCAGGCATCCACGTGCACCGGCCCTTCGCTCCGCAACAACCACACACCCCCATCCCACCACCTAGACACTCAAGAACTGCACAGGGGAAACTGAGGCACCCACACAGCACTCAGAGGAAACATTAAGAACAGTCCCACTTCATCACATCTCTCCCCCCTTCGAGACCGAACTGAGCAGGGTCACTTCAGCCGGTGACCTGGGGAAGTTCGAACCTAGCAACGCTCCCATGGATGCCCCATCATCTGTCCCATTCCTTGGTGAGAATTACACCAGGCCCTTCCAGTCTTCTGTCCCCCTTTAAGTCAGGTCTGCTCGATGGCACTCGTAGTCCGCATGTGGGGAGGCTTATGCGGCCTGTGCCCTTTTTCCACCCCCATACCCCTGGGGTTCAGACTGGGATGGGGTCTCCTCCCAACGTTCCAGTCTGGAGGACTATGATTCGGGTTCCCTTGGAGAGGAGTCCCCCTTTTGACCTTGGCCACCCCCTGGAAAGGCTCCTCTATGCTGGGCAAGGGTCCTAAAGCTGTTTTCCCCTTGTCCCGGGCCTTCCTCACCCTCTGACAGGGGTCACAGGATCGGCAATACTGCCGGACCGTAACAAACACCCCCGGCCAGTAAAAGTTCGGTAGCAGCCTCTGCTGGGTACGCCAGATTCCCTGGTGCCCTGAGAGGGGGGTGTCATGGGCCCAGTACAGCAGCTGGCGGCGATACTTCCGGGGTACCACCAGCTGCCTCCTGACTCCCCCTGACTCCATTTCCCCGGGGGGAGCCCATTCTCGGTACAGGAATCCCTTCTCCCACAGGAACCTCTTCCGGCATCCTCTCCCCATGGTCTGTACCGCACTGAGGTCGGCCAGGTCCCTTATCTTCCGCAAGGAAGGATCTTCCTGCAACTCGGCCTGGAACTCAGCGCCTGGGACAGGGATGGGGACCTGCTCCCTCCTGCTGGCTGGGTCCCAGGCCGCAGCCTCTCTGAGTCGTGTCCCTGGGCGCTCCCTCCCCACCGGGTTAGGGTCCTGCGCCTTGGGCAAGATACCCTCCCCAGGGTCAGGGTGCAGTGCCCCTCGCTGGCCCTGACTACGGGTCCCGACCAGGTCACCCTGGGGGGTGCTTGGCCAGTCCTCCAGGTCTCCCCCCATCAACACCTCAGTGGGCAGATGGCGGTGTACCCCCACGTCCTTGGGGCCCTCCTTGGCCCCCCCATTTCAGGTGTACCCTCGCCACGGGCACCTTGAATGGGGTCCCGCCCACCCCCGTCAGGGTCAGGAAGGTGTTGGGCACCACCCGATCTGGAGCTACCACCTCGGGCCGGGTCAGTGTCACCTCGGCGCCCGTGTCCCAGTATCCATAGACGTTCCTCCCATCCACCTCCAGGGGAACAAGGCACTCGCTCCGCAGGGACAGTCCCGCGCCCACCCTGTAAACCAAGAACCCTGAGTCTGGAGCATCCAGCCCTCCCGAGGAGCGGGCCTGGGGTCCTCCTCCCTCCTTGGCAGGTGGTACGCTGCCAGCCCCCCTTGCCTGGGAGCGTTGCCCCTCGTCTGGTTGGGTCTGTACCCAGTCAACCCTCTCTGGGTTGGGTCTGCTCAGTCTGTCCCTGAGCCTGGGGCACTGGGCCCGTATGTGGCCTCTTTGGCCACAGTAATAGCAGCCCATGTCCCGTGGGTCCCCTCGAGCGGGTCGGACGGACCGGACACCCGATGTTCCTCTTTGGTGGGGGTTCTCCATATTTTCCCTATGGGAGGTTTCGGGGTGACTCTCTCTCTGCATTGTGGAGGGTCTCCTCTTCGGGGACTCCTCCCTGGTATCCCCTGCCCGACTGTTCACAAACTCGTCGGCCAGCTGCCCTGCATGCTGCGGACTCTCTGGCTTTTTGTCCACCAACCACAGCCTCAGGTCGGAGGGGCACTGCTCATACAGGTGCTCCAGTATGCATTCATGTACACTGGCCCTTCGCTCTGCAACAACCATACACCCTTATCCCACCACCTAGAGACTTAAGAACTGCATAGGGGAAACTGAGGCACCCACACAGTATTCAGAGGAAACATTAAGAACATTCCCACTTCGTCACAGCTGTTAAAGCCACTCAAGTACATTGACCAGTGGTTTGGGGAGAGCCCCTCCCTCCAAAGCACGTCAGACCCTGCTCTTGCCCGTTGCCCCTGACGTCTGCTTGGCGGCGGAGGGCTGGGTCTGAGGGGCAGGCCAGTCATGGCGCAAGCTGACGCCAGGGCTCTGCAGCCCCATGTGCTGGGCCAAACTCCCTGGGCAGGGCTCTGGGGGCAGGGTGGGGCCGGGTGCTGAGTCATGGAGCCAGCAGGACCGTGACCCTGTGACGTGCGTAGAGGAGATCGCGGGGGCCATACCCACCTGGCACTCCCAGATAACGGGCCCCCTGGGCCGCCTGCCTGTGGCTTGTGACACCCCAGAGCCCCCGGGCCAGACCCCACGAGGCCTGGCTCGCCCCTCCCCTGACAGAACCAAACAGGAGCTGGGCTACCAGCTGGACTGGGCAGGGGCTCTGAGCCCCATAGTCGGCACCAGCCCTTCCGTGCTTGGAAACACACTCTGGGAGGGTGCGTGCAACTGCCTGTGTGTTGTGTGTGTGCAGCTGGGTGTGTGTTGTCTGCAGCGCTGCACGTGTAGGTGCACATGTGTACACAGGCTGTGGGCCGTGTGCGCTCAGAGATCACCGCACGCCCTGCTGGAAGGCAGCCAGTGCTGGGCTGGAGCGTGGCTGCTGCTGACAGTAACACAGCCCAGCCACTGAGAAGGGGAATCCAGCATCCCTGGAGGGGCATGCTGGCCGCAAATTGCTACATGGGGCCCGAACCCCAACTCCTGCAGGAAGTGGGGTGGGGGCCGTACACCCCAGAACAGCCTGTCAGGATCCTGCAGCGCCGCTCTGGGGCACTGGGAACAGCACTGAGTGTGTGGGGCGATCCCCCCCACTGAGCCCCCACCTCACTGCCTGCAGCACAGCGCCCCCTAGCGCTGCCCTTGGGCATTGGGGCCTGCACTGACTGCGAGAGGAGAGCGCCCCGTGCTGAGTGACTCGTTCACGGCCCCCATCATGCCATGATATGGGTCCATGCCCCACAGTTTGCCATTTGTATCATGGTTGTGTTAGGTGTGTCAGTGCTGGCTGTGAACAGTGAGTCTGGGGCTCAGGACTGTGCCGTGGGGCAGCAGCACCAGGCTACAGGGGGTGTCATGTATGGTTATTATTGCTCAGAAATGTTACTGACAAATCTACGGCCAAGCCCATTTGCAAGGGAAGGTCCTTTGAATTAATCAGCTGACTTAGCATGGGGGAGGGGGCTGCAGGTCGGGAGTGAGGGGCACCAGCAGAGCTCTTTCTGGGGAGCCCAGGGCTGGGACAGCAGAGGGGCTGCGGGTCGGGAGTGAGGGGCACCAGCAGAGCTGGTGGTGGGGAGCCCAGGGCTGGGACAGCAGAGGGGCTGCAGGTCGGGCGTGAGGGGCACGAGGAGAGCTGTGTGTGGGGAGCCCAGGGCTGGGATGGCGGGGGGGCTGCAGGTCGGGAGTGAGGGGCACCAGCAGAGGTGGTGGTGGGGCGCCCAGGGCTGGGACAGCAGAGGGGCTGCGGGTCGGGAGTGAGGGGCACCAGCAGAGCTGTCTGTGGGGCGCCCAGGGCTGGGATAGCAGAGGGGCTGCAGGTCGGGCGCGCGGGGCACCAGCAGAGCTGTTTGTGCGGGGCCCAGGGCTGGGATAGCAGAGGGGCTGCAGGTCGGGAGTGAGGGGCACCAGCAGAGCTGTTTGTGGGGAGCCCAGGGCTGGGACAGCAGAGGGGCTGCAGGTCGGGAGTGAGGGGCACTGGCAGTGGAGGGGGCTAGTCCCTACCCCCACATCACATTGCACGCTCAGGCCCTGGCTTTCATGGGCACCAACTTGCCTCTAAACCCATGTAAAACACAGAAGACTCCCAGCAGGGGAGAGGGGCCAGTGAATTCCCTGCCCTGGGTGGGGAGCAGGCAAGCAGGGGGCACAGGGGATCAGGAGGGCTGAATTGCCCCCATGGGTCAGCGCCGCCAGCCCCACTCATCCCACAGCAGCCCATCTGCAGCAGTCTCTGCTTCCCACAGCTGATCCCTCGTCCCGCCTCACACACCCCCAGCCTGGCTGCCCCCCAGCGGCCCTGCCCCCCTTATCGGTCCTGTTCAAACAGCCAGCACTGCAGCAGCAGCAGAGCGCTCGGCAATGGGACCTCGGGGAGGGGGAAGGAGGTGGGTTGGAGGAGGATTCATCCTGGGGGGTGCATGGGGTGAGGGTGAACGAATTCCCTGCAAATGGCAAACAAGCAACGTTCAAGGTCTCCTTCCGTCCCAGCGGCGAGGGGGGGCAGCACTCCTGTGGGCACCAGATTCTGCCAGGTCACTCTGCCTGGGAAGGCATTTCCCACTGGATCCCCCCAGCCCCCAAAGCCAACCCGCTGCTGCCCAGGGGAGATGCCCCGAGCTGCGTGGGAGATGGAGTCTGACCCCTGCTGTCTGTGTTTGTATTTCATCAATGAGCAAAGCCTCCCTGGGGAGGCTGGCACAGATTAGGACCCCCCCCCCCTAATTTTACAAAGGGGGCCAGCAAGCTGGCTGCCCAGGTCTCCAGCACGGCAGCCACAAATGCACCCCATCTACATGTGCTGGTCAGCCTAGCTCTGACCGTTACCCCACACGCCCCTCTGAGAGCCAGGGCCGGAACCCAGGCGTCCGGATCCCCAGGGTACTGCTGATGGAGCAAACAGGTGTGTGCCCCTGTCATGTCTCCCGCTGGCTGCAGGCTCCAAACAACAGCCTGTTGTTAGTTCTGGGGCTGGGGGGCTGGAAGGTCGAGGCAGCCGCTGGAGCGGGTTGCAGGGGGAAGTGGGAGGCTGCCCGGCTGGAAAAGCTGCTTTATGTAATTCACTGGGGGAGAAACCAGACCGGATCCCAGAGGCAAAAAGAGACGAGATCGGGACCTGCTGGAGCTGGGAGTCACTGAGGAGTGCCATAGTCAATGGTCCAGTCCAGTCATTCTGGTGCCTTAAGCCAGATGGCAGCAGGAGATTCTGCAACGACTTCCAGAAATTAAACCAGCTGGTCCAGTTCAACGCCTGCCCATACATCAGATAGACGAGTGAATCGACCGACTGGGAGAAGCACGATTCTTGTCCACCATCAACCTGACCACAATCCCTCTGGGGTCGTGCCAGTACACGGTCCTCCTCCAGCAACCTTCCCACAGCTCACTGATAAACTATTACGTCCACACGGCAAGTATGCTGCTGCTCACCTGGGGGATGTGGTCAGACACAGCCCAGATTGTGGGACGCACCTGGAAAAGGTGGATGCAGCACTAGATACCCCAAGGAAAGCAGGTTTCACTGCAAATCCCTCCAGATGTGCAAGCGGAAGCCAAATAGCTCAGGTACCGCAGGAAGAGGCGTCGTGAAACACCAGTCGCAAAGCTAGGACGATACAAAGTTGGCTGTGACCGATCCGGAAGACACAGGTCAGAGCATTTCTGGAGATCATGGGGTACTACGAGCGACTCATTCCCCGCTTTGCTACCAGGGTGTCACTGGGCCTCAGTGGGACACAGCTGAGGATGCCAAATTCAGGATACGCTGCTGAGAAATGGGGCAGACTCACCCAAACTGGTGGTTCGATTACACCAGGCCAGTGACAAAAGTGACCGTCTGTCTCACCACACTGGTTAACAAGAAGCCAAAAATGCAGGCTCCTTAGGCACCATGGCCCTTGGCTCACCACCCAGACACTGGACTCTATGCAGAGTGGTTACTGGAAACCAATGTCATCAAATAGAGGGTCCTTCCAATGCCAAGAGATCAGCCTCTTAGCCGGGTCAATCTATAACTCAGCTCTTACCCAGCGATCACTCTGCTGCCACTCCTTTAGTGACTAAAATCGAAAGGGTTAATAATAGAAGAAAATGGCTAATAGATGAAATGCACACACATCATTGCAAAGTCCTTATGCAGGTTTGTAGCAGCACTGGTACAGATGGCTGGCTTGTAAAGTCTCTCTGGTAACTGCCAGAAGATTAGAAGGTCCTCAGTCCATAGTTCAAAATGCTCCTTTTAGTTGTAAATCCACAGTCCGGAGAATCAGGGCAGGGAAGAGGCAAAATGGAGACATCTCAAGGGTCTTTTATATTCTCTGCCATGTGCCTGGAATTTTACTGTCCCAAACACAGCTCACAGCCCCTGTTCGTGGAAAGTTACTGGCCCAAGATGGAGTCCAGGCTCACGTGGGCATAGCACATGTCTTTACATGCTCTGATGACTCACAGGGTCACCCATTGCCCATATCTTTACCGAGGCGACCGCAGGAAGGCTTACGGGGTGGGGTGAATTTCTTCTATGGCCCATTGTTAGAGTGGAGTGTCCTGAATGGGCCCTCAGCACATACCTGATGTCAATCTATGGGAGGGTGTCACCCAGGAATACAACACATGTATGATACACAAGTCCATGGCCAGTATTCATAACTGCAGATACAACAATGATACATGCTTATAAACCGGCTAATCATACTTAGTAATTCATAGCTGTTCCATTGACACCTTACTTTGTACCAGAGTCATTGCAATTGTATAACCACAGTAATATCAATCATACAGCACCACACACCACAGCCTTTGACAGACCTGATCAAGGCCTGGGGCCCAGACGTCATGGAATGGAGCAGACTTGTGCAGAGCTGAGGACAGGCCCCAGTGCTGGTGGGCCCAGACTCGGAGAAGGAGTTTATACTACAAAGGGATGCCTCCGAGGTCTGGTTGGGAGCTGGATTTCCCCACGTGGGTTGGAGAGGAAGAACCCCTGGTCTTGTACCTTAGTAGGAAACTCCCAGAGAGCCAAAGTACGCCGTGGTGAAGAAGGAATGCCTGGCAGTAAAACAGGCCATTCGAACCCTCCGGCACTACCTACTCGGGCACCACAGACCCCCAGGAATGGATGCACCGGAACCAGGACAGACATGCCAGGGAACGCGACGGTTCCTGTCGCTTCAACCCGTCCGCTTCGGAGAGCCACGCAGGGCACGGATTAGGCACGGCCTGTCGAGGGTGCCCACGGCGCAGCCACAGGGTGTTGAGCAGGAGGGGATTTGTGACAGTCAGACTGGACGGCCAGTCATAGGCGCCAACTTCCAGATTTCCCAGGGGGGCGCTCGACCCCCTGCTCTGTCCTAGGCCCCGCCCCCACTCCACCCCTTCCCCCAATGCCCCACCCCCACCCCACGTCTTCCCGCCCCTGCTCCGCCCCCTCCCCCAAGGGTGCCCCCTATTCAACTCGTGCCTCCCCATAGTGTGTGTGTGTGTGGGGGGGGGGGGGGCACGAGCAAAAGGGCAGGTCATGTGTGTGTCCCCACGCTCAGCCCCAGGGCCACCACTCTCTCCCCGCCCGGTGTTACCTGCGGGGGGCGCTTTGTCCTCCCGCTGCGCCTGCCCTCCCGGCACGTTCTGCTGCTCTCCCTGCTCCCCAGGAGCCCAGGCGGGAGCCGCTTTTAACGCCGGCCCCTCGCGGGCGCTGCTCTGCAGCCCTGCCTGCAGCTGCCTGAGAGAGCCTGGCTGGGGAGGAGGTGGCTTCCGCTCCCCACCTGGCTCGGCTGCCGGGGACCCCAGCACCCGAGCCCGGGCAAGCAGCGGGAGTCACCTCCCCTAGCCCTGCTCTGTCAGGCAACCGCCGCGCAGGGCTGCAGAGCAGCGTCTCAGTGGCTGGAAGGGGCTGGTCCCACCCCTTCCACTCCCTGCATCTGGGCCATGCGTCGCCCAGGCCCACCCCCGTTCCTCTCCCAGCACGCCGCCAAACAGCTGATGGGGGACGGGGACGAGCTGATCGGCGGGGCCCGGCGCTGGGGGGCAGGGGGGTGTTTGTAATTATTAGAACTGGGAGCACTGGCTGGTGGGAGTCTGGAAGGACAGGAAGGAGGGGGAGGAGTTGAGGAGGCAGAGTGAGAGTTACGGAGGGTGCAGCAGCAGCTTGGTCCTGTTGACGTTTGTTAATACCTTGCCTGGTTGTTACAACGGGGGGGAGGGGCCTGCTGGTGGGTGCTCAGCCCCGGAGCAGCCACGGAGTCGGCACCTATAAGCTGAAGGGGTTATCTCAGGTCAGCTAGGGACCCCGGATCCCTGGGCAATGACTGCCTAGGAAGGAGCGCTGCGGAAAGGGATCTGGGGGTCAGAGTGGATCACAAGCTAAATATGAGTCAACAGTGTCACGCTGCTGCAAAAAAAGCAAATATCCTTCTGGGTTGTATTAGCAGGAGTGTTGTAAGCAAGATGCGAGAAGTAATTCTTCTGCTCTACTCCGTGCTGATTAGGGCTCAACTGGAGTATTGTGTCCAGTTCTGGGCGCCACATTTCAGGAAAGATGTGGACAAATTAGAGAAAGTCCAGAGAAGAGCAACAAAAATTGGTCTAGAAAACGTGACCTATGAGGGAAGATTGACAACATTGGGTTTGTTTAGCCTGGAGAAGACTGAGAGGGGACATGATAGCAGTTTTCAAGTACATAAAAGGTGGTTACAAGGAGGAGGGAGAAAAATTGTTCTTTGTAACCACTGAGGACAGGACAAGAAGCAATGGGCTCAAATTGCAGCCAGGGCGGTTTAAGTTGGACATTAGGAAAAACTTCCGAACTGTCAGGGTGGTTAAGCCCTGGAATAAATTGCCCAGGGAGGTTGTGGAATCTCCGTCATTGGGGGTTTTTAAGAGCAGGTTGGACAAACCCCTGTCAGGGATGGGTTAGATAATACTTGGTCCTGCCGTGAGTGCCGGGGACTGGACTAGAGACCTCTCGGGGTCCCTTCCAGTCCTAGGATTCTCTGATTCTCTGATCCAGTTACGGGCTGCCTCCTGCCTGCAACCTTTACAAACTCCTGCAGGGAGAGACAAGCCGCTGCAGGTGGAGGAAGGCTGCTCCAGGGCTGAGGGCTGCTCTGCTCCAGACCCACCAGGGAAGCTACAAACCAGACTGCCTATTTAGGGGAAGGACTGACACCCGGGGAACCAGCTGCTTCTCCTCCTTCACAGGGAGGGTCACCACGGGGCTGATCCCTGCCCTCGCAGCATGTCCCCCAGGGCGACAAGCACAGTCAGTGTGCACAGCTGTACCAGCTTGCACGCTCTTGGGAATGCATGCAAGCCTATAGCCCAGACTCATAGACTGTACGGTCAGAAGGGACCATCTTGATCCTCTAGTCTGCCCTCCTGCACATGGCAGGCCACAGAACCGCACCCACCCCCTCCTGTAACAGACCCCGAACCTCTGCTGAGTGACTGACGTCCTCAACTCATGGTTTAAAGACCCAAGTTACAGAGACTCCACCATTTCCACTAGTTTAAACCTGTGAGTGACCCGGGCCCCCCACTGCTGAGGGAGGCGAAACCCCCCCAGGGTCTCTGCCAGTCTGACCCGGGGGGAAATTCCTTCCCGACCCCAGATCTGGCGATCAGTTCGACCCTGAGCATGTGGGCAGGACCCAGCAGCCAGACACCTGGGAAAGAATTCCCTGTAGTAACTCAGAGCCAGGGGCGGTGAGTTATACGGGCCCGTGGTGCCAGTGCTCCAGCAATATTCAGGGCCCAGGGGCCCAGCTCCACCAGTGTTCGGGGCCGGGTCTCTCCCACTTCATAGAATCATAGAATATCAGGGTTGGAAGGGACCTCAGGAGGTATCTAGTCCAACCCCCTGCTCAAAGCAGGACCTAATCCCAACTAAATCATCCCAGCCAGGGCTTTGTCAAGCCTGACCTTAAAAACCTCTAAGGAAGGAGATTCCACCACCTCCCTAGGTAACCCATTCCAGTGCTTCACCACCCTCCTAGTGAAAAAGTTTTTCCTAATATCCAACCTAAACCTCCCCCACTGCAACTTGAGACCATTACTCCTTGTTCTGTCATCTGGTACCACTGAGAACAGTCTAGATCCATCCTCTTTGGAACCCCCTTTCAGGTAGTTGAAAGCAGCTATCAAATCCCCCCTCATTCTTCTCTTCTGCAGACTAAACAATCCCAGTTCCCTCAGCCTCTCCTCATAACTCATGTGCTCCAGCCCCCTAATCATTTTTGTTGCCCTCCGCTGGACTCTTTCCAATTTTTCCACATCCTTCTTGTAGTGTGGGGCCCAAAACTGGACACAGTACTCCAGGTGAGGCCTCACCAATGTCGAATAGAGGGGAACGATCACGTCCCTCGATCTGCTGGCAATGCCCCTACTTATACAGCCCAAAATGCCATTAGCCTTCTTGGCAACAAGGGCACACTGTCGACTCATATCCAGCTTCTCGTCCACTAGGTCCTTTTCTGCAGAACTGCTGCCTAGCCTGGGTGTAACGTAAGAAGAGGGGGAAGGGTAGACGAGAGTTCTGACCTGTGCATAGGTTGTTTAGGGTTCGCTGTAAATCTTTGACTTGCTTCAGCTCTCGGGAGGGTTTTAAGCCCTGGGTTTTTCCGGGGGTGTTTTCGTCCAGGGACCCTTGTCCCCTGTGCTCTCGGTACCAGTCTGAACCGGCCTTCCATGGCTCCCTTAGTTTCCCCAAAACACACCAGTCTCAGGGTTGTGAGACTTGTTTTTTAACTCACTGACCTTTGCAGTTTTACAAGTTTTGCACCCCTTCAGTTTTGTCTGGCTCAGTTTTCCTTTCTCACGGCTGGCTGGGGTTGAGACACAGGCTTCTCAGAGAGCTTGTTTGTGTGCACTGGCCTTGGGCTGCAGTTTCGTTTCTTATTTTTGGGCCTAGGTGGATTCTCGAGTTAACCTGTTCCTTTCTCCCTTCCTCCCCGTTTGGCCTCTTGTAACCTGCAAAGGATTCTTCCACTCCACACTCACCCCTTCAACCCTTCCCAAGATACTTTCCAATGCATATAAAGGCGTTAGCAATATACAACGCTGGTGCTTACTCAGGGGACCCGGTCTAGTGTCCCATCTCCGGCCGTTGGGGGTATTTGCTGCTGGCAGTCGCAGATCGGCTCCATGCCATTGTAGGCAGCCCCATCAGGCCATCCCCTCCATAAACGTATCAAGCTCAGCGTTATGTCCGGGGCGCTGGAACCATTTGTATAGTGGGGGTGCCGAGAGCCACTGAACCAAACTATAAACCCTGGATATGATGGAAACCACTTCGAGCCAGGGGGTGCTGCACCCCCAGTTCCAGCACCTATGGTTATGTCTGGGTTTTCTTCTCAGCTCTGGGGAAGGAGCGGTATCTAGTGGTTAGGGCTGGGAGCCAGGACTCCTGGGTTCTCTCCCTGGCTGTGGGAGGGAAGTGGTCCATAGTAGTTAGAGCAGGGGGCGTGCATGCACAAATACACACACACACACACTTCATGTGTCAGCGGGGGAGCCGAGTTAGTCTGGATCTGTAAAAAGCGACAAAGAGTCCTGTGGCACCTTACAGACTAATCCAATGTCTGCCACAGAACTCTTTGACACATGCTTCATTCCACTCTTAAGCATGGGAACGCACCAAGGAGGCTGAAAAGGGACCCACTGTCCATCTTGGGAACCGAGTCTCCCTGGGGGACGGAGCAGGGACAACAGCTGGAGGGGTAATCATACCCCTCTCCTCCCAGCTGGATTTCAGCCTCATTTCTGAGCATCAGCCAGCCCCCTTCCCGAGCCAGGGAGAGAACCCAAGAGTCCTGGCTCCCAGCCCCCATCCTCGAATCACTAGACCCCATTCCCCTCTCGGAGGGGTTTGTCTATGGGGTGAGTCATGTACCTGGCAGTCAGCCCACTCACCAAGACACCAGCTCCGAACCCGGGGGCACGGATCCAGAACACAGCACAACGACCCCCCACACCCTCCACAACCCACTGTGCTCTCCAGCTCTCCATGGCTTTCAGCACCTGCCCAGTGGGCCAGTGTGAGCATCTCCCAAGCCAGTATTCCCAGCGCACCCGTTAGCAGAGGGGCTGGAACCATTTTTATAGTGGGGACGCTGAGAGTCATCGAACCAAACTGTAAATCCTGGATATGATGGAAACCACTTCAAGCCAGGGGGTGCTGCACCCCCAGCACCCCTAGTTCCAGCACCTCTGTCCGTTAGCGTTCTGAGCGCCAGGAGCTCATGTGCCAGGGTGATCAGCACAACATAGATAGATAGATAGATAGATAGATAGATAGATAGATAGAGGGGGGGTGTGGGGATAGATAGATAGATAGATAGATAGATAGATAGATAGATAGATAGATAGATGGGGTGGATGGGGATAGATAGATAGATAGATAGATAGATAGATAGATAGATAGATAGATAGATAGATAGATAGATAGATAGAGGGGATGTATGGGGATAGATAGATAGATATGGGGGTAGATGGGGATAGATAGATAGATATGGGGGTGGATGGGGATAGATAGATAGATAGATAGAGGGGATGTATGGGGATAGATAGATAGATATGGGGGTGGATGGGGATAGATAGATAGATAGGTAGATAGATAGATAGATAGATAGATAGATAGGGGGGTAGATGGGGATAGATAGATAGATAGATAGATAGATATGGGGGTGGATGGGGATAGAGGGGGGGGGGGTTAGAGGGCTGTAGATAGATAGATAGATAGATGATGGGTGTGTGGGGATAGACAGATTGCAGGGGGGTCTGGGGCTGGATAGATTGCGGGGCGGGGGTCTGGGGGTAGATCGATGTGCTCCTTCATTCGAAGTCTGTGTTACCAGTGGGCTTCGGGTCCCCAGTTTTTTGGTGCCCGGGCGCCCCCTGGTGGTGGATTCACCTGCTGAGTTCAGCTCCCAGGTTCCTTTCCGCTGTGCGAACTGTGCCATGCCGAGCTGGGGGGGGGGGGGGGGGGGGGGGGGGGGTGTTCTGCATTTGCTTTCTCTGCCCCACAGCTCCATCTCCCCCTTTCTGTTGGTTTTTCCCTTTCACCACCCCTCCGGCCCGTGCCCCAGGCCGGACCCGGCCTTTACTCCCGCCAAGGTCTCTGAGGAGTGACTGCACTGGGGTCGACGTGGTTACACTGAAGTGACCCCGCAGGGCGCTGGGAAGGGGGGCCCCAGGCCATCGGTCTGCTGGCTGCCCTGACCCCGATCCCCATGTCCCACTGTAGGCCCGCTCAGCCACCTCCCAGCTGCAGAGTCCAAGTCCACCCAGGGCTCGAGGCGTCTGCCCCCACACCTCACTGAGCAGCCGGTGGGAAAGCTGGGGTCCTACACCCCACCCTTTGCTGCCCAGCCCCCTGGCCTGATTGGCAGGTGCCCAGGGTGGTGGGAGCTGTGAAGCTGGCCTGCCCCAGGAGCTGTATCTGCCAGCCCCCCCCCTTCCCCAGCCCCCTCTGGGGCTGTGTCTGCCCCCTCCCCTCTGTCCCCCTGTCGTCACTCTGGACAGCTCTGCTAATCCAGCCACCTTCAGACATGCCCTGCTCAGGGTGTGCTGTGTGATTCCCAGAGCTGTGAGCTTCCTCAGAACAGTGCCCTGCGAATACTAGCCACTGAATCGTCTGCTGTGCTGGCACTAGGGCCAGTGCAGGGACTGAGGGAAGGTAGCTGGTACCATAGGGGGGAGATGCCCCCACGCTGCCCTCCCTGTTGTGCAGGACAGCCCAGCCCAGCCACCAGCTCCTGCCCCCAATCCATCCCCCTTGGAATGACTCCTGCATCGGGGTCCCCTCTAGGGGTGGCATAGAGCCCCCCAGTGCCTGGGCATTTCCCGAGGGGGGCACACCAGCCCCACACCCCTCGGTGCTGGCAGAGTTCCCACGGCAGAGTAACTCCACAACCCCCTGTGTTTGTTGCGACACAGATGAGCTCAGCTGGGCTCCGGCCCCCGTAGGTCAGGCTGACATCTGTCTCTCCCCATCATGCCGGCCTGTTCTTGAATGCCAGAGGTTGCCCTAACCAGGGGGCACAGAGCCAGCCAGCAAGGGTGCAGGATGCTGACTGTGTGCCAGGGCCCTGCCTCCCTACCAGACGAGTCACCAGTAGGGGGAATGGCAGGCAAAAGAGTGGGGTGGCTGGGCCTCGGCTGCAGGACCTTCTGTTCAGAAGACTGCAGTTCAATGCAGCGCTGTGAGCTTCCCCAGGAGCAGTGGCGCAGTGATTCTATCATGGCGCTGTCAGCTTCCCCAGGAGCAGTGGCGCAGTCATTCTATCATGGCGCTGCGAGCTTCCCCAGGAGCAGTGGCGCAGTGATTCTATCATGGCGCTATGAGCTTCCCCAGGAGCAGAGCCCAGGAGTCCTGACTTCAATCCCCCACTGTAGCCACTAGTCCACCTGTGTAGTAGCCATGTGACCACACAGGTGGTCTGTGCCTGCTCAGCAGGGCCCCATGGAGAGCAGCCTTCACCGGGGTGAAAGTAACTTAAAGGACTTACCGGTACGCCGGAGTCCTGAGTGGGGCGTGGTCTCAACCGGAAGAGGTGTGGCCTCAACCGGAAGAGGCGGGGCCTCAACCGGAAGAGGCGGGGCCTTTAAATCACCCCAGAGCTCCCAGCTGCAGAGGCGGCTGGGAGCCCCGGGGCTCAGGGGCAAATTAAAGGGCCCGGGACTCTGGCCGCCACGGAGCTCTGAGCCCTTTAAATCACCGCGGGAGCCCTGCCACTGCTACCCTGGGGCGGCAGGGCTCGGGCTAGGGCTGGGCCTCGGGTCGCAGTGGCAGGGCTCCGGTGGTGATTTAAAGGGCCTGGTGCTCCTGCCACTGTGGGGAGCCCCAGGCCCTTTAAATCCCCGCCCGAGCCCGGCTGCCGGAGCTCCGGCGGTGATTTAAAGGGTCCAGGGTTCCCCGCAGTGCTGGAGCCCTGGGCCCTTTAAATCACCGCCGGAGAAGCCGTACCGGACTGGACCGGATTACTTTACCTCTGGCCTTCACCGACCCCAGGTGCCAGCCAGTGGCTGTGCCCTCCTGGCTGCCCCGACACTGCGTGGGAACACCCTGGGGCCCCTCCCTCAAACAGGCTGCAGGGTGCCTCCCCCTCCCCCTCAGTCGGGAATGGCGGGGAAGCAGCTAAGGCAGCAAGGGGGTGAGCATAAACCGAGGGCCCTCGACCCCAGAAACACCCCAGTACCGCCACGGAGCACCCGCTTTCAGTGGGGGTGGGCAGGACCACACCCCTGGCTACTGCAGAAGGAAAGAAAGCTCCCGGCGGGCGGGACATGAAGAGAAAGTTACTCACCTTGCAGTAATTGAGGTTCTTCGAGATGTGTCCCCCTGTGGGGGCTCCACTCTAGGTGACGGTGCATCCCGGCGCCGTTGATCGGAGATTTTCGGTAGCAGTGCCTGGTCAGGATGAACGCACTCAGTTGGTATCTCCCGTCTCGTTGGAATCTTCCTGAGTGCGTGCGCCCCACACCCTCCTCAGTTCCTTCTCTACCGTGGAGAATTATACTAGTATTCCAAAGTAGAGGGGAGGAGGGCGGGGAGTGGAGCGCCCACAGGGACACACATCTCGAAGAACTTCAGTTACTGCAAAGTGAGTAACTTCCCCTTCTTCTTCGAGGGCTGTCCCTGTGGGTGCTCCACGCTAGGTGAATGTGGAGCAGTTCCCACTATAGAATCATAGAATCTCAGGGTTGAAGGGACCTCAGGAGGTATCTAGTCCAACCCCCTGCTCAAAGCAGGACCAGTCCCCAACTAAATCATCCCAGCCAGGGCTTTGTCAAGCCTGACCTTAAAAACCTCTAAGGAAGGAGATTCCACCACCTCCCTAGGGAACCCATTCCAGGGCTTCACCACCCTCCTAGTGAAAAAGTGTTTCCTAATATCCAACCTAGACCTCCCCCACTGCAACTTGAGACCATTACTCCTTGTTCTGTCATCTGCTACCACTGAGAACAGTCTAGATCCATCCTCTTTGGAACCCCCTTTCAAATCCCCCCTCATTCTTCTCTTCTGCAGACTAAACAATCCCAGTTCCCTCAGCCTCTCCTCATAACTCATGTGCTCCAGCCCCCTAATCATTTTTGTTGCCCTCCGCTGGACTCTTTCCAATTTTTCCACATCCTTCTTGTAGTGCGGGGCCCAGAACTGGACACAGTACTCCAGGTGAGGCCTCACCAATGTCGAATAGAGGGGAACGATCATGTCCCTCGATCTGTTGGCAATGCCCCTATTTATACAGCCCAAAATGCCGTTAGCCTTCTTGGCAACAAGGGCACACTGTCGACTCATATCCAGCTTCTCATCCACCGTAACCCCTAGGTCCTTTTCTGCAGAAATGCTTCCTAGCCACTCGGTCCCTAGTCTGTAACAGTGCATGGGATTCTTCCATCCTGAGTGCAGGACTCTGCACTTGTCCTTGTTGAACATCATCAGGTTTCTTTTGGCCCAATCCTCTAATTTGTCTAGGTCCCTCTGTATCCTATCCCTACCCCCCAGCGTATCTACCACTCCTCCCAGTTTAGTGTCATCTGCAAACTTGCTGAGGGTGCAATCCACGCCATCCTCCAGATCATTAATGAAGATATTGAACAAAACCGGCCCCAGGACCGACCCTTGGGGCACTCCGCTTGAAACCGGCTGCCAACTAGACATGGAGCCGTTGATCACTACCCGTTGAGCCTGACGATCCAGCCAGCTTTCTATCCACCTTATAGTCCATTCATCCAGCCTGTACTTCTTTAACTTGCCGGCAAGAATACTGTGGCAGAACGTATCAAAAGCTTTGCTAAAGTCAAGGAATAACACATCCACTGCTTTCCCCTCA
>QXTE01000597.1:141264-208034 GCA_003942145.1 Platysternon megacephalum
AGGCAAGGAGTTGGGGTGCAGGAGGGGTTCAGGGAGCGAGCTCCAGCCCGGCACCGCTTACCTAGAGCGGCTCCGGGGTGGCAGCAGCGCGCACCGGGGCCAGGGCAGGCTCCTTGCCTGCCCTGTCCCCCGGCGCTGCTCCCTTCCAGGAAGCAGCTGGAACCCTGTTCCTGCAGCCCCTGGGGGAGGGGGAGGGGCTCCGGGTTGCAGCCATGTGCTGCTCTTGCCACTCCTCCAGGTACCTCCCACAAAGCTCCCATTGGCCGCGGTTCCCTGTTCCCGGCCAATGGGAGCTGCGGGGGGCGGTGCCTGGAAGGAGGAGTCCTCTGCCTTCTTCCCCCTCCCCCCGCCCGAAGGGGCTGTGCTGCCGGCTGCTCTCTGAAAGCAGCGCGGGGCTCGCAGCACCACAGAGGGGAATCCCGCGGGTAGGCAGAGGGGAGGGGAGGGGTGCGGGAGGGGAGCTCGTGGACCACAGTTTGAGAACCTCTGCTCGAGCGCATGAGCAGGAGACAGTGAAACTGACAGTCCTGCTGCAGAGTGCTTGGAGGTGCCCTCAGGGGGTCCGCTGCTGGTGCCCGGGTGGAAGCTAGGCTCGGTGCCGACGTTCTTCTCGGTGCCGAGGAGGAGCACGCCGTCGGCACCGCGGCCGTTTTAGGTGCCGAGGAGGAGCGCGCCGTCGGCACCGCGGCCGTTTTGGGTGCCGAGGAGGAGCGCGCCGTCGGCACCGCGGCCGTTTTAGGTGCCGCGGAGGGGCGCGCCGTCGGCACCGCGGCCGTTTTAGGTGCCGAGGAGGAGCGCGCCGTCGGCACCGCGGCCGTTTTAGGTGCCGAGGAGGAGCGCGCCGTCGGCACCGCGGCCGTTTGTGCCGAGGGGACCGGTGCCACGAGGACCTTCCCGGCACGGGAGGTCAGGTCCCTGCCTCTGCGCTCTGTCAGAGCCGCGGCTGAGGCGCCTGCCTTTGGCGCTGTCAGCACAGAAGGAGGGATCTCGCGGGAGACCCCCTACCCTTGTTAAAGTCTCTCTTCTGAGGCTGCTCTGCTTCCTGCCTCCGCTCCAGGGCGGGTGGAGCAATGCTCCCCATTGGTTCCGACCTGGCCGGGGAGCGTGTGGGAGCGGGTTTAACTTTCCCCGACTCCGAAAGCGGCTGTAAGGATTTCTCCATCAGTAGCATTTTGAGCCGCAGGTCCCTGTCGCGACGAGCTCGTGCAATGGAGGCACTTTGCAGGGACGTGGGTGTCCCCGAGGCACGTCACACAGTGTGAGTGCCCATCGCACCGTGGCATGGAGTCCTGACAGGAAACGCACCTTTTAAATCCCGAAGCCCCTGGCATTATGAATTGGAAATGGCTGGGGAGAGTCTCTCAACAGGAGACAAGCCTGAGGGAATTTTTTTTTTAACTAAGTAACTAACTGTGTAACTATACTAAAGGAAGGGGAACAACTGGGATGTGACTAATAATGATTTCTATGTTCTTTGTGACTGTTTCCTATAGAGACCAGGGAAGAAAAGGCAGCACTGCCCCGAGTCCCGTCTTCAGCCGAGGACGGTAGAGGAGGAACTGAGGAGGGTGCGGGGCGCACGCACTCAGGAAGATTCCAGCGAGACGGGAGATACCAACTGAGTGCGTGCGCCCCGACCAGGCACTGCTACCGAAAATCTCCGCTCAACGGCGCCGGGACGCACCGTCACCTAGAGTGGAGCCCCCACGGGGGGCACATCTCGAAGAAGTGCCGGATCAGTCTGCTGGATTTAAAGGGGGCTCCCTGGCCCCCGCCCCGCCCGTGTAGACCAGAACCCCCAGGGCCTGCCATGAGGAAGGAGGGGTGCAGCCCTGTCACAGATCTGGGACTGGGGGGGCTGTCCAGGGGCTCAGTGCTCTGCCAGGCAGGCTCAGGAAAACCTGGGGCGGTGGGGTGGGTGCGGGGAGATGTAGCAGGGCCGGCCTCTGGGGTGGGTGGACGGGCTCCTGCCCAAGGGGGGGTTGGATTCCCACCTGACCTGCTGCCCAGAGCCAGCTGGGCTGGCGGAGGCGGCCGGCGGGCGAGCAGCAGCATGGGGGAGGGGGAGAGACCCGAGCTGCTGGGGGCAGGTGGCAAACAGGAGCTGGGGGGCCCCCCCCGGATGCCCCCCCGCCCTGCTCCACATGCTCAGCCGCTGCTGTTCCTGTCCCCCCTCCCCCCATTCATCCCTGGAGTCGCCCCTGGCGACCCCGGACTGGGAGCCTCCTCCTGTCTGCTCTGCGGGGGGGCTGATGGCGCTGCGCGGTGTCCCCGATTCCCACTGAGCTGGGGTGACGGGACGGGGGGAGTCTGGGGCCAGAGCTGCTGGTGGCTGCTTCTGTCTGCACAAGCCTAGCTCGGGCTCCTACACTCACAGACACACACACACTGTCACACACCCCAGGGCGCCCTGGGCCCATGCTGCTCTCCTGCCCTCCCCTTAAACAGCCCGCAGGGCAAGGGACCTGGGTGCAGGAAGCCCTGACGTGGCTTCTTCCTGCCCCCTCACAGCCCCCTAGGGCTGCGCAGGGCGACACAGTGCAGGGGGAGGGGGCACAGGAGGGGCAGGTGTCGGGGGAGGGGACACAGCACAGGGGGGTGGGGCACAGGAGGGGCAGGTGTTGGGGGAGGGGGCACAGGAGGGGCAGGTGTCGGGGGAGGGGACACAGCACAGGGGGTTGGGGCACAGGAGGGGCAGGTGTTGGGGTGAGGGGACACAGGAGGGGCAGGTGTTGGGGCCGGGGGACACAGCGCAGGGGGTTGGGGCACAGGAGGGGCAGGTGTCGGGGGAGGGGACGCAGCGCAGGGGGTTGGGGCACAGGAGGGGCAGGGGTTGGGGCCGGGGGACACAGCGCAGGGGGTTGGGGCACAGGAGGGAGGTGCAGGGATTAGGGGTGAAGGTGGCAGTGTAGGGATTATGGCACAGGAGGGGGGCAGAGGTTGAGGGTGAAGGGGGTGTACGGATTAGGGGAGCGGGAGCAGGCAGGGGCGAAGGGGGCACAGTGCAGTGGTTGGGGGGAAGGGAGGGTGCCACACCCATGAGGGCCAGGGGCACCAAAATGCAAGTTCGCCCAGGGTGCCATTTTCCCTACGGCCGGCCCTGGTGGCCAGAGCACAGCCTGCCTCGGGCTCTGTCCTCCCTGGCAGGGAGCCTGGTGACCTGCCAGCCCGCCCAGCTGCTGGCCAGCCCTCGCCTGGCCTGACTGATAAGGCACTAGAAAGGCCCTGTGCGGACAGGGGGGGCCTATCCCTTGCTGCTCTGCCCTGATAAGATAGCGTCAGCACAGCCTGCTGCTGCTTTTTCTCTCCCCCCGGGACAGGCTGCAGGGGGAAGCAGGGGTTCCAGGGCCCCCCCCCACACCTTACACACCAAGCCCAGATCGGTGGGGGTGAGGCGGGGGCAGATGGCAGCCTGGGGGGGGGGGTGTTTTTCTCAGACGCGCTGGAGTTCTCCGTCCTGACACAGGCTGAGCCGCATGCCGGCGTTATCAGCTGCACGGTTCTGGGCGACACCCTCCAAAATGGGCTGGCAAGATTCTGGGTGGGAGAAACAGCCCAGGAGTGCCTGTTAAACACCCAGCGCTCAGCTGGCTGGGGCCATGGGCAGCCGTGTGGGTTGGGACAGGATCTGTCCCTCATCAGAGCAGTTGAATAATGGATCCCTCATCCCCCAGGGTATGGGCACAGAGCCAGGGATCAGACAGGGCCTTTCCCTGCCCACTGCTAGAGACAAGCTTCCGAACGGCCCCAGCCCGAACCTGTCTCCACCGAAAGCTCTGCCCTTGGGATTCTTATCGCAGGGCGCGGTCAGTGTAGCGCTGGCAATCAGAAGACCCAGCACGTGACCTCAGGGCAAGTCATGCCCTGGCGCCGTGCCTCAGTTTACCCAGCTGTCCAGTGTGGATAATCCTGACAGCCGCGGCGAGGGTCGTGTTTGCTGATGTTTGAAAAGTACTTTGGGATCCCGACCTGGAAGGAGTTAAAGAGAGTGAAGGATGATTATTAGCTATTATTAATAATCATTATATTAGAGTGCAGGGGAAAGATCCTTGAGTCCTCGGTCCCCTAATGTTGAGCATGAGAAAGAAAGAAAGAAAGAAAGGCTAGATGGGGTGTATGGAGCTAGATTCCCCACCCACCCGCATCCCTCCCTGCTCTGATCCTGTCTGTCATGCCTTTCCCTGGTACTTGGTTGCCGTGTGGTCCTAGCCAATGCAGCTGCTGGTTGTTATAGTTGCCTCAGCTGTTTCCTGCTCCCCCTACCATCACCCAGAGCACAGAGCTGTCCCAGCCCAGCCTCATCCACTGTCTGCCCCCTTCCCACCTCCCCTGCTGATCTCCTGCTTGGAAACAGCGGAGCCTTATTAGCGGAAGCTTTTCCAAAAAATGCAGCTGGAGGCTGACACCTGGCCTGAGACCAGCCCAAACCGGTTCAATTATAATAAATAATAAATAATAATAATAATAATAATAATGGGGAGGGAGGGATAGCTCAGTGGTTTGAGCATTAGCCTGCTAAACCCAGGGTTGTGAGTTCAATCCTTGAGGGGGCCACTTAGGGATTTGGGGCAAAAAATTGGTCCTGCTAGTGAAGGCAGGGGGCTGGACTCAATGACCCTTCAGGGTCCCTTCCAGCTCTATGAGATAGGCATATCTCAAATTATTATTATAGATGTTGGGGTCCTGCCCATGCTGTGTGCCAGGCGGGGGGGGGGTCCCCTTGCCCTGGTACCGTGGAGGCCCCCGTGCTCAACTGGGCCCCGCTGGCCCCCACCTCCCAAGCCCTTCACCTTCCATAGCTGCCATTTCTGTGGGAGCAGCAGCCTGGCTTTCCCATGGGGGCTGCAAGGCTGGGCTGGTCGCTGCCATCACCCCATGGTGCCCACGGCTCAGGGCCAGCTGGGACCCTGCACTGCTGCCAAGCTCTGGGGGGGCTGGGGGCGAAGTCTTCCAGCCAAGTGTCGGTGCAAGGGCTGCTTCTTCCGGGATTTCATGCCGTGACCGAAAGCTGCCAGCATGTGAGAATAGGCCAATGGCCCGAGAGCCAGGCCTTCTGGGTTCTGTTCTCATGGTGTGACCTTAGGGCAGTCCCTTCCCCCACCCCATGCCTCAGTTTCCCCCCTAACACTGGTCAGTAGAGTCTGTGGGTTTGGGTTTCCTAGGTTCCTCGCTGATGCTCAGCTCTCAGAGGTGCCGCTTTCACCATCTCCGGCTGGCTCGGAGACTGCGTCCCACCCTGGCATTGCTGCTACCGGCCAGTGTCCCCTCCCACCTGGGCTCCGGCACTGCCATAGATCTGGGCATGAAGCCCTCGGAGAGCTCCAGCGGGTGCCGAACACTGCACCACAGGCTCCCGTGAGCAGGTCCCGTTGTTGCCAACCTGAAGAGAGTCAGACCCCAAAACATCAGGAGATTGGCTCCAAAAACATGGAATCTTTTTGTTTTTAAAGCGCATCTTGTGTTTTTTTCTGTCTTTCAACTGTTGCTCTCGCCTGGCCCATCCCCAGTGTGTGTGGAGGGGCAACCGGTGCTGCCCACTCTCCCAAATGGTGTATCCTCGGGGGCCTGTGAGACAATAGGAACATCTGCATTCAGCTTGCCCAAGGCCAGCGGGGTCTAGTGGGGAGAGCATTGCTCAGGAGGCAGGAGAGCTGGGTTCTCTCCCCAGATCTGCTGCTAGGCTGATGTGTGAGCTTCAGTAAGTCACTTCCTCTCTGCCTCTGTTTCCCCTTCCACCCCTCAACTGTCATGTCTTCTCTGAGCTCTTTGGAACAGGAATTGTGTCTGTGCAGCGCCTGGCACAACGGGGCCCTGATTTCAGTTGGGGTCTGGGCAGCACCCAGCACAACCACCAATTGCCTCCATTCCATTCGGCCCTCTGTTCCACTGTGGATAATGACATCACCTGCTAATTAAATCACTTATGAGGTGTTGCTCTTATTAACAATTTATATTTATTAGCCATTTGAATCCCACAAGACCCCGAGGCATTTCAATATTGCAGCATGAACCTTTCAATTCTCGCTGAAATGCAGCCACCTCTGGGGTGGAGCATTGCCGTTGTCTACCAGCGTGTAGCAATGCCACACCACAGCTTCTGGCAAGGGCTAGGACAGGAAGTGCAGGCAAATCCTCTCTCCCGCTGACATCGAAAGGCGAATGTGCAGGCCAGAGAGCCCTCGTGTGTGGCCAGCACCCCTTAAATCATGGAAGCATCTGGGAAATTCTCCCAACCCCTGCGCTGGCTTCAGAAATGGTTTTTACCCTTCCCGGTGCCGAAGTGGCTCCATTTGACCTCACCCAATGCCAATGTCAATAGATTTTGGCCCCAAAACCTGTTGACCTCAATGGTGCCAACAGATTAGCAGAACCCATGATCCTGCCCAGCTCTGCCAACTAGATCCTGGGGGGGTTACACAGTAGTGCAGTGTTGCTTGCACCCGGGAGGATCGCGGATGGGAATGTTCCTAGCAGTAGGCAGGGCCTTCCCATCCCTGGAGCCAACTGCAGGCTCAGGGGAACAGGGCAGGGCAGCCTAATCTTGGAGCCTAATCTCAGGCTGCTCCACTTGCCCATTTGGGATGGGGGCTGGGAATGGGGTGCTCTGGGGAATGCTCTGAGCTGAGGAGGGGTGTTGTGTATACACATCCTGCGTGTGTGTGTGCATGTATGTGTGCATCCCATCTGTGTGCGTGTGCATATCCCGTGTGTGTCCTGTGCGCCTATCTCGTGTGTGCACACGTATCCCATCTGTATGTATCCTCTGTGTACACATGGGTTACCCATCTCTGTATGTCCTCTGTGTGTGTCTGTCTGTGTGCATCCCGTGTGTGTGTATCCTGTGTGAGACTGTGTCCTCCCTGTGTGTCTCAGGTAGCTGAGGGGTGTGATCAGGGGGTGACACTAATCCGTTCTCTTTGCGGGGGCTGCTCCCACTCAGCAGGGGGACCTAGGCCTTTCCATTTGCATCCAAAGGTCACCTGGAACACCCAGTGAGTCATGGCCCCTGGAAGTGCAGCTTGGGGACATCCTGTCCCCTTGGGAAACAAGCACATGAGAACTCAGCGGGCCGGGACAGGGAGCGGCTGTGCCTGCTAGGCCCACAGCCCTCCCCCCATCCCCTCACATGCATGGGAACCCCTCCCCCAGCATGCTCCCTGCTATGGTCTCACAGCCCCTCCCCTCCCCCAACAGATTCACTCCCAGGGGAAGGGCTCAGACCCAGTGGCAGCGTGACTGGTCCCCTGGACTCTCCGACCTGGCTGCAGGCTCTCACCCTGGGGTGATTCACAGGGCAGAAGATGGGGCTTTAGCTCCAGGGCCAGACACAGCCGATCCCACCAGGGCTCCATCCTCCTCCAACCACCGTGCAGACACCCAGGATCCAGCCTGCAACTGAGCCAGAGGGATCCGAGCTGCCCTCTGAAAACCAGGGTGGGGATGGAGGGCAGGTCTGCCGTGTGGGGGGCTCAGAGAGTTCCTGCCCCGCTGGAAATAAATACCACTCCTGTTGCATAGATGGGAAAACTGAGGCACAGATACACACATCATGCAGTGAACCAGTGGCACAGTTCGGAGTGGAACCCAGGAGCTAATTCTCTGGGACACCCTTCCTGGGTGCAGGGCTGCCTCCTGCACGGCAGGGATGGGGTACTGCACGGCTCTGCTTGAGAAGCAGCATCCCCACATGGCCCCCGAGTCCAATGAGCTCCCAGGGGACTGTCAGCCACCCCCGGCCTGCAGTACCCAGTCTCTTGCTTTCGCGCACGTGGAAAGTGCCTGGCGGTGGCTGACCAGCAGGGTGGTGCGTCTGGCGCACTGGGGATTGCAGTGCTGTAGTCTGGCAGAGCAGTGTCGGGAGCTGGCGAGAGGCCAGCAACATGGGTGCCCAGCATGCTGGATTCAGAGAAGTTCCAGGCAGCAACAGCACTAGAAGGGATTGGGCACTCACTCAGGCCCTACACAGCTCCACTTGGGCACCTACAGTGCAGAGGTCCATCCTAGGGGGCAGTGCGCTATTCTGGAACTGGTTCAGTGAGTTTCCACCCTAGCCCCAGGCAGAGGAAGTATCAGGGACCCCACCCTCTTGCACAAAGCCCTCCAGCAGCTTCCTCTTTCCACACTAGTTCCCTCTGCCCTACACCAAGCTCTGTTCTGCTTCTCACCTCTTCCCCTGGTGCTAGCCCCCTTCTCCCAGCACCTGCCCCCAAGGGCAAAGCTCATCTTTATGCCCTTTCTCTTTTCTAGATGTAGGAGTAGCAGGTTGGGCCAGAGCACAGCATAGGATTCTGCAGCCTCAGGCAAACCACTTCCACTTTCTGCACCTTCATTTCACTCCCTGCGAAACAGGCTAGGACAAGCCTTGACCAAGTGCTTGGAGATCTACTGCTAAGAGCAGCGGAGAGGAAAGAGGGTTTGCAGTAGTCTAACACACGCACAGGTGGGTTGCTGGAGGATACTTTCGATTAGGAGATCCCCAAGACTGCAAGAAGCAAATGAAGTACCAGAAGCCACTTCCTTAACCCCTCCCCCAGCTACCTACTGAACCCAACCACTGAGGAACAGTTCTGTGGCAGTGCCATCTGTGTCACTGCAGCATCACCCCTGCCTGGTAAGAGCACTGCTGTAAACAGGGGTCAGCTGTCTGGGAGTGGACAGGGGAAACCAACCTTCAACCCTACCATGCGAGGCTGAGAAAGTTGGCACTGTGACTGCCCTGCCGCCATCTACACTTTCATACTCCAGTGAAACAGGAGAGAGAGAGTTGAGAACAGAAGGCCCATGCCCATCTCTCTACTCTGAGAGCAACATCACTGTCTCCCCCTGTGGGGCACCTTCAAATTACTCCTCCATTCCTTGGGCTAGGCTGGAGGGCTTGTTCCACAGCAACAGGCTGAGGCTGTGCCACCTAGTGGATGGGGCTGCCGAGGGGGACTAGTTCACTCCAGCTCTGACGTGGATCTCAGTTTCTCAATCTGTAAAATGGAGATGACACTAATCCCCTTTGGGAGGTACTGAGGGAAAGTGCCAAGTATTAATTCCTTCCCAACCCCTTCTCAGTCTACCATGGCAGCTCCTGTATGCTTTAAGACAGGAAGCTGCAGCACAAAGGGCCCCACTGTTTGAATGCTATGCTGCCTTCTGCCACTATGGCAGTAGCACAATGGGACAGTTCAAACAGTATGGTTCAGTCCGGCTCCAAAGCAGATCTGTGGCTATACTGTCTGCTGGAGGGAGGAACATTCCCACTCTAGCTCTGGTGTGCAGACACTCCCCGAGTTTACGGAAAAGGTGCCGTAAGCTGGAAAAAATTCCGTAAGCTGGAAAAAGGAGGGTTGTTTTGTGCACGTAATGGCCAGAACAGAACACCACATCAACATGAGCATTCAGGCTGGGTTTTAATCCCCAATTGACAGGCAGACTGAGCACTGGATTAGAGGGTGTGCCAAAATCAGGGGTTGATTTAAACCAAGCATGTGTGTGCCTTGAGAAGCCACTTTAACAGTACATCAGCTGAGAAAATGAGAGGTTGGACATAGCAATGCAGCTGTTCTAGCAGTAGCAAAGGGCAGTTTCTAATGACTGTGGAGTTAGGCACCTGTCCTCCCCTTATCCCAACTTGACAAGCAGCAGGAAAGGTGAACTAATTTCTTTGTACATGCTCTTGCTCCTGGCTTACTAGATCAGGGAGGGTCTGGGTTAATCAGGTAACTCACTCAAATCCTGCCAGCTGCTGTAGCATTGGAAGGGGGTCATGTTCCTTCAGCTGTAGCTAGTCATGCTGAGATCATAGGATGGAGCACAGTGCTTGTGTTAATGTTCTAATTCCACTTCACTGGATGGAAAATCCAAAAGAAGATGTGTTGTAAAAAATGAAGCTTTATTCAGTTAGAGGTAGCAATGGGGAGCAGAGTCCTGTAGTGTCAGGGGCACTAGAGCGCGCTAGGTTCTTGGCTAGTGGCAGGAGGGAGCAGTCAATGATCTCAACATTTAAATCAACTGTTAAGAGTTTAGCCCATCCTAGATTCAAAACAAAATTCCTCCCCCAGAGCTCAGGTGTATTTGCACAAAATGAAGAGACCACACAAGACCAGAGCATCATGGTAGTGCAGGTTTTTCTTGTTTGCACCTGTAAGTACCAAAATGGAAGCAAAGCTAGACATACTACAACCTGCTTCCTAGCAAGAACCACCCCCAGCATCTTTCACAGCTCTTGGGGAGGTGATAACATGGCCCACAGGTACCATGTGAGCTGCAGAGGAGGCGGGGCAGTCAGGAAATGGTGTGTAATAGGTATTGCTCCACAAGGAGTCAGCCAATAGGTATGTTTAGTTTAAAAGTTTTATTTTTTTTTAAAATAGTGTGGCCTCTGGGTATAGTGCCCATTACTGCTAACCTCAAGCAAACATGTCAGTGGAACAGTCACCCCTCCAAGCTGGTCACACCAGAATTGACTGCGCCTGCCAGGTCTAAGATTTAGCGCCAAGGAAAAACAAAATTTAAAAAAAAGATACCTCAGTGACAAACAATGGAAGGTAAGCTTGATACAAAAGAAAATATAGAAATATGTACAGTAATTCACAGCCCAAACAGGAAACTGACCTTAATGAGGTCAGGGGCACTGGTTATTTTGCAGCTAATTTAGAGATGAGTCATTTAGCATGAAAGCAGTTACAGCATAAATGCAATATTCCCATCTCCTCCCCAGGCGAGTCACCCGAGCACTGTTCCAGTTGCTCGGAGCAGCGAGATGATATGGATTTCACCCAAGCTGGTCTCACACTCCCAGGATGGCATACTTGAATAGTGCCATGATAGCTGCGCTGATGAGGCCAGAAATCGGGACCGTGACAAACCATGCCAGGAAGATGTTACGGAAGAGACGCCAGTCCACAGCCTTCCTGGAACGGAGCCAGCCCACTGAGACCACGGAGCCCACCTATGGAAGACACACCAAGGGACTGATTTAAAGACTAGGAGACCACTAGGGCCTCACCTCCTGCATAGCAGGCCAGAGATTACCACCTACTGCTTCCAGCATCAAACCCAACAGCTTCTGGTCAGCTAGAGTATCTTAGAGAGACACTAGAGACTGAGCAGCACATGCAGGGAGGCAGCTTGTGCACCCCACCCAAATCCCAGCTGCCTAGAGTGGCAACTCATGCATGACAGCTCCACCCCCTACCTGCACATGCACCAGGTGTGATGTCTCTGCAATGGGGCCAGGACACCTGTGCAGCACAGCTGCCATGGTGATTCCCAGTGAAGCCAGAGGGGAGTGAGTTCTCCTCCAAAGGTTGTGCAGTTCCCATGGGTAATGGGGCCCAGCCTCCTCCCACCCACCCTGCACCAAGGCACACTAGGGTTGGATAGGATTCCCAGGGAATAAGATTAGTACCTACTTGATAATCTGAAAAAATCCATAACCAGTCAGGTCCTTGCACACCCAATAACCTCATGGTGCCGGGGGGGCACCCCAAGTTTGAAAACCAACGTACTACCTTCAGCTTTCAGATACTGATCTTATTCTGCCATTATCTGCTAGAAGCATGCCCCCAGCTCTCAAAGTTCACCTCGACCTTCTCTAAATAAAATAGATTGAGCTTTTAAGTCTCACTCTAAGGCAGGTTTTCTAGACCTCAGGTCATTCTTGTAGCTCTTTAGGTATCCTTTCCAATCTGTCAGCATCCCAACATGTTGCCCCTCCACAGGCAAACTCAAGTTTCCAATATGGCCTTACTAAGAAGAGAGCAACATTGAATAGGTTCAGATACAAGACAAGCCTGAATCCAATGAGGCCTGCCCAGAGAAAACCTGAGTCATGCTGAAATGTGGCCAAGTGCCTTGTGCACATTATGGAGAGCAATCTCCCTGTTGGAACTGTGGTGCACAGCCAGCACAGCATGGGGCCAGGCAGCAAGGGACCAGCAGAGAAGAGTTTCACAATGAGATTACAGGCATCTGATGCACAAGTGCAAGGCTCATAGGAATGACGTTTCCCATGACGTGAGTGGCCCAGGGAGCTTGGCAGCTTTGTAATGGGTCTGTTTGCATATCAGGGTTGGAAGGGACCTCAGGAGGTATCTAGTCCAACCCCCTGCTCAAAGCAAGACCAATCCCCAACTAAATCATCCCAGTCAGGGCTTTGTCAAGCCTGACCTTAAAAACCTCTAAGGAAGGAGATTCCACCACCTCCCTAGGTAACCCATTCCAGTGCTTCACCACCCTCCTAGTGAAAACGTTTTTCCTAATATCCAACCTAAACCTCCCCCACTGCAACTTGAGACCATTGCTCCTTGTTCTGTCATCTGGTACCACTGAGAACAGTCTAGATCCATCCTCTTTGGAACCCCCTTTCAGGTAGTTGTAGGCTGCTATCAAATCCCCCCTCATTCTTCTCTTCNCCCCAACTAAATCATCCCAGCCAGGGCTTTGTCAAGCCTGACCTTAAAAACCTCTAAGGAAGGAGATTCCACCACCTCCCTAGGTAACCCATTCCAGTGCTTCACCACCCTCCTAGTGAAAACGTTTTTCCTAATATCCAACCTAAACCTCCCCCACTGCAACTTGAGACCATTGCTCCTTGTTCTGTCATCTGGTACCACTGAGAACAGTCTAGATCCATCCTCTTTGGAACCCCCTTTCAGGTAGTTGTAGGCTGCTATCAAATCCCCCCTCATTCTTCTCTTCTGCAGACTAAACAATTCCAGTTCTCAGCCTCTCCTCATAAGTCATGTGCTCCAGCCCCCTAATCATTTTTGTTGCCCTCTGCTGGACTCTTTCCAATTTGTCCACATCCTTCTTGTAGTGTGGGGCCCAAAACTGGACACAGTACTCCAGGTGAGGCCTCAACAACGTCGAATAGAGGGGAATGATCACATCCTCGATCTGCTGGCAACGCCCCATCTTATACAGCCCAAAATGCCGTTAGCCTTCTTGGCAACAAGGGCACACTGTTGACTCATATCCAGCTTCTCGTCCACTGTAACCCCTAGGTCCTTTTCTGCAGAACTGCTGCTTAGCCAGTCGGTCCCTAGTCTGTAGCAGTGCATGGGATTCTTCCGTCCTAAGTGCAGGACTCTGCACTTGTCCTTGTTGAACCTCGTCAGATTTCTTTTGGCCCAATCTTCTAATTTGCCTAGGTCCCTCTGTATCCTATCCCTACCCTCCAGTGTATCTATCACTCCTCCCAGTTTACTGTCATCTGCAAACTTGCTGAGGGTGCAATCCACGCCATCCTCCAGATCATTAATGAAGATATTGAACAAAACCGGCCCCAGGACTGATCCTTGGGGCACTCCACTTGATACCGGCTGCCAACTAGACATGGAGCCGTTGATCACTACCTGTTGAGCCCGACGATCTAGCCAGCTTTCTATCCACCTTATAGTCCATTCATCCAGCCTGTACTAGTTTAACTTGCTGGCAAGAATACTGTGGGAGACCGTATCAAAAGCTTTGCTAAAGTCAAAGACCACCACATCCACTGCTTTCCCCTCATCCACAGAGCCAGTTATCTTGTCACAGAAGGCAATTAGGTTTGACAGGCATGACTTGCCCTTGGTGAATCCATGCTGACTGTTCCTGATCACTTTCCTCTCCTCTAAGTGCTTCAGAATTGATTCCTTGAGGACCTGCTCCATGATTTTTCCAGGGACTGAGGTCTGTAGTTACCTGGATCCTCCCCCCTTCCCTTTAAGATGGGCACTACATTAGCCTTTTTCCAGTCATCCAGGACCTCCCAGATCACCATAAGTTTTCAAAGATAATGGCCAATGGCTCTGCAATCACATCCGCCAACTCTGCCTCTGAGAGGAGGTATGCTAAGTGCTGCATTAGGGGGGCTGTGTTGGTGAGTATCTGAGTGTCTGTTGCAGGGACAGTTTGTCAGTTTGTGTGCTTGATTGTTTGAAAAGTGTGAATTGGGAGTGCTTTGTTCCAGGTGGGCCTGGCTGTTATAAAAAGGCAGTCAGCAGTGAATCAGCTGAGCAGCGAACAACAGAGGGAGTTTGTCTGGGGAGAGCGCACTGAGGCTTTCATCTTGCAGGCTTCTCTGAGTAGTTACTGCAACAGCTGAGGAAGCTCTTTGAAGGAAGGTAATATGGATGGCGAGCGTTCAGCTGTTACCTGCACAGGATGTGCCATGTTTGTCTCCCACAGGACAGAAGCGACTTTGTACAAAGTGCAAGCTGGTCTCCATATTGAAAGAGAAGGTTTGAGGTCTGGAGAAACAAGTATCGACCCCCAGAAGTTACTAGATCACTGGCCCTGGATCTCATGGGGCACTTCAATCACCCTGATATCTGCTGGGAGAGCAACACAGAGAATCCAGGAAGTTTTTGGAAAGTGTGGGGGACAATTTCCTGGTGCAAGTGCTGGAGGGACCAACTAGGGGCAGAGCTGCTCTTGACCTGCTGCTCACAAACCAGGAAGAATTAGTAGGGGAAGCAAAAGTGTATGGGAACCTGGGAGGCAGTGACCATGAGATGGTCGAGTTCAGGATCCTGACACAAGGAAGAAAGGAGAGCAGCAGAATACAGACCCTGGACTTCAGAAAAGCAGACTGACTCCCTCAGGGAACTGATGGGCAGGATCCCCTGGGAGAATAACATGAGGGGGAAAGGAGTCCAGGAGATCTGGCTGTATTTTAAAGAATCCTTATTGAGGCTGCAGGAACAAACCATCCCGATGTGTAGAAAGAATAGTAAATATGGCAGGCGACCAGCTTGGCTTAACAGTGAAATCCTTGCTGATCTTAAACAAAAAAGCTTACAAGAAGTGGAAGACAAATGACCAGGGAGGAGTATAAAAATATTGCTCAGGCATGCAGGAGTGAAATCAGGAAGGNCCATCCCGATGTGTAGAAAGAATAGTAAATATGGCAGGCGACCAGCTTGGCTAAACAGTGAAATCCTTGCTGATCTTAAACGCAAAAAAGAAGCTTACAAGAAGTGGAAGATTGGACAAATGACCAGGGAGGAGTATAAAAATATTGCTCAGGCATGCAGGAGTGAAATCAGGAAGGCCAAATCACACTTGGAGTTGCAGCTAGCAAGAGATGTTAAGAGTAACAAGAAGGGTTTCTTCAGGTATGTTAGCAACAAGAAGAAAGTCAAGGAAAGTGTGGGCCCCTTACTGAATGAGGGAGGCAACCTAGTGACCGAGGATGTGGAAAAAGCTAATGTACTCAATGATTTTTTTGCCTCTGTCTTCACGAACAAGGTCAACTCCCAGACTGCTGCACTGGGCAGCACAGCATGGGGAGGAGGTGACCAGCCCTCTGTGGAGAAAAGTGGTTCAGTACTTTTCCTCAATGCCCATTTCTCTTCAGCTTCTCCCTCCACCACTTCCTATGTTTACTCTATGTTCATTATCCACAATTGAACAGATCTGCATGCAAATTGTAGACCTGCCAAACTCAAGACCAATGCTCGGTGTATTTTGGAAGCTATTCTACTAGAAGTCAATACAACCAGATCTAAGATTGAGGAGGAAAAAGGCAAGAACCAGTACTTGGAGACAACTGGATTCTCATACAGTAGACCAGACCATCACTTCTGGTCCCACGCCCTACACCACTAACTCCATCTCCTGCGACAGTAGTGTGACATTTCCTGCAGAACTCCTAAGCAGGTCACCACAGGAGCCATTTAACATACAGGCAAGCATTTCACTTACTTTGCAGTGCGTTGTACTGATGGGAAGACCAACATTTGATGCAATCACCACAGTCAGAGCAGATGCCAGTTCAATGCTGAAGCCACTGTGTATACACAAAGATAGTAATATCAGAGGTTGGTATGAGCCACACAATGTAAGCAAGTGATTCCTGCACACCAGACAGTCCATGCGCATGGCACATACAGAACTTTGGCTTATGGCTCCTGTTCTATGCAGGGTTCCAGGTCTCCCTCATTAATCAGTTTAATTGTTAAGGCATTAGATTTTGTACACACTTCTGCTTTGTATGGAGAGTGCACCTGGGGCCTCTTGACAGCTCCTAGCTGGAGGCCAGAAGCAAGGCTAGAGATCTTTAATCAGAGCTTCATTTTTCCTTCCATTTCTAGTAGATACATGCATCTCTGCAGGAAGTCAAATATCCATAACTCTATGGCACCCCCCCTTTACACAATGGAGACAAAGCAGATTTCACACTGCCACTCACTGAGCTCAGTAGTTATTTGCATTCAATTCCTCAAGGCATTTGCTTTGATCTGTAATGCCCTGATATGATCTTGGACCTGGATATCAGAGATCAGTCCCCTTTGGGACAGCCACCTGGAGATGGTGGCAGAGAATTCAGTGGATGATCTTTGCAGTCCACCCCCCAGCTGCAGAGGGTGGAGCTATAAGGCACAGTGGAAGGTTCAGCTCTTCTGGCTTTTGACCTAGAGAGGAGGGCATGTGTGTTTAGTACAAGCACCTGATCCCACAGCCATCTGTTCAAATGCACACATTAGAACCATACCAATGGAAACAGCAATTAGGGGTGATATTTGTGGAGTTGTCTTCCTGAAGGTAACCCACCACATGTCATGACTATCAAAGCTATTGTACCTCAGAGCACTAGGAAGTTTGGAATGTGAGCAAACAAGTTGGAAAGAATTAATGAACGTTTCAATTTCAGTAGGCCGCAGACTCTGCATTGTATAATTACATGCTCACCCAGCCTCTGAGTAATATATGTACACAATGGTGAGTGCAGAGGACACAGTATACTGAAAACAAACACCATAAGCATCCTCCTGTGTCCCCCATGAAGCATCTTACCTAGATGGTGTGATGGGAGTCAGATCCTTCCCCATGGTCTGAATGACTCTTCTCCCCCAGACCCACAGGCCAATGCAGATTCCAGCACCTCCATACAGCAGCAGCCAGATGGGAGTTGCCACTTTGGCAGCCACATCACCTGTCTGATAGACTAGGTACAGAGCCACCAGAGGGCCAATGGCATTGCTGGAAGGAAACAGATGCATTCCAGTCAGAGACAATTAAGGAATCTTTCCATGCTGCTGACTTGAGAAGTGATGAACTCCAATCTTGCTATAAACCATAACTTGCTACATTTTCTGGATGACCAGGTTAGTGGGGAGCAAGTATTTGCCAGAAGAGCCCTCACAATAAGCAGCTTTCACACCAGCATGCTCGGCATACATGCTCCAGAGAAGCAGTGAACATATTGCATTAAACATTTGCACTGAAAGTAACCAGCTAAAACCGGTCACATAGATTAAGTCTACTGACCTGACATCGTTGCCGCCATGAGCAAAGGAACCAAAGCAGGCAGTGAGAATCTGCAGGAACTGGAAGAGCAGGGACACTTCTGGTCTATCCTGGTCATGCCACTCCTCCAGAGAACCAGTGCTGCACTTCCTGTCACCAGTGCCTATCTCCACCTTGCCTACATCCATATCCACATCAGCAGCCGGGTGGGTATCTGCCACAGCATTGCAGTAGCTAGTGTAGCTGTCCATACGGATCCTCTTCTTAGTGTCTGCTCCAGGCCAGGTCAGCTTCTCCATCTCCTCCCCCTTGGGCTCACCCTCTTTGGTACGGAACGAATCCAGCGGCATGCCACAGATGGCCATAGTGTACGACGTGTAGCTGTTGTTGCGTCTCAGGGGCTTGTCGCCAGAGTCCCCCATGCAATCGCCCACTTTGGCCAGGTGAAGCTTGTGCAGCAGCTCTTTGTACAGGCCCGAATCCTTGTGCACGGTGTGGTACTGGTAGTGGCCACTGGAATTGATCTGATTGCTGACAGCTTGGTTGAACTGAACAAGGTTGCCACTGGGTAACCGCACAGCTCCTGCAAATGGAACTTGAGTTTAACCCACATCCACCTGGCCAGGAGTGAGGAACATGCCTCAAACAGGAGCCAAACTAAAAACACTACAGACCTCATGCTTGTGCCACTCTGCCCTGATCTATTTGCTGGTGGAATATGCCTCCACATGGCATGCTTAAGGGACACCCACTTCATCTGGACTTGCCAGGGCCATCTCAAGGCCTTATGGCTGAAGGTTGAGTCAAGGCAGGTGCTAACCCCAACTCACCACTATCAATGTTGGTTTCCTTCAGGTCAACACTAGGGAGCCTCTCCCGCTCTGGGGCTTCCTCCACGTCTCCCAGATTGAAGGAGACTGTTCTCTCCTCCATGGCTGCCCTGTGGTGCACAGCAGACACATCAGTGAGAGAGCTCTTGTCACCCACGCCGTTGCCCAGTGGCACTTTATACTCATCTTGGTCTTCCTTCTGGCTGTTTTTTTTCTCCATCAAGGGGCTCTCAGAAGGACTTGACTTGACCTCGCCTGTGGAAAGAAGCAATGACTTAGTAGTCCCCTTTCCCAAAGGCTACTGCCATTTAAAGCCCATTCAGCCATTAGCACCTGATTCCAGCCTACTCTGCATCCACTGAGACCTGAGCAATGCTGGCACCTGTCAAAACCCAGATTTATGCATGCTGGATTTCAGTTTACAGCTCAAGTTAGTAACCAACTAACTACTCACATGCTTAGATGTGTTACACATGTGCTGTGCATGGGACAGCCAGATCTCCAGACAGAACTCACTAGTCTGAACTGTACTTTTGCTATTTCAAGCCCCCTCTTGGCACCCAGTATAGGTGTGGTTATAACTGGCAGAGTGACTAATGGCATAGCAGGGCTCTGTGTTTGTTACTCCCAGAGCACTGGTTCTTCACTCCACAATGAGAATAGTGGTGGGCCACCAGGAACTAACTGACTGGACAGATGGTGCCAATTCTTTGCTTCCAGTTTAGTGTTAGGAAAAGCTAAAGATACATTCCTAGTATTGCACAAGCAGCAGCCCAGAGAAGTTACATGGTTGAGAGCTGGCCCATGATATGGCCAAGACTTGCACCACACTACAATGGTGCAAGAAAACTTATTTTGATTACAAGTTAAGATTTTAAATACAGATGACAGAGCCACTCTTCTTGGGAGCAGTGTTAAGCAGCAAATCTCTCACCAGGGTATCATTAGTGAAGTGCTGCAATGTGCACTTTGTGATGCATGAGCCATAGGAGTATACAGGTGACTCATCTGTGCCTGTCACTGGGTTAAAGCATGTGACAATACAGAGACTGCACTGGGCAGGAAGGTACCTTTTTCACATGGTGAGGAGCCATGACAACACTAGGGTTTCCACGGCAAGGAGTGTTTTGGAAAAATGCACCAAGCTCGGCTTTAAAGCTCTCAACTTTAAACATCTAGAGTAGAGGCAGGCAAAAAAGTTTCAGCAAACAATAAGTCTGCTAAAAAGTAATGGGGAAGTAATAGTGTTGTAGCTGTGTTGTCTAGGATATTTGAGACAAGGTGGGTGAGGTACTTTTATTGGACTAACTTCCTTTTCTTTCACCCATAAATGGCCTAATAAAACAGTGTTTCTCAACAACCCATCTATGGACCAACACCGGTTCTTGAGATCTCCCTGACAAGTTTAGGAAGGCAGCAAGCTGGTCCCTGGTATCAAAAGGTTGAGAAACACTGCAATAAAAAAAAAAGAAGATGAGAGAGAAGGTGGATGAGGTAATGTTGAAATGATTCATTCTGGCCATTGCAAAACTGTTTCATGTTGTATGTTTTGACTTTCAAAATGGCGGTTTGTTTTGAAATTTAGCTATAAAAACCCCCAAAAGTGAAAGCCACCTAAATAACCAAAACCACCAGTTTGTCTGGGCCAAACAAAACCCCATAAAAAATTTTGGTTCTCATTCCAGGGAGAAAAACTGGCTAGTTTCAAATTGAAAATGAGGTTCTGTTTGGCCCCCAAACCAAAAAGTGTATTATTCACTCAGCTCTAATCTAGAGCCTTGATGGTGGGACTTTAGCTTTCAAACATGAACAGAAACAGTCTACTAGTTAGGGCAGAACTGGGACTCTGGAGTGATCCTGCCTCTGACTGCACGACCTTGGCCTAAATTCACTTTTGGCTGCCTAAGCAAGCACCTAAATACAAGTAGCATTTTCCAGAGAATCTGAACATAGGTCTCCAATGACTCCCAAAGGAGCTGTGGGTTCTCATCTCTTCTCTGAGAAAGCATGGCCTGTTATTTAAAGAGCCTAGCCAGGTCTGAAAATTGGCTTTAACATCTGCCTGTTTCCCCAGGCCATAAAATAGAAAGACTTCTACCTTACAGGAGGGAAGGCAAAGCTAACAAATGCTTGAAATCTTCAGAGAACACTAGGAGTCAATTAAAAGCTTCCCAATCTGTACTATATTAAAGCAGAGACCATTGATTTCAGAGCTCATTAGCTCAGTGCAAGCACTTTGTCAGAACTTTTAAAGTCTGTCTGGTCAGGTCAGATACTAATAGCATGAAACCGCTGTAGTTCTAGTTCTGCTGCAGTGACGCAGTGCTGTGTGGGGCTGCTCAAACTACTGCAGTAGGTGCATCACCGGGGTTCTGCTTAGGAATAGGCTATGCTGAAACCCCAACAGCTGCGAACAGATTTCCTAGGTTACATTAGCGGGGGGGGGGGGGGGGGGGGGGGGAGAGAAGAGAAACTGAATTACCAGCAAGAGTATAAACTCCTTTAACAGCTGGAAGGATGAGCTGTCCCTAGACAGACAAATTTCAAAGGTAACCAGAAAGTATTTAACAAGCTATTAGTCACACACCACTTCTGCAAACCTGACAAGGGTACTTGTGAATAGCTATTCTCTTACTTATTGCTTAGGATGCCTGTCCCAAGTCTCATGTGTAATTTAGAGAGGAGCCCCTCAGAACATTAGGAAGGTAAAGCTGGGGAATGCTATTTGAGTGCCTTTCAACAGGTATTCTTTGCTACAGGGCAGGGATTTTATGAGATCACCTACTTAAAACTAATCTGCATCAGCAAGGTCAGATTGCTCATTAGGTTCATATGGTATTAAAGGTTATATGCCACAATTAGGCACACTGCCTCCTGCATTCTCTACCCTGGGCAGCCTTTAAGATTAATGATGAAATAGTGCTGCTTAGGAGTATATCCACTCCAGGTAATTGTTCTGTGCTGTGTGCCTAAAGCCTACTCCATGCAGCTTGATGTGAAACAGATAATTAGGCACAGAAGTTAGCTGCAGCCTGCCAACAATACTTTCTTACCAGTGGATGGCTACTCAGCTAGAAGCATGCTTAAGGGGCCCTCTTAGAAGCCACCCCTTGTTATAAGCAAGTATAGTTTTACAGTAACCAGCAACAGCTTGATTACAAATACAGTACTTAAGTGACTCATGAGATTTTCAGAGGAGGCCGAGTGAGATCTGAGCGCTAACCCCCCTTAGGATCCTTTAATAAAACAGACTGTTAAAGGTGAGATTTGTAAGACACTCCCCTGCCCCTCCCCCCACCCGCAAACAAGATGAGCCAAAACAGGATATTTAAGTAACTCATTAAGCAGAACATGTGATTTTATGTCATTCTAAAGTGTTACTTACGTTCTATTTTCTTCTTCATTCTTGGACACACAAAGAACCAGACGATGAGAGCACAGACAACGGCACTCCCCGCCGAAGTTAGAAGGATACCCCAGATAGGAAGTTTGTCAAAGCCCAGCACTAGGAAATAAAACAATGAATCTTGAAAACCCCAGGGCAAGAGCCCCTTCAATGTAGGACTACCCTCTTCACAAGAGATCTGTTCACAACTGGATCAAAGGATGCTTGGCACATGACATTCACTGCTGCCTCCTAAGAGTCTGCAGTGCCCTGCACCAGCTTTGCTATATTAGCAGAAAATCTGAATAGGAGATGTGAATATGCAATAGAAAATCCAATACTAACCCTACAAAAATTAGATCTTCACCCACATGGGAGCCCCCACCAGGTTACAATCTCTCCCCAGCTAATCTTTCACATGTTCAGAGACTCTCCTGACCTCTCCCCTCCCCAGGGAAAACTGGATTACTGAGAGCATTGTACACCCTGGTGACCCAGCAGCAACTGACTAGACATGCTCTACTACCATCCTTCCCTCAGTTTAGTTGTCAATATAGTACACAGAGGCTTATGTCCTGACTTGCTTTTTTTCTTTGACATTGCAGCAAGTCTGCTGCTGCAGCAGACAGCGCTATCCCCCTGGCATGCCAGTCTGCTAATAGCCAGGGGGAGAAGAGTTGTACCCATGAGAGAGCTCCAACAGATTTATAGTGATGTGCCATTTTAGGTTTGTGATGGGATAGGACTTTTCCAGCTACATCTCTTGAAACAGGAGAGGCTTTAAGGTGTTAACTGACCTAGTTACACAAGCATTTACAAATGAGTGGCTGGATTTTTTTCCATAGAAGCTTACTCACTTATAGTTTACTATAACCTTAAGCTAAGGTACCAAGTGTTTGCTAAATGGCCATCAAAATGCTTCTGCATTTTCTGCTGCAGCCAAGAACTATAAACACTCCCAGTACATAGAGGGCAGATAAAGGAACTGCAGAGGTCAAGTGCACAATGTCACACATCTATTTCACATGGCTTAGTTAACATGCAACACTAATAGCAGCTTACAACAAATACAGAGTCTGGCAAAAACCCCAGCTAAAGTGGAACAAAGTTTAACCAAACCTTGTCTACTGAATGTAAATTCAACATGAATCTGGCTAGTAATGTGCAAATTTATAAACTGGGTCACATGGTGCAATGCTTTAACTGGTTAAGATTCCTACTTCACAAGACAATGTCATATTCACAGGCATAACCACCACTTTGGCTGAACTCCATTAGTGCTGCAACATCTGTTAGAATTTCAGGACCATAAAGTGCATTCGAAGGGACCAATGTATGAAGGGAAAGCTGAAGTCATTACTTCATAGCTACACACTAGATCTATTTCAGTATTAGACACTTCAGGCTATTCACTACTAAATGATACTTTTCAGAATAGCAGCCATGTTAGTCTGTATCCACAAAAAGAACAGGAGTACTTGTGGCACCTTCGAGACTAAAATTTGAGCATAAGCTTTCGTGGGCTACAGCCCACTTCATTGGATGCATAGAATGGAACACAAAGATATTTATACATACAGAGAACATGAAAAGGTGAAAGTAGCCATACCAACTGTAAGAGGCCAATCAACTGAAATGAGCTATCAGCAGTTGGTATGGCTACTTACATACAGAGAACATGAAAAGGTGGAAGTAGCCATACCAACTGCTGATGGTATGGCTACTTCCACCTTTTCATGTTCTCTGTATGTATAAATCTCTGTTCCATTCTATGCATCATATGAAGTGGGCTGTAGCCCACGAAAGCTTATGCTCAAATTTTAGTCTCGAAGGTGCCACAAGTACTCCTGTTCTTAATGACACTGAATACCTGCCACTGTCAGCCTCTACCTAGCTCTGGTTCCTTGATGACCTGTTTTATAATACATCACAGCAGAAAGCCCCAGCTGAAGCTGCCATCACAGTCCAGGGTAGCAGGCCCTGAATAACGTAGCTCAGTATACAGAGTTTTGAAATTGACTGTTAAATTAGCTGTGACTGATATTTTCTACAGCTTGCCTTTTAACTCTGCAGGTCTCCAGGCCCTTCTGTGCCAAACTACATTGGATTATGATGGCAGCTGCCTGTTCCATTCATCAGTTGTGTTTCTCCCCCCACCACAACAGAGAGTTAACAAACATTTTGATCTGGAGCTCCCAAAAGATTTCAACTCCGAAGCATGAATTCCTCTTCGGAGTACTTGTGCCGGTTATGACATGCCAGTTCTTCTTGGTCAGGAAGTTTCGGGGCAGTTAATATATTCTTAGGGATGAAAAGTAAGCAAGCTCTCATGCTGGAAAGGCCAAACTGAGCAAATCCAATACAAGACTCCAATGCTGGACTAGCCTTACTGGAGAATAGGAAAAGCTTAAGGAGACTCTTCGCAGCTGGGTTCCTGAGCTCTAGCATAAGTAGGAGAGAGGAAAGGGGAAGTCATGTTATCTGCCATTCCTGTGAAGACTAAGGAGAAAGCTCTGTAGTGATTTAGAGTTTGAGCAGGCCTCTTTGGTTGGGTAACTATCTAGGTTAGAACTCAGCGCACGCTAGCCTGCAGCCTTCTGTAGCCGGCACAGGCCGGCAGCCTTCTAGGAGATTTCAGCCCTGTAAAGCAAAAAGGGGTAAATCATGCATTTAATGGAGGTTTTCGTAAAGAATTATAAAAGTAGCACTGAAGTATTCTGACATGTACTTACAAGGTGCACCACTGTACATGATGGAAAAGAGGTTGATCCCAATTGTACAGGCATAGAAGACTGGCAAAGCTCGCAACCCATTGGGAACTGGATCTGCCTGTAAAACAGATTAGTTTTGAGGCTATACAAATCCAGATCCCAGACTCTGAACACAACAGCAAAGCAGACACTTAAAGTACACTTCTACATGGAAGAGTGTAGAAAAATAGTAACTTTACAAAGATCTGTTTTGTGCACTTAGACTTAAAATTTACTTCCCTCCCACTAGCCCAGCAGAGGCAGCTCCAGAAGAGGGAGATGAAGTCTCTTGTGCATCAAACAGAATTGTTTGCTAAATGCCAATTACAGGCTAATCTATTACAGCTTTGAAAGCTCTGTCCACAGTGGGGTTTCATAGGAGTCAGCAAGGAGAGAATTGGGCCCAAAGAACCCTTAGAACTTGTGCATCATGAGTTACTGAAAGGGTGCAGGAGCAGCTCCAGTGGGTTTTTAGGGTTGCCAATTAGTCTCTCTCCTTACTTGTGCACAGAGCACTTTCAGTGTTGAAGACAGAAATGGGCCTCTCCCCTGATGCCATTGTTGTTTCAAAGCAGAAATGCACATTCCCTGAAACAGCAATGTTGTCTTTTGAACAGCTCATCCCACAGAAAGAGTGGATGGAATCTGATGCTTGAGAACTCTTCACTTAAGAGCATTTTACTTCTAAGTTTTAGACATCAAAGTAGCCACATCCCAAGACTTTGTTTGCTCTCTGTATTCTGTAAGGCTCTGGATTTTGCTTTCTCAGGTATTCAATAGCCTATCCATCAGAACAGATGCTCTCGAAAACTGACAGTTTTCAACAGCAGTTTCTAAAAGTCTTTGCTTTAGTGGATTGAAGCAGTTTTCTTTTGGAAAAAAGCCCATTTGTCAAAAGGGCTTTTTCCTCCATTTCCCCTGGTGAGTCAGGCCAATTGTTAAAGTCATTTGACTGATTCAGAGGGATTATTCACAAATGCATTCCTATGTACTGAAAGCAACACCTCATCCAGGCAGTGGCATTGTTTGAGACTGTTGACCAGGAGCCAATCCAAGTGTTCTGATGCTCAATGTTCAGTGAAATTTAATGTATTGAAAAGCATGTTTGCTCTGTCCTATTACAAAAGCATCTGAACAAGTGTTAAGTAGTGAGTACAACTTTGAAAGGCCAGTTATACAATATTAATCTGACAGCTGTGCTAAATTAACTACTGCCAGGTTGCAAAAGAACATGGAAGGTTAGGGGGAAACAAAATTACTGCATTTTTCAAAGCAGAATCCACAGGAGTTCGATTTGAGATCTGACCTTAATTTTAAGCTACTCAATAACATCCTCAAAATATACTTGGTAACTCCAGAGCTAATTTTATGTTTTATATTTGTAAGCAGTTTACACACAAGTTGAATCCTGGACACTAGACTATATATAATTACAGCATCTGTTTGACCAGCAATCTAGTCTGTACACTACCAGCATGCTTAGTGTTAATTCATGTTCAGATTACTGATCTACTCAGCATACTGAACAGCAGGAGTAGAGAGTGGCTTGTGTTAAATCATTCAAACAAGTTTCATTTCATGCTCCCATTTCCAACTGCTACTTTTGTTCCACTTACTAGAACAGTATTTGTAAAGCGTTCCAAACCAAGGAGCCTCACAACAGAAACCATTTGTCTGGTTGAGTAGAGTTCAGCCCAATACAGTCAAACCTCCCAGACAAAGCCCATCCTGAAGTTCAAGCAACTGGTTTTAGGTTGGTGGAATCTCAAGACAAGAACTTGTTTTGGGAACCTCTGGTCTGCAGGTTTAATTTAAGACATGAGCCCAAGATCCATGAGGGCGTGCCTACATCAAGAAATTAGCAAAACTATATTGCTGTAGTTATTCCAATACAACTGCCTATGTCGACACATTCAAGTACATGGGGAGCGATGGCAGATATCTACATCAGTACAGTTCTGCTGCTAAGGGCACATCTTCACTGGCTACGTTAAAGCGCTGCCACGAGCTTTAACGTGGCTTTAGTCACAGCATAGCGCTTGGAGAGAGCTCTCCCAGTGCTCTTAAAAAAACAAAAACTACCCCCACAAGGAGAATAGCTCCCAGCGCTGGTGCACAGTCTACACTGGCACTTTACAGCACTGCAACTTTCTCGCTCAGGGGTGTGAAAAAAAAAACCCACCCCTGAGCGCTGCAAGTTTCGGCACTGTAAAGTGCCAGTGTAGACAAGCCCTAAGTTTCCCTGTGTAGGCAAGATGCCAGTTCAGTCATGCATAGAAGCAGAGTTTCCATCACAAGGGCAGAGTTCTCCCAGGCATTTTAATGCTAAGGCAGGTCATTCAAGTTACAACTAGCTCTAATTGGCACTTCCACAAACTGTTCCATTGAGTGCCAAGTGGCAATCAAGGTGCAAGATTCCTTCCTGCCTTTGAAAGGCTAAAGAGCTCTTTACAATCCTAACAGCTACAACAACACTGCATAGTACAAGCTGGGGGGAGAGACTGGATAGTATAAACAGCACTATGGTATTAACATGAAATGGGTCTGAGGATAAGGTATTTCAAAAATCTTATTTGTCTACTCAGCTAGCCTTCCCTTGGAAGTCTGATGCATAAGCCAGTGTCTACAGAATTTCCGTTTTATTAAAGAGACGTTTCTAGCCCTAGTTGCAGTGATGCTTTCCAGTCTGCAGCCAGAACTAACTCGACTGCTACTAGGTAATAAGCAGCAACACAAAGCCAAGAGAACACCCGTCAGTTTGATTTGCAGCCCACAAGGCATTAGACAGCAGCACAAGTAGCCAGCATCTTATCAGTTTCATGCTGCTGGGGAAGCTATGCCTGCTTCTGTTCTCCATCTGGTTGAACATGAGATAGAGGTGGAATATATTAACCCCTGAACTAGCAGCTTTGGATAGGAGGGCAAGAGGAGAAAGTTCCTCCTGTCTTCAAGTCTCCAGAGTGTTGAGAGAACCACTAGCCAGAGACAGATATGAAAGATGGAGCATTCAAACAAGGCCTGGAGACACTTGCCAGGTTACTATCCCAGCAACCTCTTCCATGCCCACTGCTGGGGACAGGGCTTCTCAGAACATTGCACTGGATCTCTATGCTCCCTTCCCCACAAAAAAAGTTCATATCACCCTGTGGCAAGTAGGTACCCAGTAATTATGAAGAAGGGCAGCCCAGCAGCTAGGGTGCTAGTCTGGGAGATGCATGGATCAAAACATTAAAGATCACAAAGTGCTCAGTAATAAGCATTTAAGACAGTCCTGACCGGGAGTGGTTACTCCTATTATCTGCTCATACAATTTCAGTTGCAGAACAGTTTTCACACAGCAGATGCACATTGTGGAGATCTGGCACCCTTACCTTACGAAGAATGAACATACGGACAAGGAAGAACAGGACAGCAGACATGATGCCAGAAAGCAGGGGAGAGATGAACCAGGACAACACTAGGACAGAAGATAAAGAGGCAATTAATATCCTGGTTACTAGAAGGTGGCTCTGGGCAGTAAAACCCAGTTATATTTTTCATACTAATCCAATGTTGGGGACAAGGCCATAGACAGAACAAGAAGCAATGGTTTCAAGTTGCAGTGGGGGAGATCTAGGTTGGATATTAGGAAACACTTTTTCACTAGGAGGGTGGTGAAGCACTGGAATGGGTTACCTAGGGAGGTGGTGGAATCTCCATCCTTAGAGGTTTTTAAGGCCCAGCTTGACAAAGCTCTGGCTGGGATATATAGTTGGTGTTGGTCCTGCTTTGAGCAGGGGATTGGACTAGATGACCTCCTAAGGTCTCTTCCAACCCTAATATTCTAGGATAGGTTTATTAATGCCACACCTTACCATCCGAAAAAGCTAGTGAGTTGTACTTTACTTACCAATTTTAAGCAGCTCTGACCACTGGACGCCTTTCTGTCCTTTGGCCACCAGCGAAAAGCCAATTGTTGCTCCAACAATACAATGGGTACCAGAAATGGGAAGCCTCAAGAATGAAGCTGCTAGCTGCCACACAGCTGACCCTAAAGCAACAAAGTTGTGTCTCAGTGACTAGTCACCATTACGATATATGGCAGATTTGGGGACAGATAGCTAATCCATGTGTACTTAATCACTTTGCTGCGGCAGCTAGAATGTTACTCACCAAACATAGCGCTGATTGAGCCGGCCATGAGTAGCTCTTGTGTAGAGTTGTACATCTCCACGTCAATCAACCCCTTCCGGATGGTCTCACTCACTTTAGCACCCAGCAGAACAGAGCCCACCGTTTCAAAGATAGATGCCAGGATACATGCTTGCCGCAGAGTCACCACACCCGACCCCACTGCAGTTCCGAACGAGTTTGCCACGTCATTGGCACCCACAGAAAACGCCAACACAAAGGCAATGATGAAGCCCAATATCAGCATCCAGAGGAAAGCTACCATGGGACCGGATGCCTTACTTCCTATTGTACTGGTTAGCAGATCCATCAGAGCCGTTGATGATTCAATTGTGGATTCCATGTTATTAATTTAGTGGTTTCAAATTAACAGGAATTTGCAACTTTGATACATAAACAAAATATGAGGTATGAAAATATTATAATAAATAATGTTACAAAATTAAATAAACTAAACAAAGATATGTTCAGAACCAGAGAGTTACTGCTATACGGTGTGTATGGGAATCTCTTTTCTAAAGTTCCTGTGGCTCTGGAGAATTAAGAGAGCTGAATAAAATTCCATGGTGCAGAAAATAGAGAACACGAGTTCTTCATCCTGAAATGAGAGAGGCAGAACTGAGTCCCCATGGTCCATGGATGCTGGCTAAGTGAGCACAAGGCTATAGCATAGTGAGACTTCCCCACAAATAGAGCAAGGCCAAGCTTATAAGCTTACATCCCTGTTTAGCAGCTAGAGGCCACACTGGGTACCCATTAGGAAACTAAGTGACTATCTGCTGTTCCATTAGTGCTGTATTCCTGGCCTTCTGCCTATGTTCCACAATGCAGATGGGGACACAAGATCCCTTGTGATTTCTACCCTCCCCTGCTCCAAGCTGAATGCCAGCTCCCCCTGCTGGCATGCTTAAAAGAGTACCACCACATTGACAATGCCATCAGGATTTGGAATGGAGCCATATGACCATCAGCTGCTCTCCAGCCTATAGAGAAGAGGATTTGAGCCAGCGATTTTAGACAGCACTTCAGTGGAGTCTAGTTGCTCAACATAGTAAAACAACAGGGCATGAGACCCACAGCAAGTACCAGATCAATTATTTTTCCTTGGGGAGAGAGATACAAGCTCTGGACTAGAAGAATGGGACCGATTCCAACACTCTTGCCATGCTGCCGTGTGGAGCAGGGCCCTAAAAGCAAGCAGGCAGTAGTAACAGGACCCTACCTTAAATCTATTAGGACAAACTTAGCCACCATCCCTATTAGCCTGAAAGGCACACTCCAGGCCAAGTATTTCCTGAACAGGCTACAAACAATTATCTGCTCTTGTTGGATTCCAGGAAGGAACTAAAGGACTCTCCCCCAGCCTATGGGGAGGATCCACAGGGCCTGGGACTCAAGTGATTATGGGGGACAACAGAAAAAAACAACAAGGTCAGGGTGAGGGTCAAAAGTAGGGAACCTGAAGGGGACACTGAGCAGAGAACCCCGGACAACACCCACTGATTCTCAAAGGTGTCAAGGGAGCCAGCAGTCGCTGCTCAGAGGAACTCTGCCTGGATACGTTAGTGGAGAGGGGACTGGAAACAGGCTCCACAGTCAGAGAGAACCCGCTCAGCCAACATCTTTCTGGTGTTAAAGATTGCCACTTTGGCCACCATTAGAAGGAGGTTGAGGAGGTCCCACAACTTTATGGGGCCACAGATAGGATGTGCACATACAAGAAGGTGGGAGAAGTGTAGCCAAAAACGCAAAAGTAAGGCCAGGAGGAAAACATTATCTGCTGAAAGGTAGGCACATCAGGCACTGGGTCTACCAATTTCAGCTCTTTCCAACATAAGACATGATTCGAGGAATGGAAAGCCTGTCGTATGAAAGGCGACTTGAGGAGCTCGGATTGTTTTCCTTAACCAAAAGAAGGTTGAGGGGAGATATGATTGCTCTCTTTAAATATATCAGAGGGATCAATATCGGGGAGGGAGAGGAATTATTTCGGCTCAGTGCTAATGTGGATACGAGAACAAATGGATATAAATTGGCAGTTGGGAAGTTTAGGCTTGAAATTAGGCGAAGGTTTCTAACCGTCAGAGGAGTGAAATACTGGAATGGCCTGCCGAGAGACATAGTGGGGGCGAAAGACCTCTCCGGCTTTAAGACTAAGCTTGATAAGTTTATGGAAGGGATGATCTGATAGGATAACTTGATTTACTCAATAGGTCAATAATGTGCCACCTGGGAGTTAGTACCGATTTTAAATGTGGGATATTGAAAGTCTTTTCCTAAGTGTCAGGATGGAGAATATTGGCACATGCTCGGGGTTCAGCTGATCGCCATATTTGGGGTCGGGAAGGAATTTACCTCCGGGGTAGATTGGCAGAGGCCCTGGAGGTTTTTCGCCTTCCTCCGAGCATGTGGCAGGGGTCGTTTGCTAGAGGATTATCTGCTGCTTGAAGTCGTCAAATCAGGATTTGGGGACTTCAACAGCTGAGTCAAGGGTGAGAGTTATTTCAGGGGTGGGTGGGTCAACTTTTGTGGCCTGCATCATGCAGGAGGTCCGACGAGATGATCATAATGGTCCCTTCTGATCTCAAGTTCTATGATTCTATGATAAGACACTCAGCACACAGCCCTTTCAATCCTTAAAACCCTACCCAAAAAACAACCTCTACCCAAGCAGAGTTTTGGCCCCCAAAAGAGAGAAGTGCCAGACTCCATGAAGCCCTTAAGGGACTTCACTATTGCTACTGCTATTAAATGGCAGGTGTTCAGATACTATAATGTTGGGTGTAACAAAACCCCAAGATCCCTAGCTCTGCCTGCCAGCAAAGATTCCTGGACTAAGTGGGCTGTTGCTAGGCCACAGATGCAAGCTGCAGTGGAGCAGGAGAGTGGAAGTGGCTTCCCTTTGAAGCCCTGCTGCAAGACAATTAACACCATGGCTCACCCTGGCCAGCTAACATGTTAAAACTGCAACTTATCCCATCTACACCAGGATTTTAACATGTTAAAATCTGATAGCTAACAGCACCTCTACCTAGTGTGGACAATCACCAAAATAAGGGAAAGCCCCAGTCAGTCTGCAAATCCTGTACCTGAACAATGACTTGAGTGAGGCATGTTGGCAGCTCAGCTGAATTCCCCATAGTACCTTGTGTCCTAAACTGCAGTCTTTTGTGCTTAGCCTGGCTATTGCTGCTGCAGAGATTACTCACTCTCTTGGTTTGTTTGCTGCCTGTCCCTACGGTGACAGCACTGGCTCTGGCTGTCCCTGAAAAGGGCCATCAGAAGAGGGAGCAAGCCCTCTCCCCACCCCTCAAGAATCAGAGCAGGAAAGACACTGTTCATTAAGATTCTTGCCTTCCCCCAAGAGCATTTGGGAAGGAAGGAGCCCATCACAGATGTTGTCAGAAGGTCCTACATCTCAGTTATTTCCCCCTCTACCTGTGTTGCAGCCATGCTTCACAACACTGAGAAGAGGCAGGAGATTAATATCCAGCAAATTTAACATCAGGTCTTGCACTGCACTAGCCCCAGACCTCCTCACACCATTACCAGCTTTGCTGCAAAGTAGGAGGAAGGGCTGCAGATACCTTGACCATGAGTTGGAATGGAAGCAGCAACACCTTTCATCTGAGCAACAGGCCCACTTAAACTGAAACTCCCTGAAACACTGCCAAGGATCATCCCCCTACTAGACTAGAGGGAGGAAAGGCAGAACAATCTGCCCGAAAAGGCAAGCCTACAAAGCACACTCTGGGGAAACAGCATCTGCTGCATGGAGGCAGAAGATTGGGTTTTCTATGTGGCTGCAGTACCTCAAGTGCGCAAGTGGGGGACCCAGCTGGCACTCAGATTCCAAGATGTAACCTCTCAAGAGGGATTGTGCCCACCATCTGCCCCCTAAGGAAATTACAAAGTCCACATTGGGGGATCTAAGTGAGCCTTATCACGTGAGGCACCAAATAGCCACCATGCACCTGGAAATCAACAGGCTCTGTGGATACTCAGCCCCTCACTGTTGTAGGCACCCATTAAGGCTAAGTCTTCACAGCAAAAAATGGAGCGTTTTTACATCAAGTTAGCCATCTTTGGGCTTGTCTACACTTAAAATGCTGCAGCAGCACTTCAGTGAAGACGCTACCGACACTGACATGCAGGTTACCTACGCTGTAGCCAGAGAGCTAACTCGGAGAGGCATTAGCGAGGTTGATGGGAGAACCCATTGAGCAGCATGGTGTACACGGAGTTAAACTGACCTAACAGCTTTACTCCGGGGGTGGAATTATACCAACCCCGCTTCCTAGTGTCCACCTGGCCTGTGTGTCAAATCTCAAGGGAACAAGTCACTTGTTTTGATGTCAATTGGCTAGTTCAAGGTACGCCCCAGGTGGGAGGTACACGGGGGCCTCAAACTAGCTACAGAACCACCTGAGCCTTATCTCCGCTCCCTCAAGAGAAAACCCAGCGAACTCCAGGGCACGACAGTCCGGCCAGGTGACTTAGCCCCCGGGGGCAGAAGAGCCCAGCCAGCCCCCCCGACTTCCACCACCTCCCTGGGAATTCAAGCGTGGCTTTGCGAGCCCCCCTCCCAACCAGGCCACGGCGCCCCAAAGGGCAGCCCCACGTCCCTGCCCCCAGGCACTCGGTGCCGGCACACGGGGCCCCGCTGTCACCCTCCACTGGGACAGGACTCGGGGCCACCATGCTGCCCGCTAGCCCAGGCGAGGGGGGCTGCGCCCAGAGCACCTTGCACCCCCGCGCGGCCCCCAACACCCGCCAGGTCCCTTACACATGGGGCGTCACCCGCTCCCCGGAGCCCCCCGCCCGGGGGCAGCCCTCCCGCGCGGCCCCGCGCGCCGGCCTGTCCTTCCCGCGCTGCAGGAAACGGCTGCTCCCGCGCGCGCCTCGCCTCAGGCGGGTCCAGGGCCGCCGGGCGCACGTGGGGGGAGGGGGCGCGGCGCGCGCAGAGCCCTGTCCTCCCCCCGCCCTGTGCCGCGAGCCGCTCCCGCCGGCGGCCAGCGCCGCGCCCCGCCCCGGCCATTCCCCGGCCCTAGCGCGGCGCTCACCGCGGTGTCGATCTGGTACAAGCCGGCTCCACTGTCCCGACCAGCTCCCAGCGTACGCAGCCTGCTGCCGGCGCCGGGCCGCGCTTTATAGCCTGAGCCGGCCCACGTGACACTCCCCCGGCCCCGCCCCCCGGCCGAGCACGCATCCGGCGTGTGACGCAGGGAGAACGCGGCCCCCTTTCTCGCTGCCGCGCGGCCATTCACCATCCCCGGTCACGGCCACGCCCCCTGCTCGGGTGAGCTCGGCTCCCGCTTCAGTCGACCCAGACCACGGACTGTTCACTCTGGACCCTAACGAGGGGCCGTGGCCGGCCGATCGGGAACGGGGTTGGTACCAACGCTGCTTCCCACCAGTAGGCTGAGCCTGCCCCAATGCAGGGTCTGCTCCCAGCCCCACCGGGGCACCCAGCTCCTGGGTTTCCTCCCTCCCTCCCCTCTCCCTGGGAGCTGGGAAAGACCCCTCGGTTTATTTCCCCATGGGATGCTTGTTCTCCCACCCTGCTAGGAGGGACTGAGGCCAACCCTGGGCTCCTATCTGGTCCCTGCGCTTGTTTGTTCTGGTTTTAGGGGGATCATGACTTGCATTCCCAGTAAACATCATCAGCTGACTCAAAGGACACCACGCCCTCTGCCAGCCAGAAACATTGACAGATCAGTCTGGGGCTTGGCACTGCCCTTCGTACCACGAGTCCCACGGTCCTGCCCATGCACGGTGGGGTGCCCAAAGCATGATGTGCAGCCTCTCAACCATGGGTGGGTGGGATTGGCAGCGGAGGGCCGGGCTGTGAGCTTGCATGGGTGGCTCTAACACAGATCAGGCAGGGCCATGCAATGCCGAATTAGCACAGGATCATAGAGCAGGACAGGTCTCACTGTGACGCTCTTACAACACCAAAGCTCCCCTTGACAATGGGATGGGAGCCCCCGTGCAGCCCACAATGCTTAGCGCCCCAGACACCTGGTCTGTCTTGATCCAAATGCAGGTGCAGCAACATAGGTTGCCAGTGGTGCTGCATCTTGATCCAAGCACTCTACGGAACAAGGTGGTGCTTTAGAGCAGGGTTTCTCCACCCGTGTCGGGACCCAAAATTGGGTCGCCAGAACGTTTCAAAGGGTTGCATGGCAGCTCCTGTCCCAAAGGACAGGCTGGGCTTGCCTATCTCCTCCAGGCACTGCAACCTCTGGGATCCCAGCGCCACTCACGTTTGGCCCAGCTGTCATGATGACGGGAGCCTGGGGAGCCCAAATTTAAGTGAGTGACACTGCAACCCCATGAGCCAGGTCACAACTCCACTCACACACATTTGATCCAGTCAGGGGGGCGGGGCTGAGCAACCCCAGAGGCTGCACAGCTCGGAGCGGAGAGCCAAGCCCAGCCATCCTCACAGCACAGGAGGTGAGGAGCAGGGGCGGCTCGAGCTTTTTTGCTGCCCCAAGCACGGCAGGCAGGCTGCCTTCGGCGACGCGCCTGCGGGAGGTCCCCGGTCCCGCGGATTCGGCAACGCGCCTGCGGGAGGTCCCCGGGCCCGCGGCTTCGGCAACGCGCCTGCAGGAGGTCCCCGGGCCCGCGGATTCGGCGACGCGCCTGCGGGAGGTCCCCGGACCCGCGGATTCGGCGGTGCGCCTGCGGGAGGCCCCCGGGCCCGCGGATTCGGCAACGGGCCTGCGGGAGGTCCCCGGGCCCGCGGATTCGGCGACGCACCTGCGGGAGGTCCCCGGTCCCGCGGATTCGCCGACGCGCCTGCGGGGGGTCCCCGGTCCCGCGGATTCGGGGACGCGCCTGCGGGAGGTCCCCGGGCCCGCGGCTTCGGCGGTGCGCCTGCGGGAGGTCCCCGGTCCCGCGGATTCGTCGACGCGCCTGCGGGAGGTCCCCGGTCCCGCGGCTTCAGCAACGCGCCTGCGGGAGGTCCCCGGGCCCGCGGATTCGGCGACGCACCTGCGGGAGGTCCCCGGGCCCGCGGATTCGGCGACGCACCTGCGGGAGGTCCCCGGGCCCGCGGATTCAGCGACGCGCCTGCGGGAGGTCCCCGGGCCCGCGGATTCGGCGGCGCGCCTGCGGGAGGTCCCCGGGCCCGCGGATTCGGCGACGCGCCTGCGGGAGGTCCCCAGGCCCGCGGATTCGGCGACGCGCCTGCGGGAGGTTCCCGGGCCCGCGGATTCGCCGACGCACCTGCGGGAGGTCCGCCGGTCCTGTGGCTTCAGCGTACCCGCCGCTGAATTGCCANCGGATTCGCCGACGCACCTGCGGGAGGTCCGCCGGTCCTGTGGCTTCAGCGTACCCGCCGCCGAATTGCCACCGAATCCGCGGGACCGGTGGACCTCCCGCAGGCATGCTGCCGAAGGCTGCCTGACTGCCGCCCTCGCAGGGACCGGCAGGGTGCCCCCCGCGGCTTGTCACCCCAGGCACACGCCTGGAGCCGCCCCTGGTGAGGATCCAACCAAAACCGCCCCAGGACCTCCACCCCTGGGTTGTGACTGGCCATAAACATTTACAAATGGGTCCTGAGCCCAAAAAGGTTGAGAACCACTGCTTTAGAGCTCAGGATGGAGTAGTGCATTCTGGGAATGACAGGCTCCAGGCAGCTCTTTGATGCAAAGAGATACAGCCGCTGACACGTTGGCCCAGTGTCGCTCTTGACTGGGAAGAGTTACCCAGCCTGGCCCGTTAGTGGTTAATGAATAATGGATGAATTTCTGTCTGCGATTAGATCACGACTTACTACATAGGCATCCTGCGCACAATCTGCTCCTGGTCAGGGCCCCTGCCTCCCCTCTGCGATGACTGCTTTTCAGTTAGACGTTGTGCCTCTTTTTTGTATCCATTGTCCTATTCGGCCCTGATCCTGCATGTGCTTCATTTTCCCATGAGTGAGTAGTCCCCATGGCGTCTGCAGGATCGGGGCCTTAGATTGTAAGATCCTTGGGGCAGGGCCTCTCTTTTTGTGCCATCTTTGTACAGCACCCAGCACAATGGAGTTCTCATCTACGATGGCCCCCCCAGGAGCTAGTGTGAGCCAGTGATTTGCTGTATCATTTCTATGAGCGATCTTTGGGCTGCAGCTCATCGGTGAGCTGGTTCCCGAGACCATTCCACAGACCACGGCCAAGCTGTTTTTGTTGGACAGGTGCTTGGTTTCTCTTTCCTGATTGGTTGAGCATCGCTCTTAGGAACCATTTACTGGTGCAAAAGCTTGTGATTACATACTGGAAACTGACTCGTTTCAAATATCCAGAAATAGTTGTTAAAAATTCAGAGTTTCCAAGATGTTCCTTGGCTAGAAACATCCCGAAAAGTGATCCCAAAGAGGGAATGAATGCACTTGGACAAGTGTTAGTGGGAAATAATAATAATGTCCTGCTCTTATATAGCATCAGTATCTTACAGCACTTCACAATCTTTCATGTATATGTTCTCACACACCCCTGTAGGGCAGGACTCTTGTCCCCATTGTACAGATGGGGAACTGCGGCACAGATAACTAAGTGACTTGCCCGTGGTCACACAGGAAGTCTGTGGCGGAGCATGGAATTGAATCCAAGTCATAGACTAGTGCCCCAACCACTGGACCATCCTTCCTGGATGTGCTTAATTTGCAAGCCGGTTTGCAATTCCTTTCAATCTGCTGCATCGGTCAGCCCACTGAATTCTTCTTCTACTCCTAAATCCCCACTTTGTGACTAGTATAACAGAGGGCAGCTAAGGTTTCTGGCCCCGATCCTGTAACTGGATCCTGTCTGTAGGGCTCACGACACCTGTAGAGAGGATCAGTTGATGCAAAAAAGGGCATATTCCTTAACGCTGTGGGCTGGCATCCCTGCTCTGCAGACAGAGCCGCCGGGCAGAATGAACCGGAGAACTCAGAGTAAGCAATGTTCAGTGGCACCGCTGCCATCAGATTGGTGTAACCCCTGTAACAATATCAGTTTGAATTGTACTGAAACACCATGTAGACAGGTTTAAGAGGTGGCTGGCATTATACTCTGGGAGGTGAACTTCAAACTCCTTTGTATAACCCTCCACCTAATATAATAAGATCCTGCTGCTTGACTAATAAGTCACTAATGGTTTGGTTACTTTCATTGCTGCTTTCTCCTCTGGGTGACACGGAGACCATCTATTAATGTCTGACAAGAGCGTATATCGCAAGTGGTTAGCCTTTGTCCCGACTTCCCCAACCAAACGCCCCCAAAACTGCCCACCTGAAAAGCCGGATTTGTGGCAATCAGTGACCCAGCTGCTGGGCTTTGCTGGTTCTGTTGCAATCGGGGCTATTAGCTGTTTTATGGCTTTGATAAGGCCCAAAGATAAAGTCAAAAACCTGCTCTGGCCACCTCCCCTGCTGCAAGATGGCAAATGAGCTCTTTGCAATCTCCATTTCCCAGAGCTCTGTGTTCTCGTCTGCGCTGACAACCATAGGGCCTGTTTCGGAATGGATCGAGCTCCCCGCCAAGGGGGAAAGTCTTTCCAGACCATGAGCTTGTTTATAGACGCCACTGTTGTGTCTAATTATCTTTAATATGTTTGTAAAGCTCGAGACAGGCTGACCTGTGGTGCCAGAACCTGCCGGGGAGTGGATTTTCTCCCCACTTCCCGTTTATGCTGTCTCCAGGTTGACTTATTTCAAGGGTGTTTTTGGAAGAGGCCAATCTGTGTTAATTACAATATTTAGCGACCACCCCAGAGGGGTCAGGGCTTTGCAGGGCGCTTCTTGCAAATAACATGTAGCCAGATATTTATAATTAAACCATTCGTCAGTTTCTGCTTGGCTTGGCGCCAACGCCCACTCTGCCTGTATGTGAGACACACACACACACACACACACACACACACACACCTTTTCAGTAGCTGACCCAGACCCGGCTTTGTAGTCCCATCAGCATTGTTTTAAAGAGGCAAATCCCCGTTCTGTGTGGAGGATCTGGTGCTTTACTGCAAACCCGGCACTGTGAGTCACCGCGGACAGGAGAATTACAGCTTGTGTTTTCAAAGGGAGCCGTGTTTACAGAGCTTTTCCAGCTGGTGGGTTGAAATGAAGCTTGCCAGGGATTTTGCCATACCCGGGGGGGGGGGGCTTTCCTTTATCGCAGCAGCTCAGGCCCTGCTAAGTGTGAAAGCCGCTCCTACCTGCAGGCTGTTCGGGGTCTTGCTCCCCCAAATCAGCCTCAGCTAAGAGGACTGAGGACAGCCCTGCCCCATCCTGCAAGGGGCACAGAGAGCACTGCCTGGTGATGTGGAGGAGGGGCTGCCCGGCGCTGCCCACCCTCCCAGCAGCTCAGAGGAGCAGAGTAGGCCCGGCTGGAGGAGGCTGGGGGATGTGACCGACCCCGCTCCAGCCCCCCTCACAGAGCAGGGCCCAGAGCCAGGCCCTGACTCAGGGAGTGTGGGCTGGAGCAGTGAGGTCAGATGGCTGTTCGGCCAGTGAGCGGGGGCGAGATCCTGGTTTCCCGCCCTTGGGGCCTGCCAGACGGTGGCTTTGGCAGGCCAGGTGCTGTGGTCAATCTGGAGGCCGTCGTGACGCCCAGCTGCCGCCCCCGCCTTCCCTCTCCTGGCAAGTCGCTGCCTTGGGAGCACCCATCTCTGACCAACCACATTTCCCCCTCAAGGCTCCATGCAACCTGGGAGGACCCCCAGCCCGGGCAGTGCCAGCAGCAGCAGCCTGTTCCAGCTCAGGGCACCCACTGATCTCAGCCCCCCGCCCCGCTGAGGGGCAGCCAGGAGCTCACACGGAGCAGGGGATCCTGAGAGAAGCCCATGTGGGGGGAAGGGAAGGCTGTTTTGTGCATCAGGAATATTATTAACTCAGCTTTGCCTTGGGCTTCTTAAGACCGCTGTGTGTGAGAGAGCTCCTTCGGGGCACAGCTGGGTGAGATGCCCAGGGGCAGGTGCTGAGCACAGATGCATCAGGAAACCTTTGTCCTGAGATTTCGCCCTCCGAGGAGGGCGTCCCAGGCAGAGTGCGGGATTCTGCAAAGAGTTATTAGGCAGGACGTGGAGACAGCAGGGTGGGTTGCCCAGGCACTCCAGGGGTCTGCCTGGTATGGGGCCAAGGGCGCTGTCCCCCAGAAGGGGGTGGGGTGGGCACCAGCAGAGGAGGGGGGAGGGGGATGAGGACACTGGCAAGGAAGGGGTGGGGCTGGGCACTGGCAGGGCATGGGCAGAGGGGGAGGCTGGGGGCATTGGCAGAGGGAGAGGCTGGGGGCATTGGCAGGAGGCAGCGTGGGGCAGAGCCCTGCACCATCCCCTGCACCCCTTGCCCCCAGGCTGGCTCAGCCTGGCCCACGGCTGCAGCCCATTGAGGAGGCGGGACCCTTCCCTAATCCCCCAGGATTCCTGTCCTCACCCATCTGCCCCTTTGTCCTCCACCCTAGGCCGGCTGGTGGGGGGGGGGGGCAGCTCCCAGGTTGGGCTGGGGAGGGCGCTTCACCTGGGCGAGGCCTAGGAGAGCAGCTGGGGTGGTCGGGGACACCTGGGTCACCTGGGACAAGGATGTGGGGCAGGGATTGCTCAAGCATCCGCCTCTCCTTCCGCTCAGACCCAGGATCCTTGCCCCGGCCCCTTCCCTCCCCTCGCAGGGAATTGATCATTTACTTACAGGAAGCACGGTTCACCGGTTCACCGGACAGAGCGGGGGCTGAGAGCCAGGACTCTTAGGTTCCTTTCCTGACTTGGGGAGGGGAGCGGGGCCTTGTGAGCTAGAGCTGGGGAGGCTGAGAGCCAGGACTCCTGGGTTCTGTCCCCAGCTCTGGGAGGGAAGTGGGGTTAGGGGTTAGAGTGGGGGGGCTGGGGGCCAGGACTCCTGGGTTCTGTCCCCAGCTCTGGGAGGGAAGGGGGGTTAGGGGCTAGAGGGGGGGGGCTGGGAGCCAGGACTCCTGGGTTCTGTCCCCAGCTCTGGGAGGGAAGTGGGGTTAAGGGTTAGAGTGTGGGGGCTGGGAGCCAGGACTCCTGGGTTCTGTCCCCAGCTCTGGGAGGGAAGTGGGGTTAGGGGTTAGAGTGGGGGGGCTGGGAGCCAGGACTCCTGGGTTCTGTCCCCAGCGTGGCCACTGGTGCACTGAATGGCTGTGGGGAGTTCTCTCTCTGTCCCAGTTTAACCCACACCTTGTGGGCAGGCCCTTCCTGGTAAGGACATGGGAGCCCCACAGCCCTGGCTGGGCAGTCTGCCGGGCGTGGGGTGGGGGCGCTGTGCCCAGGCAGTCAGTGCTGGCCCCGACGCCAGGCTGCCGCATGGGGGCCTGTGCTGCAGGCGGTGAGTTTGGATGAGATCTGAGCCGCCCAGGCCATGGCATCTCCCCCTGGTCTGTCTCAGCCAGGCTGTCGCGCTGCCTGTTTGGGCCGGAGAGCCCATCTCCCATGCCTCTGTTTTGCCTCCCTAAACGCCCCCTGCAGGATCAGTTCCATAGAGGCCCCTCTTTCCCCTCCTGTGCGCCTGGTGAACGGCTGCTGTGCCTCACCCCAGAGGCAGCTGCATTTCTGGGCTGGCTGGGGCACTCTCCAGATGTGCAAAGTCAAGGGCTCCCTGGCTCTGAACCGCTGGGGGGAGGTGCCCCATGGGGGGCCCAGCCCACTGGCTCCTGACTGCCTGTTGCTAGGCCCTGAGCAGAACCTGGCAGTGCCATCAGCATGTGCCCGAGTGATCTCTGCCACTTGATTTGCACACGCAGTCCCGGCCCCGCCTGGCCCCAGCGGGCGCCGGAGGGATAAATCTTTCCGAGTGACAGCTCAGATAACACCCTGCAAACGCCCAGCATTCATGACCAGCCTGGCCTTGGAGATGGGGCTGGGCTGGGAGATGATCAACCACCCAGCCCAGAGGACTGCCACCCTGCCCTCCTGGGCATTGCACTGCCAGCGCTGGCACAGATTTGTGATCATCTCCTTTGCTGCCCTGCACTGCACAGGCCAGATCCCAGCCTGAAATAATTCCTGTCTGAACTCGATGCACTGAGACGGGCTATTTCCCCCCAGGGGGGCGTCTGGGTGGTAGCCTTGCCTAAAGGGAGGGGGCCCTTTCTAACAATTGGTTCCACTTAAGGGTCATTAAGAGACAATGCCAGAGCCTTGGGCAGGCCCCAAACCAGTTTGCACAGGGTGGGTCAGGCTGGGAGAACCTTCCCAGGCTCTGGGCTGGCTCCTATCTGTGCTGCTGTGCAGATGAGTGGATGTTAACCGGTTTCATAGCAATGGGATTTAGGTATAGCCGGTCAAAGGTCTTGCTGGCTCGCTCCAGCCACAGACGCCTATATGGTAGGTATGATGCAAAGGAGTTTTAATACTCTCCTGCTGGATTTGAAGTGGATTTGGGTGTTTTTTTTAACCAGTTTCTTTGTGCTTCTTTCTCTGAAGTTCCCAGGAAACGAGGTGGTTTCCCAGGAGTTGACCCCTGAGAGCATGTGAGAGTGGAAAACCTTACTTTGCTGGAGCAGATTTAAAGTCATCCTTGTCACCACTTCATTTTTACCCTGGAAAAACGAAAGGACGCCTCAGGGCTGTTAAGGGTTTTGACATTCCCAGTAGAAGGTTTGTTGACAAAATGTCCCTGGTTGGGATTTAAGCAGAGAACAGCCTGTTTCAGAGATGCGGTGGGGGAGGCTAGCTCTTTTATTGGAGCAGCCGGTGCTGCTGGGGAGAGAGACCAGCCTTGGAGCTTGTCTTCAGGGCAGCTCGGCTCGCAAATTCCTCTCTCTCCCCAGCTGCAGTTGGTCCAATAGCAGATACGACCTCGCTCACCCTGTCTTGCTAATATCCCGGGACCCACACGGCTGCAACAGCACTGCGCACAACAGCAGATATCCCGCTTCAGCACATTCACTTCCTGCGCACTGAAGTGCAACAAAACCTTCCTTTCACAGCCAAAGGGAGGCAAACCATGGATGCGCCGCATCAGGAAGAGCTCGTTGGTATTTAACAAGACCCTGGCTTCGCACTGCACCTTGTGATGTTTTTGGAGACGTTGCTACATTTAGGTCTCTTCAGAAGCTGTTGATTTGGTGTTTTTTTAACTAAAACAAACCCCTGGCGCTGCTTGCCAGAGGAACGAGGAGTGTAATGTGTTATACAAGTGGCACTGTTGCAGGACGGGACGGGGAATAAGCCGTATGGGTACAAGGCTTCTTTCTGCCTGTGCCCACCCTAGGTGTAGCTATGCCAGTGATCATCACGCCCCGACCTGCCATCCCAGAATAACTTTTACATGCAGACAGGCTGGAGAGGGGCCCAGGCTGGCGAGGAGACTACACGGTTGAATCAGAAATGGCATCTCCCCTTCCCATCTAGCTTAGCTTGGAGGCGCAGGGTTAGAGGAGACCGATCCACGCAGGTGGTTGGTTGAGGAGGTGGAAGCGTTTTGCTCTGGGCCAGCGGAGAGCGGGAGCAGGAGAGGACGGCGGGGCTGCCCCTAGGCCACTTTGCCTCCTTAGCCACTCGCAATCTATCGCCAGGACAGCCCGGCGGACGGGAGGGGACAGGAGGGAGACAGGGCTGATCTGTTCCCAGCTGGCCACGAGAAGAACAGTTCCCGCCGCCCGGCACTGCAGTGAGGGTCTCTGCTGAACCCACCGGGCCGCTGTTGCATTCCAAGCCCTCCATACTGTTCATTCAGGGCACCAAGGGGCATGTAGATCGTTCCCCAGGGCTCCGGCTGGTGCTGGGGGTTACGTTTTCCGAAGGCTCCCCACCTGTTTGAACCCGGCCTGGCAGCTGCTGCCACCACTTGCCAAAAGCATCACGTGGGCACAGCTGGGTCGGGCCCGGATCCCCCCCCCCCCCCCGACGTTTCTGTTTTGCGCTGAGTGTTTACACAACAACAACATCATAAAGCCCCAGCGCAAGAGCGGAAATTGCCTTCCAAAGAGTAAAACTGATCAGTGCTAGTCCCTGGGCCGCCACACTGCAATACCAGTGACGCAGTGGGCAATCAAAACACAGGGGAACAAAGCAGAGGGCAAGAAACGCCCGTCAGCTGTGGGAGGGGGACGGGAAGGAGCTGGAACCCAGCCCACCAGCTGATTGCACCGTTTCCATGTAGCAGTGACCTTGGTTTTATTGCCACAGGTGGGGCTCTGCATGGCCCCCCCACCCCCAGCACAGCCCCATGTGTCACCCCCGGGCCTGGATCTGGATCTCCGGCACGAAGAGCCAGCCTGCTAGCCACCAGCCAGGCTCTGTACAGACACAGCCTCGTGGCATGACCAGGCTAAGCCCAGCAGAGCTGACAGCTGGAGGCCGGATTGTCCAGGCAGCCCGAGGGGGCGGCGTGTGTGTGTGTGTGTTTAGGAAACTCTTTTTCTCTGCTGCTTTGTTCCATTTGTTCAGTCAAAACGCCGGGGGGGAGGGGGGGCGGTGAGAGGAGGAGGCTGGTGGCTACTGCTTCCCTGGTCCCGGGGTCCCAGTGAGACTTTCAGGGCACCGGCGGTTGGTACCCACAGCCCTGCACCTGCGTCTGGCCTCAAAGTTGGAGAATCACATGATCCAACCTCAGGGCAGGTGAAGGCACAGGGAGAACACCAGCTGGGGGGCCTCAGAGAGACTAGAACAGGACAGAGATATAGTGAACCCCCTAACAATCACCATTGTTAACCTGGGGAAACTGAGGCACGGAGCAGGGAAGGGGCTTGTCCAAGGTCAGTGGCAAAATCAGGAATAGGAGCCATGAGTCCTGGCTCCCCACCCCTCTCCCGCTCCCATCCCACTCCCTTCCCAGAGCCAGGGATAGAACCCAGGAGTCCTGACTCCCAGCCCTGCCCCCTGGCTCTAACCACTAGACCCCACTCCCCTTCCAGAGCTGGGGACAGACACCTGGCATTGGTCTCTTCCTGGTTCAGCCCATCTAGGGTCCCAGAACGGGGCTTGTCAAACACACACCTGAGCCTCCGAGCCCAGTGTGGGCCCGATCCTGTGATGGACCCGATCCAAACCATCCTGGGACAGCACCACGATCCCAATCCAGTCACTGAGGCCGGGCTTGGCCCTGCCAGAGCTGTGGGGCTGGCTGTTCTCCCCCACGCTGGCCCAGAGCTGCAGCCCAGCCAGATCCTCTGGTTCCTTGCAGCCTCCTGCCCCCACCACGCCACCCTGGCTGCACCCCCAACCCCAGGGGAGCACAGCTCAGCTCCCAGCCCTTTCCTGCCCCCCCCGAGCCTGAGTCACTTCCCTNGCTGGCTGTTCTCCCCCACGCTGGCCCAGAGCTGCAGCCCAGCCAGATCCTCTGGTTCCTTGCAGCCTCCTGCCCCCACCACGCCACCCTGGCTGCACCCCCAACCCCAGGGGAGCACAGCTCAGCTCCCAGCCCTTTCCTGCCCCCCCCCGAGCCTGAGTCACTTCCCTGCTGGGAACCCTGCCCCTACGACTCACTGTGATTCACCCCCCACGTGGCAACCTCCCCAGCCACTCACCCACTAACGGGCCCCACAGACGCTGGGCTCCAAGGCCCCCATAGCTCCTGAGGCAGCAGCAGGGACCATGCTACTGAAGCGCTAGGAGCTGAGCGGGTGGGTGGGGCTGACTGGCCCTGGGCATGGGGGGAATCATAGAATATCAGGGTTGGAAGGGACCTCAGGAGGTATCTAGTCCAACCCCCTGCTCAAAGCAGGACCAACCCCAACTAAATCATCCCAGCCAGGGCTTTGTCAAGCCNTTTTTTTTCTCTCCTGCTGACAACTGATCACTCTCCTTATAATGTGTATGGTAAGATCCATTGTTTCATGTGTGTATATATATCTCTTCCTTCTGTATTTTCCACTGCATGCATCCGATGAAGTGAGCTGTAGCCCACGAAAGCTTATGCTACAATAAATTTGTTAGTCTCTAAGGTGCCACAAGTACTCCTGTTTCTTTTTGCGGATACAGACTAACACGGCTATTACTCTGAAACTTCCCTGCTGGGAACCCTGCCCTACGACTCACTGTGATTCACCCCCCACGTGGCAACCTCCCCAGCCACTCACCCACTAACGGGCCCCACAGACGCTGGGCTCCAAGGCCCCCATAGCCCCTCAGGCAGCAGCAGGGACCATGCTACTGAAGCGCTAGGAGCTGAGCGGGTGGGTGGGGCTGACTGGCCCTGGGCATGGGGGGAATCATAGAATATCAGGGTTGGGAGGGACCTCAGGAGGTATCTAGTCCAACCCCCTGCTCAAAGCAGGACCAACCCCAACTAAATCATCCCAGCCAGGGCTTTGTCAAGCCTGACCTTAAAAACCTCTAAGGAAGGAGATTCCACCACCTCCCTAGGTAACCAATTCCAGTGCTTCACCACCCTCTTAGTGAAAAAGTTTTTCCTAATATCCAACCTAAACCTCCCCCACTGCAACTTGAGACCATTACTCCTTGTTCTGTCATCTGGTACCACTGAGAACAGTCTAGATCCATCCTCTTTGGAACCCCCTTTCAGGTAGTTGAAAGCAGCTATCAAATCCCCCCTCATTCTTCTCTTCTGCAGACTAAACAATCCCAGTTCCCTCAGCCTCTCCTCATAAGTCATGTGCTCCAGCCCCCTAATCATTTTTGTTGCCCTCCGCTGGACTCTTTCCAATTTTTCCACATCCTTCTTGTAGTGTGGGGCCCAAAACTGGACACAGTACTCCAGGTGAGGCCTCACCAATGTCGAATAGAGGGGAACGATCACGTCCCTCGATCTGCTGGCAATGCCCCTACTTATACAGCCCAAAATGCCGTTAGCCTTCTTGGCAACAAGGGCACACTGTTGACTCATATCCAGCTTCTCGTCCACCGTAACCCCTAGGTCCTTTTCTGCAGAACTGCTGCCTAGCCACTCGGTCCCTAGTCTGTAACAGTGCATGGGATTCTTCCGTCCTAAGTGCAGGACTCTGCACTTGTCCTTGTTGAACCTCATCAGGTTTCTTTTGGCCCAATCCTCTAATTTGTCTAGGTCCCTCTGTATCCTATCCCTACCCTCCAGCGTATCTACCACTCCTCCCAGTTTAGTGTCATCTGCAAATTTGCTGAGGGTGCAATCCACGCCATCCTCCAGATCATTAATGAAGATATTGAACAAAACCGGCCCCAGGACCGACCCTGGAAGGGGAGGTTTCGAACCATGTGTGACAATGAACACAGCCCCCTCCCCCCAGCTTCCCAGATGAGGCTGTGGGGACTTGCTCGAGGAAGCTGTCTGAGCTCTCTGGGGGGCCCCTCCATGGTACCCGGACGGGGCTGGGATCTGGCCGGTTTGTCTGATGGCGGTGGGCGAATGGGCCCAAGCTGGGCACTGCCCAACAGGTGAACGGCTGGCAGGGCGGGCGTGTTTGCTCCAGGTTAACCCCAAAGCGGCTGTGCTGGGCTGATCACACAGGAGACATGTGAGTCATGTGGGCGCAGCATGATCACGCCTGCCCCAGGTGGGGTGGGGACGTGCCCAGGTACCAGGCAAAGAGCGACTGGTGCCAACGTCTGGGGAGTGTGGGGCACTACCCTGGGCAACTCCCTTGAGCCGGGCAGGCTGGAGTCACCTGCTGCGTCTGAGCGCCCAGACACCCACTCGTGGGCATGCTGGTCTACCCCGGCAGCTGCACGGCTCTGCCCCTCAGAAACCCCCGGAGGAGCAGGCTGCTCCCAGAGCCTCCCCATCCCCCGCACACAAGGAGAGGTGTCACCCTCCCCAAGCCACACCCCAAAGGGATCCGCAGCTGGGGAGGGGGAAGGGCTGGGTGGTGGGGACATAGTGCGGGCATTCTCCTGTGCTGTGACATTCCCTGATGTGTGGGCGCTGCCCAGACCCCGACCCAGATCAGGGCCCCGTTGTGCCGGGCGCTGCCCAGACCCCGACCCAGATCAGGGCCCCGTTGTGCCAGGCGCTGCCCAGACCCTGACCCAGATCAGGGCCCCGTCGTGCCGGGCGCTGCCCAGACCCCGACCCAAATCAGGGCCCCGTCGTGCCGGGCGATGCCCAGACCCCGACCCAGATCAGGGCCCCGTTGTGCCGGGCGCTGCCCAGACCCCGACCCAGATCAGGGCCCCGTTGTGCCAGGCGCTGCCCAGACCCTGACCCAGATCAGGGCCCCGTCGTGCCGGGCGCTGCCCAGACCCCGACCCAAATCAGGGCCCCGTCATGCCGGGCGATGCCCAGACCCCGACCCAGATCAGGGCCCCGTCGTGCCGGGTGCTGCCCAGACCCCGACCCAAATCAGGGCCCCGTCGTGCCGGGTGATGCCCAGGCCCCGACCGAGATCAGGGCCCCGTCGTGCCGGGCGCTACCCAGACCCCGACCCAGATCAGGGCCCCGTGGTGCCGGGCGCTGCCCAGACCCCGACCCAAATCGGGGCCCCGTCGTGCCGGGCGATGCCCAGACCCCGACCCAGATCAGGGCCCCGTTGTGCCAGGCGCTGCCCAGACCCTGACCCAGATCAGGGCCCCGTCGTGCCGGGTGATGCCCAGACCCCGACCGAGATCAGGGCCCCGTCGTGCCGGGTGCTGCCCAGACCCATACCGAGATCAGGGCCCCCTGGTGCCGGGCACTGCACAGACCCCGACTGAGATCAGGGCCCCCTGGTGCCGGGCGCTGCCCAGACCCCGACTGAGATCAGGGCCCCGTCGTGCTGGGCGCTGCCCAGAGCAGGGGCTGGATGCTCAGTGTGCCCACCGTGCTGGGAGCTGAACTCTTGGCGATGCAGCCACAGAGCCAGACAGCCCGTGCCCAGTGAACCCAGTCCCAGAAGCAGCTGGGGGCAGGGCGGGTCCCCTCCCCGGGGCACAGAGGCACCCTGCCTAGCAGAGTGACATGGCCGGAGGGGGAGGCCCAGGAGCTCCGGGGGCAGCAGCTAACCCTGCCTGCCCCAGCCAGGGGAGGGGAGGAGAGGGGAGGGCATGTTTCACTCCCAGGGGTGCGTGCGGGGGTCCCAGCACGACTGATCCTGCTGTCAGGAAGGACAGCAGTGTAGGCCCCCCCGCCCCGCCCCTGCTGCAATTTCAAACCCGCTGGAGGTGCTTTTCTTTAACACCGCGATCAGCTCCTCCACGCAACGCTGAATTCATTAACGCCCACCCTGACCTCGTCACCGAGCTCCGAACTAGGCCACAGCCCCGGCGCTGAGCCAGCTCTCCCCAGGGTGGGCACCACATCGCCCTTGCTGTCCCAGAGCACCCTGGGGTGCCGCTCACGCGTCCCCAGAATACCAGACACTCCAGCACTGCAGGCCCTCACTCACGGGGTCTGCAAGGGCACACTAGTGGTGAGGTGGGGGAGCAGTGCGCCCTTCTGGATGGCGTCACCGGGCTGATACCAGGCAAAGCCACGGCCGGTTTTCTCTCAGCAGGAAGCACCAGGCCTGGAAGGTTATTAGTTACATTATATCTGTGCCGGGCGCTGCCCAGACCCCAACCCAGATCAGGGGCCCGTCGTGCCGGGCGCTGCCCGGACCCGACCGAGATCAGGGGCCCGTCGTGCCAGGCGCCGCCCAGACCCGCCCGAGATCAGGGGCCCCTCGTGCCGGGCGCTGCCCAGACCCGACCGAGATCAGGGGCCCGTCGTGCCAGGCGCTGCACAGACCCGACCGAGATCAGGGGCCCATCGTGCCGGGCGCTGCCCAGACCCGACCGAGATCAGGGGCCCGTCGTGCCGGGCGCTGCCCAGACCCGACCGAGATCAGGGGCCCATCGTGCCGGGCGCTGCCCAGACCCCGACCGAGATCAGGGCCCGTCGTGCCGGGCGCTGCCCAGACCCGACCGAGATCAGGGGCCCGTCGTGCCGGGCGCTGCCCAGACCCCGCCTGAGATCAGGGGCCCGGCGTGCCGGGCGCTTCCCAGACCCGACCGAGCTCAGGGGCCCGTCGTGCCGGGCGCTTCCCAGACCCGACCGAGATCAGGGGCCCGTTGTGCCCGGCGCTGCCCAGACCCGACCGAGATCAGGGGCCCATCGTGCCAGGCGCTGCCCAGACCCAACCGAGATCAGGGGCCCGTCATGCCGGGCGCTGCCCAGACCCCGCCGGAGATCAGGGGCCCGTCGTGCCGGGCGCTGCCCAGACCCGACCGAGATCAGGGGCCCGTCGTGCTGGGCGCTGCCCAGACCCGACCGAGATCAGGGGCCCGTCGTGCCGGGCGCTGCCAAGACCCGACCGAGATCAGGGGCCCGTCGTGCCGGGCGCTGCCCAGACCCGACCGAGATCAGGGTCTGCTGAGATGATGGCAGCCGGCTCAGTGAGGAGAGTCCCTGCCCCAGGCAGCCCCCAGCGCATGGACCCGGGGAGCCCAGAGGCTGGGAGCGAATAAGGCTCACAGGAGACGTGGGCTTCGGAAGGACTTGGCGCTGGGCGGGGCCTGCCAAGGTACAGAGGGAGAAGGGACTAGCTGAGAGGGGCAGGCTTGAGGGCTGGGTGTTCCTTGGCTCTGGCACAGGGGGACTCGGGGCTGATGGCAAGGCCCAGAGCTGCCTGTGCCCATGGCCTGGGGGCTGGCACTGGCTCCCCCTGATTGACGCAAGCCTGGGGGCACAGCTCTGCCTCCTAGGGCTGGGACCCTGGCACTGTCCTCGCAGGCCACCAGGGCTCTCAGCTGAGGGAGGAGGCAGAGCTAGACTGGGGAGCCCCCCCCCCCCCCAGCCGAGCAGCTCAGAGTGCCAGGGCCCTGGTACCTCCCCCACACAGATGCTCTCCAGGGACCCTGGTGTCCTGGCCACAGCTCCGCCTCCTCCTGCCCCAGGCTGGGCTAGGGGTCAGGGACTGAGCTCCACAGAGCCAGACAGCCGGGCTGCTCCCTGACGCCAGCGGAGGGGCAAGGTCCGTCGCCCCCCCTCCATCCCCCTGGGACTGGAGAGAGGCAGCCAGGGCACGTGGGCATGAGCTGCTGCATGTGAACAGCCAACACAAGGGTGAGGGCCCAAGGGTGCAGGGGCAGCAGTAGGGCAGTGGGTACCACTGGGGCCACGACTCTCCCTGCTCCCCTCCCTCGGGCCATCGCCCACCGGACTAGAATACCGGGGGGCTGCGGGTCGGGATTGAGGGGCACTAGCGGCGCTGTGTGTGGGGAGCCCAGATGCCCCTCCTGGCACTGCCCAGGGCGCCCAGCTGTGGAGCACAGAGGCCCAGGCAATGGGGCAGGAATGCGTGCCCGGCCGAGCACAGAGCCCCGGGTGCTTTCCTGCTTGGCAGCACCCAGCTGGCCCCTGGCCCCACACAGTGCTCAGGCCTGGGGGAGGCTTTGCCGTTTCACGTGCACTTGGAGATCCACAGCCCAGCCCCAACACACGGGAACCAGCCCTGGCACCTGCCACAGGATCTTGCTGCCCACAGAGCAGGCCCGAGCCAGTGCCGCACCCTGCCCCGGGGCACCTGCCTTCTCCCACTCTGCACACACCCGCCTGCCACCCGAGCACAGCACGGGAACCGGGAGTCCTGGCTTTGGAAGGGGAAAGGGGCTCCAGTGATTAGCTGGGAAGCAGGACTCCTGGGTTCTTTGCTCTGGGCAACTCAGTTTGCTGCTCCTTGCCTCAGTTTCCCCAGCAGCAAGGTCATGTCGCTCCCCACCAGTTTCTCCAGCAGTGAGGTCACATCCCCTCTCCCTCATCCCCAGCAGTGAGAATGATCCTGAGCAAATGACAGTCTATGGGGCACAGTTGGGGTTGGTGTCAGAGGGGCAGGGAGGAGCCCTGCTGCCAGGGGTCAGTGCTAACTCGGGGGGATAACAGCCCCTACTGCCCCACCCAGCCGGCTGCGCACCTCTGTTCAGGTCTCCCAGCCACACACTGGCCAGGCCCAAGCTGGCTTGGCATGAGGGCACAGGCCTGGGAACAACCCAGCCCTGCCCTGCCAGGAAAGCCAGTTTCCCACAGCTCATCCTTGGCCCTCTGCCCCCTTCGGGCGCCCATGGGAACGGCGCAGTAAATAGCTCAGCCAGGATGGGCGATTCCGCCTCACTCCGGTTTGCCTCACATGCTCGGAGCTGGCACGAGCCCAGAGCGGGGTCAGGGCGTGCACCTGCCACCCGGGATGCAGCTACAGAGCTCTGGCCCCATGCCAGGGATGGGAGCGGGGGCAGGGAGACCCTGGGCAAACCGGAGTTTAGAACCCAGGAATCCTGACCGCCAAACACCCCCCCACTCCCCACCCAGAGCTAGGCAAAGAACCTGGCAATCCTGGTTCCTAATCCCTGGGGCTGGGAGTCAGGACTCCTGGGTTCTAACTGGCTCATCCACTGACTTGCCATGTGAGCCTGCCCCCCCGTGACTTGGTCTCCCCCTGTGCAGCGGGGCCAGTGCCCCAGCGTTCAGCTGAACAGCGTTATTGTTACTTTCATTGGTTCAGAGTCCAGAGAGCCCTGCGGCCCAGCCCAGCCCAGCACGTGCCCCGTGATCCATCATGCACAGGCCACGCTGCCGCCACGTCCTCTTCACGAGACACGGGCCTCGCCCCGTCCTGGGAAAGAAGGGAAGGGTCCCGTGGAAGTCAGTGGATGAGCCAACTAGAACCCAGGAGTCCTGGCTGCCAGCTCCACCCCTGCTCTAACCACTAGCCACCACTCCCTTTGCAGGGCTGGGATAGAACCCGAGTCCTGGCTCCTAGTGAGCTGTCCGCTCTCCTCCCAGGCGGAGGCCCCTGTGCCTTGGCAGGGCCCAGCTCCAGGCTGGGACAGGCTCTGGGCGGAGGGAGCTGTGGCGCTCCCTGGCCTGGCAGGGGAGCCGCGTGGCATTGCGTGGTGGGTTCCGGGGGAGGCAGGTTGGCAGCGGGCGGGGGGAGGATCTCCTGCACCAGCCAGTGAGTTGGTCTCATGCCCCAAGATGCCAAAGGGCCCAATCCTGAGAGCAGCAGGACCATGGGTTTGCAGGGGCTCGGCCCCTCCCAGGATTGGGCCCCTGGGCCCTGTGCATGGGCTGTGAATTGGCACCATTGCGGACGGTTTGTGGTGCCCGCTCGGCAGTGGGACGCCCCCCCTGGGACCGTCACACAAGAGCTGGCGTGTGAACACCGTCCCCCCACCGCCCAAGGCTGATGATGGTGCAGCCTGCCTCCCTGTGGCTGGGGGCCAGCTGCCAGCTCCACCCCAGAGCAGGCTGCATCTCCCAGGTGCCAAGGGAACCCTGGGTATTTTCTTCTCCATTGCTGAGCTGCTGGCCCCTTGAGGATGGGCAGGTGGATGGCACGGTACACCCCTCTGGGCCAGAGCCCCGTGTGTCTGTGCCCCTTGGTGTGGGCACCAGGAAACGCTGCAGCAGCATCTGTGGAGCCTGCCAGAGCTGGGGGCAGTGGCTAATCCATGTGCCCATTGCCCACTCACCCTGGCAGCCATGTCTCTTCAGTGCTGAGGTCCTGCCCAGTGCCTCATGCCCTGGGTCCAGCAGCACCCCACACCAAGATCTCCATGGCACTGCCCAGCCCTGCCCCTTTTCAGCCCACTGAGATCTGAGCAGGGCCCGTTCCTCCCTCCGCTGGGCACTGATCAGCACCCAGCTCCCCAAGCCCCCTGGCACCCTTTCGGCGGGTCAGACCTTGCCCGCACCATGCTCCCGACGGACCCCTCATTCCTGCTGGTTTCTCTCCCTTACCCCTTCCCTCAGCCCCATTACCAGGCCTGGCAGTATGGCACACTGGGCTGGCCCCCCAGTGCCCCAGCCAGGGACCCCAGCGCTTGGGGCCAGGCGCCGCTAGCACCAGAAGGGGTTCCCACCCCATTTTACAGAGCAGGCGCCAATGCAGAGTGTGACGAAGTGGAGATTTTCCCTTGTTATGTTGTATGTGAGTCTTACTGGTTTGCATGAATGCTGGGTGTGCCTCAGTTTCCCTTTGTATTGCACCAATGTCTAGGTCAGGGGTGGCCAACCTGTGTCAGAAGTTAATATGCGGCTCCTTGTCTAGGCACCGACTCTGGGGCTGGAGCTACAGGCGCCAACTTTCCAATGTGCCGGGGGGTGCTCACTGCTCAACCCCTGTCTCTGCCACAGGCCCTGCCCCCACTCCACCCCTTTCCACCCCCTCCCGTGAGCCAGCCCTGCCCCCACTCCACCCCTTCGCCTGCTGTGCCCTTGCTCCGCCCCCCCCCAGAGCCTCCTGCACGCCACAAAACAGCTGATCGGGAGGTGTGGGGAGGCGCTGATCGGTGGGGCTGTCGGTAGGTGGGAGTCGCTGGGAGCGGGGGGTTGAACTGATGGGGGGCTGCTGACGTGTTACTGTGGCTCTTTGGCAATGTACATTGGTAAATTCTGGCTCCTTCTCAGGCTCAGGGTGGCCACCCCTGGTCTAGGTGGTGGGAATAAGCGTGTGTGACTTCTGTGGGGGTTGCTCCAACTGCCTGCCTGGATCCTATGGCTGCCTCTTCGTAACCTGAGACCCAGGAGAGGGTGGTGACCAGGTGATTCTTGGCCTGGGAAGTGGGACAAAGGCCGGAGGAGGAGCAACGGGCAGGGCAGGGGCCAGGCAGCTAGAAGGAGTGGGTCTCGGCTGGCTTGGGGCACAGGGGGAGGACCAGAGCCCTGGCTCTCGACTCCCTTCCCCCCAAGATGGACTTGGCTGAAAATCACTGATTTCTGTGCTAACAAGTTCTGTTCTACGCTGTGTTCCTGTCAACTAATAAACCTTCTGTTTTACGCTGGCTGAGAGTCACGTCTGACTGCGAAGTGGGGGTGCAGGACCTCTGGCTGCCCCAGGACCCTGCCCGGGCAGACTGGCTGCAGGAAGCGCACGGAGGGGCATATGCTGAATGCTCCAAGGTCAGACCCAGGAGGTGAAGCCGTGTGAGCTTCTTGCCCTGGCGACAGTCTGCTCCGAGGGAGAGGAGGCTCCCCAGGGTCCTGCCTGGCTTTGTGGGGAGCAGTTCCAGAGCATCGCCCGGGGACTCCGGGACACAGGGCCCAATCCCGCCACGCTGGCTTTCCCAGATCTGTGTCTGTGTGTAGGTCCCACTGGGATGGGTGGGGGGGGGTCCTTGGGTGGGAAGGGGGCAGGAGGGAGCCCTGATGGACGTTGCCATGGAAGCTGCTGGCTCCCAGGCATGGGCGGCCACACCCCTTCTGCTACCTGCCGGAGCTCAGAGGGCCCCCCACTGTGGCCACCGGCCCAGTCCCGTAGCTAGCCCCCCAGCCCCAAAGGAGTGCCGGGAAGGCGGGCGGCCCCGGCGTGCCAGGAAGGCGGGCGGCGCACGGCCCCAGCCTCCCAGCTGGAGCACTGGGGGGCTGGAGCTGGAGGACTGGAGCCACGTTCAGGGAGTGGTCACGGCATGGGGTGGGGCCATGCCTGGCTGTTTGGGGAGGCACAGCCTAACCCTATGCTCCCCGCCGCCCATGCTCCCAGGCCCACACACTGACCGCCCCGGGACCAAGCTGGGAGGAAACTGGGCTACGGTGACTCCAGAGACGGACGCAGGGGCCAGAGTCCTTTTATTCCCCATTGCCGGGCCGGGCCACTGCTACGTCCAGAGCCACGGTAACACCCGTCCCAGAGCGCCCCACAGCCACCACCTGCGGGTCCATGGCCTCCTTGGGCCCATGCGGAGCCACTCTCCTGCCCCACAATGGGCCAGCAAGTGGCCTGGCTCAGGCACGGGGCCCCCACTGCTTGGGCTGGCCCAGGGAAGAGGCCGGGTGCCCGCAGCAGGGCTCCAGAGGGCTACAGGTACTTGTAGATGACCTTCTTGGGCACGGTCTGCACTTCCAGCCGGACGGGGCACTTGTAGAGGAAGGAGAGCACCGTCTCGGTGTAGCCCACCAGGAAGTAGAACTTATAGGGCGGCAGGCACTGCAGGAAGACGGCGCAGACGACCAGCACGTTGGCGCGGCGCTTCAGCACAACCTCGGTGGCCAGGCAGCCGTGGAAGGTGCCGAAGATGAACTTGCGGATGAAGACGTCCTCCACGGTGCGCTCGGCTGCCCCGGCCTCCCCGTCCAGGTTACCTGCAGGGCAGACAGGGCAGCGGGGGGTGAGGGGAGGGCGCCAGGCACCGCATGCCCACAGGGCACCTTTAAGAGACGGTACGAGCAGCACCAGCCAGAGCAGGGGGCTGCGTGGGTGTCCGGCCAGGGCACTGCATCAGGATCCGGCCAGGGGCCAGGGACTCCCTCTCCCTCCCCTCCCCCACGCCTGGAGAAGAGCTCGGGGGGGCGGGGGGGGGAACGGCCCATGCCCAGGTTGAAGACCGCCCACCCCCTTTTGTGAAGTCAGACGGACCAAACAGGAGGCGCTGTGGGGGGCAGGGCAGGGCACTGGCTGGGAGGAGGCCCCCCCAGCTACTCCGGGCCCGGCCTCTCCCAGCAGGAGCCCCTGTGGGGGGCAGGGCAGGGCACTGGCTCGGAGGAGGCACTCCCAGCTATTCCTGCCCCGGATCTCCCAGCAGGAGGCGCTGTGGGGGACGGGGCAGCCCAGGTACCCCCAGGGCAGCGGCTGGCGGGTCACTCACCGGTGTGCAAGGAGAGCCAGCCCTTGCGATGGGCGATGTAGTGGGGCGGGTGGGCCTGTTCGTACGTCACCGGCTTGTCTCCTTTCCCAACTCGCACTCGGGCCGCCCGGTTCTGTAAGGTAACATCCATGGGTGGGAGGTGAAAAACAACCCGGGGGCAGGGCCAGGAGCGGGGCACACCTCTTCCCCTGCTCCATAGGCGTTAATGGCCCAGAAGGGCCGGGGCAGCAGGTATTTCAGAGCGTTTGGCAGTACCTAGGGCCCAGAGCACTGACCCCTGGTGCTAGCAGGCTGATCCCACTGTCCACATGCCCCCTTCCTCGGGACTGGCACCGTCATGCCCCGGCTACGCGCGGCAGCAGAACGGCATGCGGCCTGTGTGAGAGGCAGCCTGCAGGAAGCTTTAGCCTGAGTGTTCATTTCCCTGCTAAGGACGCCTCTGGGTCCTGCCCACTCTCACTCTCAGCGGGCACCTCAGGGGCGCTGAAGGTGCAGGCACAGCGACGAACAGGCGCTGCGAGGTGCAGGCTACAGAACTAAGCCCAGGAGCCGCTCTTCGACATCGACTCGCTGAGCCTCCAGTCCCCTGCCACCCCTGGACAGGGCAGAATCACCTCATGTCCTGGGGGAAACTGAGGCATGGACGAGAAAGGACCCGCCCCAGGTCATCCAGTGGCAAACCTTAGTGTAGAACCCAGGAGTCCTGCCTCCCTGCCCTAACCACACCTGCCACGCCGGACTGTTTGGGGGACACGGAGCTGGGGTGGGGGACACAGGAGAGAGCAAAGGCTCCTGGCACAGGTTGCTGGGGTACATGGGGGGTTTCCAAGGCCTTGCCCAGAACCCTGTTTCTCTGTTCCTGCTGGGGAGTGGCTTTGCTGGGTGGGTGAGGCCCTGTCTCACAGGCCCCTCTCCAGCTTTGGTTTTGCAGGTTCAGAGGGAGGGACGGCTGTTACTTACCTTACAGCTCCTGGGATTCTTTGAGGGGCTGTCCCTGGGATCCCACCGCTGGCACCTGCGTCTCACAAGTGCACGAGCCGTGTATGCCAGTGCTGGAATCCACATGGACAGACCCTCGCAGCAGCAGCCCGCCGTGCACTTACCTTGTGACACACAGCTGTGGTCTGAATAGCCCGGCTGCAGGAAAGGAGCCACGAGAAAGCGCCCTGGGTCCATGGAGTGGCCTAGCAAAGCAAAGCAAAGCACAGGGCGTCAGGGAGCAGGGGAGGTGGCGAGTGGAACAGACCCCTGGTTGCATGCTGGGGATTGAACGAGGGAGCTGCAGCACCAGAGACACAAACCCCTGGACTGAGCTGCGGGAGTCACATTCGTGGGAGCCGGGAGCCAGCTGCTAGAACAGGGGTGGGCAAATTATGGCCCGGGGGCCGCATCCGGCCCTTCAGACATTTTAATTCAGCCCCCGAGCTCCCGTCAGGGAGCAGGGTCCAGGGCTTGCCCTGCTCCGGCATTCCAGCTGGGTAGCGGGGTTGGGGGCTTGCCCCGCTCCGCGCATGCTGTGGCTCCGTGCGGCTCCTGGAAGCAGCGGCAATGTCCCCCCTTCGGCTCCTACATGTAGGGGCAGCCAGGGGGCTCCGCACGCTGCCCCTGCCCCAAGCGCCGCCTCCAGAGCTCCCATTGGCCGGGAACCACAGCCAACGGGAGCTGCAGGGGCGGCACCTGCGGATGGGGCAGCGCGCAGACCCGCCTGGCTACTGCTCTGCGTAGGAGCCGGAGGGGGGACATGCCGCTGCTTCCAGGAGCTGCTTGAGGTAAGCGCCACCCGGAGCCTGCACCCCTGAAGCCCTTCCCGCGCCCCAACCCCCTCCCCCAGCCCTGATCCCCCTCCCACCCTCTGAACCCCTCAGTCCCAGCCTGGAGCACCCTCCTGCACCCCCAACCCCTCATCCTCATCCTCACCCCAGACCCTGCACCCTTAACCAGAGCCACACCCCCCCTCTGCACCCCAACCCCCTGCCCAGCCCGGAGTCCCCTCCCACACCCTGAGCTCCGCATTTCTGGCCCCATCCCAGAGTCTGCACCCCCAGCCGGAGCCCTCACCCCCTCCCACACTCCAACCCCCAATTTTGTGAGCATTCATGGCCAGCCATACAATTTCCATATCCAGATGTGGCCCTCAGGCCAAAAGGTTTGCCCACCCCTGTGCTAGCACCACTGGAGGGAGCCGCGCCCAGAGTCAGTCTATTACTGTAACGCCCCGTGGGCACCTCTGGGTCCTGCGCATTCCTCCTGCAAGCCCGGCTTGAGTGGCAGGGTCCTCGGTGCGGCGGGTACCTGGACTGCCAGCTCCCCGGGGAAAGGGGCAGGGGAGGGGAGCAGCTGCATCCCCCTCTTCTGGTCCCGCCCCGCCCCCTCTGTGCTTGCACAGCCCTGGGCACAACGTACAGCGCCGTGCACATCCCCACCCGCTGGGCGCTGCCCGGCTGAATCAGCCACTAGCCCCACGCGCGCCAGGGGGAAGTTCCCGCGCTAGGCCCCGCCCCCAGGGGGCTCAGGCCGCGGCGGCACCTCACCGTCAGGCCCCTTCCCCACAAGGGCGCCGCCATCTTGGAACGTGCCAAGCTCCGCCCACTGAGGGGGGGGGGAGCCAAACCGGACCAAACTGCACCGGGAAGCGGGCGGGGCCGGAGCCGAAGCGGTAACCCCGCCCCCAAGGCCGCCTGCTGCCCGGCGGGGGCGGGGCTCGGGCAGGGGAGCGGGGGCCGATTGCTCCCCTGGGCGGGGCTGGAGCGTGACCCCGGGGGGTCCCTGGGACCCGATCACCCCCCCCCCGGTGCTGGCACGTGGGGCTCCCCAGAGCTTACACACGCAAGTGGGTATTTTGTGTGTTACAGGAGCCCCCCGTCGCCCCCACCGAGATCCGGGCCCCGTCGTGCCGGGCGCTGCCCAGACCCGACCGAGATCGGGGCCCGTCGTGCCGGGCGCTACCCAGACCCAGACCGAGATCGGGGCCCGTCGCGCCGGGCGCTGCCCAGACCGAGATCGGGGCCCCGTCGTGCCGGGCGCTGCCCAGACCCAGACCCAGATCGGGGCCCGTCGTGCCGGGCGCTGCCCAGACCGAGATCGGGGCCCCGTCGCGCCGGGCGCTGCCCAGACCCAGACCCAGATCGGGCCCCGTCGTGCCGGGCGCTGCCCAGACCGAGATCGGGGCCCCGTCGCGCCGGGCGCTACCCAGACCCAGACCGAGATCGGGGCCCGTCGCGCCGGGCGCTGCCCAGACCCGACCGAGATCCGGGCCCCGTCGTGCCGGGCACTGCCCAGACCCAGACCGAGATCGGGGCCCGTCGCGCCGGGCGCTGCCCAGACCCAGACCGAGATCGGGGCCCGTCGTGCCGGGCGCTGCCCAGACCCAGACCCAGATCGGGCCCCGTCGTGCCGGGCGCTGCCCAGACCCAGCCCCAGATCGGGGCCCGTCGTGCCGGGCGCTGCCCAGACCGAGATCGGGGCCCGTCGCGCCGGGCGCTGCCCAGACCCGACCGAGATCCGGGGCCCGTCGTGCCGGGCGCTGCCCAGACCCAGACCGAGATCGGGGCCCGTCGGGCCGGGCGCTGCCCAGACCCAGACCGAGATCGGGGCCCCGTCATGCCGGGCGCTGCCCAGTGGGGTGATGCCAGGGATTTCTTGGGGCTGGTTCTTGGGAGCAGTTGTTGAGCCTGGAGGTGATCAGTGCATGGATTGCTGTGTCCAGCTCTGTACCCAGGCCCTGATACCAGGGTGATGGGCGCAGAAACCCTGTCTTGGTTGCAGATGGGAGTGGGTGTGTCTGTCAGCCTGGGTGGGCGAACATAACCAGCTGAGGGCAGGTGCCCTCCACAGCCCCATGCAGGGGCCGGACCAGCCTCCGCTCCCTTTGCAGTGGGGTCGGAGTGGGTCACTGCTGGGCCCTGCCCCAGGGAGCATTGTCACAGGTCCGACCACTCGCAGGCTCCGCGCTTTGCCAGACTCGTTAAGGACTGTGCCCGTGTGGGGCCCCGAGATTTCCATGGGGACTGTGGGTCAGGGCCACGGTGTGTGGCTGGTTGGTTCTGCAAGGGGCTGGGGCCAGGCTCTATGCTTTGTGAGTCCCACTTTGGCTGGGGATGGGGGCGCCCCACCCACACCCTGGGGCCCTGGCTCAGCATGGGTAAGAGTGGCCTGCAGTGAGAGGGGTCGCTGTGGGGGGCAGCTGGATCCAGACTCGGGGGCAGGATTTCCCCACTGCCTCTGCAAACTGGGCAACCCCCATGGTCAGGGCATGGGGCCCATCTCCTGCTATGCCACCCTCTGCAGCAGAGAGGCCTCGCTGGGCCATGGGGCCTGACCCCTACCCTGCCCCCCACCTGGCAGGACCCCCGAGGGCGGGCCAGAGGAGCCCGTGGGCAGGTAGTGCTGCGTCTGGGTGGTCAGTGTGTGAATGGCCCAGGGCCCTGCGCCCACCCAGCTGGCCTGCCCTGGGGCTGGAGGGTCCAGCTTAATGGCAGGAGCAGGCCGGGCAGGGGTAGCAAGGGGGGCAGGGCATAGGGCACTGTAGAGCTGATACTGAAGGGGGAGGGGAATCCTGCCCGGTCTGATTTACAAGTGAGCCAGCTCTGCCTATGTGTGTGGAGGGGGAGGGTTAGGAGTCAGGATTCCTGGGTTCTCTCCCTGGCTCTGGGATGGGAGTGGGGTCTAGGGGTTAGAGCAGGGGGGTGGGGAGTCAGGACTCCTGGGTTCTATTCCCACTTGCGGCTGCCTGGCTGCAGCACGGCCAGAGGGAAATAAAGTCACTGCTCCAGGCCCTCGCTGGTAACAGGCTGGGAGGCCTGGCGCTGCTGGAGGGCCGATCTGTAGGGACCCGCATTGCATGGACCACACAGGGCCCGCGGGGTGTGGAGAAAACCTGGCTCACGGATTGCACCGAGGCGTTGTTATGGGGAGCTATCAGTGACGGGGGATGCTTCTAGCGGGGTGCCCCAGGGCTCGGTCCTTGGGCCGAAGCTGTTCAATATTCCCCCCGATCTAGTGGAGGCTCTGATCTTTGCTGGCGCAGTTAGCAGGCAAGTGGAAGGCTGGGGCGGGTGTAAGTCCTGACAGGCTGGGAGAGACCGGCAGCGTCTGAACGCAGCCCGAGGCCAGACTCCGGGTTTTCCCTGCAGGGTGGGAGACGGCGCCCTGGTGAGCAGGCACTCAGAGAAGGACAGGGGGGTTGTGGCTAGTGAGCACTTGGTGCTAGCAGGGCTCTGGAGATCCTTGGGGGACCCAAAGGAGAACGGCCAGTTGAAGGCCATGAGCTTCCTGCAGGACACAGCCTGGCTGAGACCATTACAGGAATCCCAGGTCCAGTGCTGGGGTCCACACCCCAGGAAGGTGGGGGGCTACTGGAGGGCGTCCCAACAATCACCATGGAGCGCGGCTGACTCGGCCTATGGATGAGGAGGCCGAGAGGTGACGGGGCACCGTGCCCAGGTCCTGCCGCGTGGACGAGGGTCTGAGTTTGTCCCGCATTCCCAACTTGTGACTGGAAGTGGGAGAAACTCCCAGCAGTTAAACACCAGGACAGCTCAGTGAGGAGGTGCTGGAGTCGCCACGGCTTGGAGTCTCAACACCTCGAGCTGATGGCTCTATAAGGGCTAGGCTGTAAGCCAGCTCCTGAGAGGAACTCTACAGCCTATGGGTCGGGTTGGGGGGATTTCTTCTGGCCCTGGAGTCTGCGAAGCTGCGTCTCCCTGGCTGTCACCCTCCGTCGTGGCCCTCAGCATGTGCAGAACGCCCTGCACCAAGATAACAACCAGAATCCAACGGCATGCTTCAGGGCTGCAGTTGATCACCTGCAGGGGTCAGGAAGGAATCTTTCCCCCAGTGCCCAACTGGTCAGACCCATCAGAGCTTGCCCACAGTGGAGCCAGGACGCTGTGGGGGAGGGGGTGGGTGGCAAGTGTTTGGAGGTGGCACAGATGCCCAGCACATGTACCTTTCCCCCAGGTCAGACTGGCAGGGACCTGGGGAGGGGGGTATCGCCTGCCCCTGCAGTTGGGGGAGCAGATCACCTGCTGGCATCATCTGGGCATGTTGCACCTGGTTAAATTCCTGCCCTCTCAGGGGCCTCGGGCATGGGCGCCCCTGTGACGTTATTAATATGAACTGGGACCATATACATCATTGTTGCAACCAAGGTCCTGTAGTGGCACCAAATCTTGTATAAAGGGGGTCAAAGAAGGTGTCTAAGACAAGGTTATGGTTTGCTGGTTATGATGATGCTGTCTGGATGCATCTGGATGACGTGTCATTTTTGTATTTAAAGTTATAAGTATTGGCTCTAGACTGTCTGTATTTCAAACTTGTGCTGTGCTTCGGGGTGACACCCCAGACAAGTTGGTGTTGGCTCTGCCTAGCCTGCTTCATGGCCCATTAAGGACCATCAGCTACAACTGACCCATTGAGAGAAGGCAGATAGACCACGTGACTCAGCAAGGTATGCAGGGACCTGCCTATGGACAGAACTCTAAGGTTTTTCTATGCCACGTACTGGATAGCTTGTGTCTGGGACAAAGGAAGCAGAGACAACATGGCAAGAGACTATAAAAGGCAGCTGCAGCTCCTCCATCTTGTCTTCAATCCTGCTTCTTACCTCTGGAGGGACATTGCTACAAACGGAAGCTAGCTCAGTGGTTTGAGCATTGGCCTGCTAAACCCAGGGTTGTGAGTTCAATCCTTGAGGGGGCCACTTAGGGATCTGGGGCAAAATTGGTCCTGCTAGTGAAGGCAGGGGGCTGGACTCGATGACCCTTTGGGGTCCCTTCCAGCTCTATGAGATAGGTATATCTCCATTTATTATTAAGGACTACTGACCCATCCCAGCTGGGGATGTTCCAGAGACTTGATTTGAACCTGCAGTTTATTCCATCACTGCTACAAGCCTGAACCAAGAACTTTGCCATCACTGTACGGAATTGATTCCATTTAACCAATTCTAGCTCTCAGCTCGATCTTCTTCCTTTTGTGAATAAACCTTTAGATTTTAGATTCTAAGGATTGGCAACAGCGTGATTGGTGGCAGTAGCGTAGCTAGGGGCGGAGCAGGGGGAGCGGCTGCTCCCACTGAGCACATTCCCCAAAAGTGGCGCCTTTTTAATTTTTACACTCAGCAGAGGCGGCACATCTGGGTCTTCGGCGGCACTTCAGTGGCGGGTTCTTCAGTCACTCTGGCTCTTTGGTGGCAATTTGGCAGCGGGTAATTTGGCAGTGGGTAATTTGGCAGCGGGTTCTTCAGTCTTCGTTGGCAAGACTTGGGTTTTTCTTTTTTTTTCGCTGCTTCGCGGCGGGTGGCATCTTTTTTCATGTGTTCGCTCCCCCTGCTGTTAGAACCTGGCTACGCCACTGTGGGTAAGATCTGACTTGTATATTGACCTGGGTCTGGGGCTTGGTCCTTTGGGATCACAAGAACCTTTTTCCTTTTACTGGGGTATTGGTTTTCATAACCATTCATCCCCATAACGAGTGGCACTGGTGGTGATACTGGGAAACTGGAGTGTCTAAGGGAATTGCTTGTGTGACTTGTGGTTAGCCAGTGGGGTGAGACCGAAGTCCTCTCTGCAGGGCTGGTTTGGTGCCTGGGTGTGCAAAGGAACCCAGCCTGGGGCTGTAACTGCTCTGCTCTGAGCAATTTGTCCTGAATTTACACTCTTAGAAGTGTCCCACCAAGGGCAGCATCGTTACAGCCCCTCAGTCTCTCCTGGTCTGGGGGTAACTGGGTGAAAATTACTGGCCTGTGCTGAACAGGGGCCCTTCTGGCTCAAGAGTCAATGAAACAATTTCATTCCCAAGTGCTTAGCAGAGACAGGAATCCTTTGCACTGAAATGCAGCTGCCTCTGGGGTGGAGCACAGCTGCCGTGCAGCAGCCTGCACCAACATCCCAGTGTGGGGTGAAGACTGAGGAACCCTGCACCAGGGTTTCCCGTTTGCAAGGTTAAATGCAGACAAAGGTGGAAGGGTGAGAACAAAGTTTAAATATAATTCAGGTAGTAAATTGTTATGTAAACACTGAGAGGTGGGTTCCGCCCGGCCCCAGGGCCAGAATCTGCCTGGAATTAAACACAGCAAATCAGAGCCCCCAGACTTCCGGGGATCAGAGAGATGCAGGCCCCCCATCTCGGCCCATCCTAGGGGCTGACAACTCGCTGGGCAAGGAAAGTGCATGCGCCCCCCAGGGGCCCGAGTGACGGGGCATCTTGCTGGGGCAGCACTGAGTGTGAGGAGACAGCGCCCCCTAGTGCTGAGCTAGGGCTTCGAGGTCAGTGCTGGAGGTGGGGAACCCCACCCCACTCCCTGCAGCACAGCACCCACTGGCTCTGCCCTGGGGCTGGCACTGAGTGCGTGGGGATAGCGCCCCACACCATGGGGGGTTCCCATCCCCCCAAGCCCTGAGCCGCCCGGCCTGGGCCCTCCAAGGCGGTGGGGGGGGAGAGATTTGAAGATGCAAAGGGGGGGCTGTCTGGCAGCAGAACCCCCCAACCCGCATTGAGTCAGAGAGGAGTGACCCCCCCGGTAGTAGCAGCAGCTCGGTTCCCCCTGGCTCTGCCCTTCAGAGGCGGTGGGAGGCCATGGGGGGGTCTCCGGGCCCCTGGCCCTTGCTCTGCTCTTCCTTGTCCTGGAAGCTGGGGTTCCTCACGGTCAGACTACCCTCAGGGCTCCTCTTCTCCGGCTCCGGCTGCGGGGCCTCGGCCAGGGCTGCAGCGGGGCTGGGGCTGGGCCCTAGGGTACAGGAGGGGCAGGTTAGAGCCGGGTGGGATGGCGGGCGCCATGGCTAGGGGTATAACAGGCAGCTTTCCCCTCCCCCCCACCATGGTGCCCCCGTGCCCTGCCCCCTTCCCCCCAGCTCCCACTTCTGGGGCAGGATCCCTGGGTGTTGTTCCTGAAGATTTGCTCCTCCATGGGGCTGCATGAGGGGGTCCCTGGGGAGGATGTTGGGGCTGGGGGGCGGCTCCCCTCAGAGACGGAGCTAGGGGAGCATGTTGGAGGGTGGTGGGGGGCAGTGAGGGGAGGATCCCTGGGTGTTCTGAAGGGACGGGGGCACGGGGTCCTGGGGGAAGCCGGGGGGTGGTGGGCAGGCAGGGGCACTGGAAGGGTGGGAAAGCAGCGAGGGGTGGCTGGGGTGGTGGAGGAGATGGGATGGGGGCAGCGAGGGGTGCGGGTGGCACTGGGGGGGATAGGTGAGCAGTGTGGGGGTGCTGGGGGGGGCAGTGCGGGCGGCCGGGGGGCGGGCGCTGGGGGGGCAGCGCGGGCGGGCGCTGGGGGGGGGGGGGGGCGAAGGGGGGGGGGGGGGGTCGGGGGGTTGTGGATGATGCGGCGGCCGCCGAGAGCTACACTCTTCCCGGGCGCGACGCTGGTCCGGTCGCGGCTCCCCTCAGGGGGGGAGCTGGGGGAGGTTGTGGGGGGGGGGGCGCTGGGGGGGCCAGGGGGGGCGGGGGGGACGAGGCGGGGGCGCCCGGGCGGGGGGGGGGCGGGGCTGGGGGGGGGGGGCAGCGCGGGCGGATGGGGCACAGGCGGGTGGGGCACAGGCAGGCAGTGCAGGGCAGTGGGGCGGGCGCTGGGGGGGGCAGCGCGGGCGGATGGGGCACAGGCGGGCAGTGCAGGGCAGTGGGGCGGGCGCTGGGGGGGGCAGCGCGGGCGGATGGGGCGCAGGCGGGCAGTGCAGGGCAGTGGGGCGGGCGCTGGGGGGGCAGAGCAGGGCAGGGGGGCAGGCGCTGGGGGGGCAGTGCAGGGCAGTGGGGCGGGCGCTGGGGGGGCAGTGCAGGGTAGTGGGGCGGGCGCTGGGGGGGCAGTGCAGGGCAGTGGGGCGGGCGCTAGGCACCGAAGTAGCTGAGGAGCACGGGCAGGAAGAGCAGGCCGTGCAGCAGGCCCAGCAGCGTGATCAGCAGGTTCAGGCGGAAGAAGAAGATCTGGATGAGTTGGGCCTTAGCGAATGCCAGCACCACGATGCCCGGCAGGTTGGTCATGGCCACGCCCGCGAAGACCTGCAGGGAAGAGGGTTGGTCAGAGACAGGCCCGGCCACCCCCACACTGCCCCTCCCTCCCCGGGGCTGGCCGGCCCCTGACCCCCGCCTGCCCTGTGGCCCCCCCACTCACCGCGCTGCCCATGTTGACGGTGGCCTCCTTGGCCCTCTCCAGCCGAGTGGGCTGGGTGCTGACGGCGAAGGCCCGGGTCAGGTGGGACACGAACTCCACCGAGATGCCCACAGCCTGCAAGGGGCAGAGGGCAGTTAGCGGGGCTGGGACAGGCTCAAGGTGCCCCCCCCCCCCAGCACTCTGTGGCCCCACAGCACCCAAACCCCAGGCCTGGGATCAGAGACCCTGCCCCGTGGGGCACAGTGGCAGAGGGCAGCGAGGGGTCACGGGGCCTGCTGGGTAATGGGCTCTCCATGCAGCACTGAATCAAGGACCCACCTACCCATGAAGTCCTGTCCCAGCATGCAATGGGCTTCAGAGCATCACAGCCTGCCCTCCCCTGCCTTGGCTGGGTCCTGTGGGCATCTGTGAATGGCAGCCTGGGGCTGGGAGTTGGGGGCCCAGGGGTGGGATTCAGGGGCTGGGTGCCCGGGGCCGTCACGCACCGTCACCAGATTGATGAGGGAGATGGCATTGTAGCTGATGCCCCAGAGCGTCATGGCGCCCACGGTGTCCACCAGGATCATGATGATGGTGAGCAGGTTGATGAGGCCCGAGCGCAGGTCCATGCCCAGCAGCACGCAGCAGACGGCGAAGGTGGGCACCAGGCAGAGCGCCAGGTTGAAGAGCCCCTCATTGACAATGGTGAGGTACTGCTCGTAGAACACGTAGGTGACCCTGGGGGCCGGGCACAGCGTGAGACAGCAACGCCCCCGCCCCCTCCCCACCTCCCCCCTGGGACACGGGCCCCTGGACAGCCCCCGCCCCCCGCCCCCTCCCCACCTCCCCCCTGGGACACGGGCCCCTGGACAGCCCCCCCCCCAGGACCCTCCCCTGCCTCCCCCCTGGGACACGGGCCCCTGGACAGCCCCCCCCCC
>QXTE01000598.1:0-96805 GCA_003942145.1 Platysternon megacephalum
AGTGCTAAGTTCCCTGTAAGCTGCGTGGCTGGGTGACAACCCAGCAGGCTATCAAGTGCTGTGCAGTTCANCCCCCCCCGCCGTGTGCTGCTCCTGACCTCTGCCTTGGAGCTGCTCCCCAGAGCCTCCTGCTTGCTGTGCAGAGCGGCGGAGGGGATAAGGATGCTGATGTCAGGGTGTTCCCCTGCCCTGTACCCCATCTCCACAGAGCGGGAGGACGGGACGGGACGGAGGGAGCTTGCTGGCAGCTGCTGCTGTGTCTGAACTTGCTGATCTACTTAAAAGGGCAGCGTACTTAAAGGGGCAACACACGTCTCTGTCACACACACATACACACTCTGTCTTTCACACTCACCTCCCAACACATACTTGTGGTGGTAGTGTTGTTACTTCTTGATACGGCTTTCAAAGTGTGTTATTTTAGTTTTTTGACTGGTCTGTGCATTTCATAATTTTTATTTCTCTCTTACGCTTAAATTTAATTAGTTGAGTAGTGAGTACAAATGCCTAACCTGTCCTGGCTGGATTAATTATCCCTATGGTAACTTTTAAAAAATATATATTGTATCTCGGTTTTTGGTTTCTAATGGTGGCGCACATCCGCACATTACCTCGATACGGTGCACATCACAAAATTCATTCCACACATGGATGGAAAAAATTAGAGGGAACATTGGCCTAGCAGTTAGAGCTAGGGGGTAGTGGGAATCAGGATTAATGCTGGTCGGCTAACAGCCTGAAGCCCTAGAGAGAAGACAGCTTGCTCTTGACACCTGTTTGTGAACTGAAGAGTAGCCCAGAACTACTTGAGAACCCCAGATGGGCCAGGGCTCTGTAGCAGAGGGCACTCTCTGCTGCCACCTGTTGGTGAGCAAAGGGAAACCACTGGTATGGAGCAAGCCTCATTTGCATTTCAATTATGCAACAGTTTGGGTCATTTGGGTTAAAATACAGTTACACTGTGAGTGGGGGCAATAAGATGCCATTGTCCCTGGTGGGAGATTGAGGGAGAAGAGAGGGACACTGGTTGTGCAGAGGGTGAAGGGGTCACCCTGACCGATAGCGTTATCAGGCACAGTTAGGTAAGAGCCTGGAAAAACTTATAGAAGAGTTTGTTCTCTGAGGTGGGTCTGCTTCTTATGGAATAGGTTGTAAAGGGTATGTCCACACTGCAATTGAAAACCTGTGGCTGGCCTGTGTTAGCTGATTCAGGCTTGTTGGGCTGAATCAGACTAAGGAGCTGTTTAATTGCCATGTAGATGTTTGAGCTTGTGTTGGAGCCTGAACCCTGGGACCTTACCTTATTGTGGGATCCCTGAGCTGGAACATCTACAGGCAATTAAACCACCCCTTAGCCCAGAAGTGGTCAAACTATGGCCCGTGGGCCACATCTGGCCTGTGGGACTGTCCTGCCCGGCCTTTGAGCTCTCAGCCAGGGAGGCTAGTCCTCGGCCCCTCCCCTGCTGTCCCCCCTCCCCTGCAGCCTTGCTATGCCGCCAGCACTCTGGCCCGCCGCTCCTGCCGGGCAGCGCGGTGGCGGGGCTGGCTCCGGATGGGCAGCAGGGCTGCGAGCTCCTGCTGCTCTGAGCAGCATGGCAAGGGGGTGGCAAGGGGGGGGTTGGATAAGGGGCAGGAGGTCCCGGGGGGCAGTCAGGGGACAGGGAGTGGTTGGATGGGGCGGAGGTTCTGGGGGGGCAGTCAGGGGATGGGGTACAGGGGGGGTTGGATAGGCGTGGGAGTCCCGGGGGGGCCTGTCAGGGGGCAGGGGTGTGAATAGAGGTTGGGGCAGTCAGGGGACAGGGAGCAGGGGTGGTTGGATAGGGGGTGGGGTCCCAGGGGGGCGGTTAGGGGTGGGGGATCCCGGGAGGGGGTGGTCAGGGGACAAGGAGCAGGTGGGGTTGGATGGGTCGGGGGTTCTGAGGGGGGAAGTCAGGGGGCGGGAAGTGGGAGGGGCAGATAGGGGGTGGGGGCCAGGCTATTTGGGGAGGCACAGCCTTCCCTACCTGGCCCTCCATACAGTTTTGCACCCCAATGTGGCCCTTGGGCAAAAAAGTTTGCCCACCCCTGCCTTAACCTGAGCAATGTGGGCCTGGGTCAGCTGAGAGGGGTTTTAATTGCGATGTAGATGCTTCCGAAGGGGTTCTGCATCCCACGGAGCTCCGCAAAGAGTTGAGTAGAGGAAGCTTGGAGGCAAGAGACAGCATGGAGCTGAGATGGCTCGTGCTGAAGCAGCAGGGAGAATAGCAGCTGCCAGCCTCCCAGTCAGATTTAGGGGAGAGTCTCTGTACCCAGCAATCAATGCTAACATCACAGCCCCAGGAGAAGCACAGAAGTTGGAATAACTGTTAAGACACCTGGGGAGGAGTCTTAGTAAATGGTAACTTATTATCCGCTGGTTTTTCCCAAATTCATTCTGTCATCTCTTCCCCCATTCATAAAATTATTTTTGTTTTAAACCTCTGGATTCAGCCCTTGCCGGGGGGAAGGATCGGTGCCTAGCGAGGGCACGCGGGATGGTACATATAGTTTCCCTGCTTTTTGGGTGAGGGTATGAACCGGGGTTACTTAAGTCCTCAGCCTGATTTTCCCCTAGACAGCTGAACCCAGCCCTTTTCGCTGCCACCATCCACTGGCCAAATTGTTAAAAAAAAAAAGCGTTTCCCAAAACGTGGAGGTTTTGACACTTCTTTTCCTTCCGCATCAAAATGAAGCCAGTTGAAATTGGAGCGGAAGGTCTGTTTCCATGACGCTTTCAGGGGGAAGGTGATTCAGAGTCACCGTGGAATACATGCTCAGAACCAGACAGGAAGAGCCAGCCCCATGCCAAGAGAACCAAGTGGTTCAAGTCTGTAGAAGTTTTGATACCATCCTCATCACTGTAGTATCTGAGCATCTCCCAATAGTGCATTAAGCCAGGTGTCTACGTGTCCGTCACATGGGGTTTGGTCTCTTGTCCTCTACCCAGCGGAGGAAGGGTGCTGTGGAGCGTCTTGTTTCAGTGGCGACGTCAGATCTACCTGGTGCTGTGTGTTTGTTAGAGAAGGCCCGGCTGAAGAACTAGACCTTGCCCGTGGAGAGGAACGGGCGGAGGTTTGGGATGGGCCTTGGTTCTTAGGGAAGTTCAGTAGGGCACATGGCTGCGATGTGGATGACCCAGTTTCAAATCTTTGCTTTCAATCAGGTGTGCAGCTCTCTCTCGCTCGCTCGCTCTCTCTGGTGTCAACCAGAAACTCCATCCAGGACCTGAGCTACCTTCCGGAAACATTAACAAAACGAGGAGGGTTCTGCAGAAAGTCTCTCTTTCAGAGAAGCAGCACTTTCTGATGGAGAGAGGTTTGGATGGGACATTCCAGTCAGCTCTAGTCAGGACTCCCAGGTTCTATCCCCTGCTCTGGGAGGGGAGTGGGGTCTAGTAGGTTAGCGTAGGGGAGGCTGGGAGCCAGGACTCCTGGGTTCTAGTCCCGGACTTATGACTGATTTGTGCAAGTCTTATCCCCATTTGTAAACGAATTGCATTGACCGTGAAACGTGTTTCGGATTTGTAACCTCACAATGTGAGCTATGACTACCCTGTGCAGAGGTGGGATGGATCCTGATGAACCCGCGCTAATAAGGACAAACACTTTGATCTCACAGTTAATGGGTCCGGCTTGATCTGTGCGCGAATATGGGGGAGGCAGTTCAACCAGTGCTGACCCCAGTGCGGCACTAGGGGGCGCTGTGCTGCAGGGAGCAGGGTGGGGGCTCAGAAGGGACCCCTCTCCCCACACAGTCAGGGTTGACCCCAATACTCCAGTGCAGTGTAGGGGCCCACTGCGCTGAAGATGAAATGTAAAATCCAGACCCTGGCCCATCCAAAGCTCTAACCCACTAGACCTCACCCCCTCTAGGAGCTGTGGATAGAACCCAGAAGTCCTGGCACCCAGCCCCCACCCCCCTGCCCTGCCCTGACAAGACAAATCTATTTCTGGAGACTAGTCGCCTCCCCGCAGGGACTGTTCTCGGTGTGGGCGGTTACTTCAAACTGGGTCTGCTCTGTCCCTCTAGCCGCCTCGGGCGATGCTCCCTGCACGGCTGGTCACTGGCACAGGAAGATAAAGCCAGCCCCAAGCCCCGGAGTCAGGAGTCTGCATCAGTCCCAGCTCAGATCTCTGTGCTCCCCTGACCTAGTGCCTACCCGACCCAGAGGAGCCCAGCATGGCCCGCGCTCTGCTCCTCGCAGCGTCTGCCCTGTTCTGCCTCACGCTGGGGGGCAAGTGCCGCTGGGCAGCTCGGGGGAACTCCACTCTGGGGTGACACAGGCCTGAGCGGCTCCTGAGGCAGTGGACGCCTGTCTCCCCTGAGCGCCTAGAATAGAATTAAATAGTCCTGACACCCAGCCTCCCCCACTAACCACTAGACCCCACTCCCCTCCCAGAGCCAACGATAGAACCCAGGAGTCCTGACACCCAGCCTCCCCCACTCTAACCACTAGACCCCACTCCCCTCCCAGAGCCAACGATAGAACCCAGGAGTCCTGCCTCCCAGCCCCCTTCCTCTGGACAAATGAGTGTTGGAGATGCTGAAATCATCCCCTTGGTGTGGTGTCCATGTCCCTCTAATGAGCCGACTCAGATGCACATGTCCAGCTGCCCTGGAAACGGCCGTGTCAATTAGTATCCTTGGTGGAGGGGGAGCTCTCCTTGGAGGACTCAGAGGTGTGGATGGGGATCACCGGTCTCTGCCTGCCATGCCAGAGGTTACGTGCTCAACACAGGCAGCTTTTAGCAGGGGCTTGTCAACCTGGGGTGAGCAACCCCCACAGTGCCGCTGAAAGAGCCTGAACCGCAGCCCCAGGTTTTCTCAGTCACGCACAGGCCACTCCCCTGCCACGTCTCGGGTCAGCAACCCACCAGATCTCTGCTCAGCCATGGAGACGTCTGGGGTAACCCAGCCAAACCGACAGAACCTCAGATGGGGAAAAGTGGTGTCACTCCACAATGTATAATGATTGGAGTGTGGGAGGCTGGGAGTCAGGACTCCTGGGTTCTATCGGTGGCTTGGGGAGGGGAATGGGGTCAAGAGGTTAGGGTGGGCTGCCTGTGGGGATGGTGGTTGGGGGGTGTTTGTGCCCATCTCTCACTGCATCTCCCCTTGCTCGCCCCCTGCAGCCAGCAATCTGCGTTGCAGACAATGCGCCCTGGAGGAGCCCTACATCGGTTGCCTCCCCGGAGTCTCTGAGTGCACCCCTAAGGCGGGGCATCCATGCATGACTGTCAACATCAGCTATAGTGAGTGTGGGGGGGGCTGTACCGGGTTCTCTCTGTCCCAAATGCCCCCACCAGTACTGATCCTTACTCCTTTCTGGGCAAGTTGCTGCTTGGCTCTGGCCTGACCCCTTGTGGTCAGGCTCAGAACTGCAATGTGGGCTCCCAGCCCCCTCCCACCCCCACCAGCCCGCCAAGCTCTAACCCACCAGACCCCACTCCCTTCCCAGAGCTGGGGATAGAACGCAGGAGTCCTGACGTCCAGTCCCCACTGGAGCCTGATTCAGGACAAGAACTTTTATCTTCTGATCAAACGTTGTTGAGCCTTAAGCGTCTGCTTAAACATCATTACAACTGAGTCCTCATCTTTGACTTGGGTCTCTGCAGGTGTGAATTGTTCTGTGCCGCACCTGAAAAGAAAGGAACACAGTCCCGGGCCCCTATACGCGATTCAAACGCATAACCCTGTCGAGGGGCACGCCCACTCGAAGGTTCAGGGTTACTACGTGGGTTAGGGTCATTTTGCCAATGCTGGTACCTAGGGAATTTAGGAACACCTTGGCCTAACCCTGGGGGTTCCTCAATCCTCACAGTGGGATTAGCTCGTGGTTCCTGAAGTAATTCAACAGGAATACCCTGAGGGTGTAGAAGGTCCATGACATTTTAGGGACCTAGGCAATGTGGATGATTGCCCAAATGCCAATAAATGTTCACCCAAAGGGGCTGGATCTCCTGATTTATATGGTGCCAATGCATTCTTGGTGGTTGTATCTCTCTCTGTTGTAACTTAGAGATTACTACATCACAGGCACTAGCTACTTGTGTCACTTGTGACACCGCATTTTTTTAGTTCCTGAACAATTAGTTTTTAAAGGCACTTCGTTTTTACTATTGGGGGCGGACACTAACAGAGGAGAGGATATTTCCTCCCCTTTGCTTTGCTCACCTCACTTTTTACATCACTAGTTGCTTCCTCTATGATGACACTCACCTCCGCCTTCTGTGGTGCCACCCTGAGACTTCCTTTCCTACCTGCAGACTGCTGGTAGCTTTTGCTCTGCTACCTTCCTCTTTTGACTCTCCCTGTGGCTTCTTAGACTTAATCTCCAACTCTGCTTCTAAAGGTACTGTATCAGCCTGAGCTAATTCTCTCGCCCTACTTCTAGTAATTGGCCCTGCAGATTTTTCTGTCTCCGTTGGTTCCACCATGCCAATAGGGATGGAAACCGATTCTTTATTCGCCTCTAACACATCTTTTTCAACTCTTGAATTCTTCTTAACAGCCAACCACGGTCTGATTTATAGCCGTCCAGCGATTTTAAGCTGGCATCCAAAGTTTGCTGGGCTTTTTTGAGTAACTCTAATTTTTTTATTTAATCTTTTCCCCAGCGAACTATAAGCTACGAGCAGACATTTAACAGCTGTTTTCTTCACCAGTTTAGCCTTTTTTCTGCTCTGTTTCTACATCGAATACATTATTTACAAAACCCCATGGGTTACAATGCTCAGAGATCATTTTGCCGTTCCTTAGCTGTTCTAAACCTCCTCCATGTTCCTGAATGTATTTTCTGTCAAAGTTTTTTAAAGCCATACAGCTGGTAACTTCAACAGACTCTACTCTTGCCCTTACTCCACTCACCTTAACACATAACATAGAACTCATTTGAATTCTAATACTTCACTAGCTTATGTAATAAACTATAATGAACACTCTGCTGCTTTACTCTGTAACTGAAGGCGTCCCTTCACAGAAACAACAGGAAATAATACCCCAAACCAGTTTTCCACCTAGTTCAATAAGTCCCAAGTAAATGATAGAGGGGTGGGGGCACATTCCCCTCTCTTCCCTCCATGGCTTGTAGCTGATCGAGAGGTCTTTCCCTCTGGCGGGACCTACCAAACAGCTGGGGAACTGAGGCAGACGGATCGGAGGTGCAGCCCGGGACAGTTGTGGGGACTGAAGAACTATACAAGTTCCGAGTTATTGTGGCCTCTTGGCGACAATTAATACATATATTTATCAACTCCCCCACCACCACGTAGTGTGGGTCATCGGGCCCGATGCTACTGCTTATATCTTATTGGTACCATTCGTTACAACTTCAACCTCCAACAAAGCCCTTTAAACGCATGTATCACTTTTTAAATAACATTACTATTACTTTATCTTGCAAGATTAAATTCAAAACTTATAAGTTAAAACTTTAAGTTAAACTACAATACAGAACGGAAATACTGGGCTTGCTGCCAAGCTGCAGCCACAGGAAATCAGGTTCCTGTACTCTTAAGAATGAGTAAGACACACAATCTCTAACTCTCTGTAACTCTAACTCTTTACTTATGCCTCAGGTGAGATTTTCAGGGGTCTAAGGATGCCTGGAATCCCTGAAAATTCCTGTCACACACTCCTAGAGACTCCTGGCTGGCTTGCCAGTCTGTAGCCTGATTTAGGGTGTATTGATAATATTAATTTGGATAATATGGGAATTTAATTTAATAATAATTAANTTTTTTTTCTCTCCTGCTGACAACTGATCACTCTCCTTATAATGTGTATGGTAAGATCCATTGTTTCATGTGTGTATATATATCTCTTCCTTCTGTATTTTCCACTGCATGCATCCGATGAAGTGAGCTGTAGCCCACGAAAGCTTATGCTACAATAAATTTGTTAGTCTCTAAGGTGCCACAAGTACTCCTGTTTCTTTTTGAGGAACAGCCTTGCGGGTCAGGTTTCTCAATTCTTGAGTGAGGGATGCAGTGCTTAGAAGAAACTAATGCTACGAGCTATTAAAGCGAACGTAGGGTTTACTTGACTAACTTAAACTTCAAATCAAAACCTAATAAACAAAGAATAAAACTTAGGGAAACCAAGCTTGGCCTAGTTCCTTTGAAACTTAAAGTTTAAGAAGAACAAGTATAGCCTACGAATAGTAGCAGTCATCGTAGATAGAGAGAGAGAGAGAGAATAGAAATAGAAGAAGTAAGAATAGAAATGATAGAGCGGAGTAAGTAAGAATGGAGAGAGCTCTATTGAGGTGGGTCACCTCTTTTATAGGGCAAATGCCGGAAATCCTTTCTTTTATGCCCAAATTTCATTCCTCACCCACAGAAATGTTAGGGTCACTTACCCCATAGGCTAGTATGTATGTGCGTATTGATGACAGGTATGTACGCACATCAGTCTCTTGTGGTGTACTTGTTAAGTCGGTGGGTACAACATTGAAAACCCTCCTATGCCATTCTTCATTGTCTATTGGTTTAGGTAAAGGTCTTAGACCTAGGCGTAGGCACTTTATTTGGGTATAGGAAAAACAATATAAAAGGTCAACTTTGCTTTTCTGGGTAAAAGGGCACAGGATATAGATATGCTAACTTTGCTTTAGCTTAACATACAGAATATGGCCTGTAGGTCTCTTGCATTACAGCCAAACTTACTTTAATATACATCTATAAACCTATTACAATAAACCAAATACTTAAACTATAAGAATAGATAGATAGATAGATTAGATAGATTAGATAGATAGATAGATAGATAGATAGATAGAAGCAAGCAGGTTAGTCCTATAGGCTACACCACCTGCTCTAACCATTTGACCCCCCACTTCCCTCCTAGACCTGGGAAAAGAACCCAGGAGTCCTGGCTGTATCAACATCCCATGAGCCAGGGGAGCTTTCAGCCGGTGATGGAGCGGCTAAGCGGCCTGGGGTCGGGATGGCCTGGTTTCTGATCCCCAGCCGTGCTCTGGGCTTTGGGGTGGCGTGTTTGAGTGGCGTGGTTCTGAGCTCTGCCTCTCTGTCTCCCCCTGCAGGAGGTGAGGTGCAGTTCCTCATCCAGGGCTGCATCATGAATCCCAGCCCCTGCGGGATGGTGAAGGAGTTGATGGTCCCCGAGTACCACATCAACATCACCTGCTGCTCCCACGCCTCCTTCTGCAATGAGTGGGTCTTGCTGCCCCCTAGCAAGGGAGGGCACTGAGTCCGGCCTGCCGCCTGCCACCCTCCTCCATCCCTGCCTGTCCTCAGTCCTGTTCCCCATCCCTCCTCCCCTTCCTGCAGTTCTCCAGCCATCTTCTTCCCTCCTTTCTTCTTTTCACCATTCACCCATCCCTCTCTCCCCATCTTCCATCCTCCCTCCGCCTCCTTCCCTTCCGTCTTCCTCTCTCCCTTCTTCCCACCTGTCCTCCTCTTCATTCATCACTCTCTTCTCCTCTTCCTTCATCTGTCCTTCCCACTTCTTTTCCTCTCCCTTCTTCCCTTCCTCCTCCTGATCTTCCCTCCGTCCACTCTTCCTCCACTCACGCTCCCAGTGTGAAACCTGCCCACGTTCACTGATTCGCTGTGATTAATAAACTTGTTATGGGCTTGTACAGTTCTATCCAGCTGTAGAGCCTGGGGACAATATAGTCAGATAGTGTGGGGGTGGGGCTGGGGCTGGGAGTCAGGACTCCTGGGTTCTATCCTTGCCTCTAGGAGGGGAGTGGGGTCTAGCGCAATGGTCCCCAAACTGTGGGGGGCATGGAGGAATGTTCAGAGTGGGAATGGTGGGTCCAGGCCAACCCCCATTGGGGGCAGGGAGGGAGCACCACCCAGCCCCGTTCTGCCCCCAGCCATGGCTCCAGTCCCAGCTGCAGCCCCCCGACGCCTTGCCCCAGCCCCGGCTCCTGGCCCTGACCATGGCCCAGCTGCAGTGCTGGCTCCAGCCCTGACCACGGACCCAGTCCCAGCCGTTGCTCCCGGCCCCAACCACGGCTCTGGCCTCGCTCCCGGCCCTGGCTCCCAACCGTGGCTCCTGGGGGGACGCAACCGAAAAAGTTTGGGGCTCACTGGTCTAGTGGCTGAGAATCAGGACTCCTGGGCTCTAATCTTGGCTCTAGAAAGGGAGCAGAGTCTTATGGGCATGAGAGCCCTGGCAGTTGGGAGCCAGGACTCCTGGGTTCTATCCCTGGCTCTGGGAAAGAAATGGGGTCTAGTGGGTGACAGCCAGGGGGAGCCAGGACTCCTGGGTTCTAATCCCCTCTCCATCCCTGAGTGGCCATGCCTCAGTTTCCTCCCCCTGTAAAATGGCGGGATACTGGCCCCGCTGTGTACATGCTATATAACTGCAGGCTATTGTCTCTCACCATGAATCCTCCTCATTTCTGAGTGCCTCATGGGTTCCCTGCCTCTGTCCAAACCCCCTTTGTTTGTGGGTTCCCTGTGCAATCCCCCGGACAAATCTCTCTGCTAGCTGGGATGGGGCTGCCGTTCTCTATTTGCTCGGGCAGTGGCAGTGTTTGAGTTGCTCTGTATTTGCTTTGTCTGCGTCGCAGCCTGTGGCTGGCTGGCGTCCGAAAGCCCTTCCAATAAAGCCTCCCCTTCTCCGCACCCTCTGTAGCGTGCCTCCCTGCTGGGCAAAACACTGGGGCAGCTGCCCAAACCCATCCTACCAAATCAGGACCCTGTCCAGATGCCACGAAGGTCTGACGTGGATATTACCAGGGTCACAACCCAGCTGAGACAGCAGCCGAGCGTGTCCTGGTGTTAGCGAAGCAGAGAATCGCAGAGTTTGAGGCCAAAAGGACCATTAGATCACCTAGTCTGATCTTCTGTATAGAACATGCCATTATATTTCACCAGTCACCCCTGCACTGAGCCCAATAACTTGGGTCTGAGTACAGCAAATCTTCCAGAATGTGGATCTGAAGCCAAACAAGACCCTGGAGACCTGCGTTCAGTTTCCAATTCTGCCACAGCCTCCCGGTGTAACCTCGGGCAAGTCACTTCATCTTTCTGTGCCTTGGTTTCCCCCTCTGTACAGTGGGGATAATAATCCTTTGTCTATTTCAATGGGAAGCTCGTGCGGGCAGGGCATGTCTTTCACTGCATCTGTACACAGCCTAGCACAGTGGGTAATGCATCTCGCTTGGTGACACACATAATAAATAACAACAAAGAAAGCAGCTACTGACCCAAACAGGCTTCTACACAGCTTGCGTTCCAGCGTGGTCTCCTTTGTTTACCAGGGACACCACATTGGCTGGAGCGATATGCTGCACACAGCGACATCTAATGGCTGAATGACATACTGCAAGGAATCATGCCTGGAGAGGTAACCAATGCTAAGTGAATAGGATCATGTCTCCGTCTAGTGGCCAGATGGAATTACTACAGCAGCTGCCTACTGACTCCCAGCTGGGGGAATTACTCCCTTTGCTCAGCTGGTAGAAGGAATCTGGGATTTGATGCTACAGGTCCTGGCTTCCTCCATGGGGCTCAGTTCTCCTCTTCCTCATGTTCCTTCCCCCTTGAGCGTTCAGTGGTTCTGTGGGTCTCGGCTGGGTGAGGAAACGCGGATGTCATTGTCCCACTGAAAAGGCCCAAACAACCACAAACTAGGCTTGAGTCTGGGCCTGCCCCACAGCACGTGCGTTCTGGGGAGCTCAGGGAATGGGAGAGCTCCTCAAAGCTGTCTGCCCCTCAAGGAGGCCAGAAGATCCCATGTTCACTTGAAAAGGGGGGAATGGGACATGAGGCCTTTCCCCTCTAGGGGGTGCTGGCTCTGATCCAGCCCCTGAGGGAGAGGACTGGCTGGCTCAGAGGGGTGGGGGGACATGGGGCCTTTCCCCTTTAGGGCTGCTGTCCTCTCACCTCATTGATGCTCACTGAGGGGACCTGGCTTCTCCCTGAGCAGCGATGCCAAGAAGCCACAGCGCCAGGCTGGCAACATCCCCTCCACCTGGGGTGGCTCTGTGCTGATGCAGAAGAAGTTCTGTTCCATGGGGCTGTTGCAGGGGCCACTGCTTCCTGCTCTCCTCCCTATCCCCGTGGGGCTCTTGGGGAGAAATTCAACACCCCCCCCCCNCCCCCCCCCCCCCCCCCCCCCCCCCCCAGAGTTTCATACCGGGCAGGGCCAGGAACATGCTCCAGCTGCACACAGGGGTCGTTAGGAGCTAACTCGCCAAGTTTAGCCCCTTTCCAAAATGGCTGCCATCCACTGTTGTTCCCAATGAAAGTGAAGCCACAGGCTGCCCTCGGTTAGGATGGCTGCTGCATCCCGTTCACCTCATATGGGATGATGCTACAGGTTGCCCTTTATAAATATAGCCGCTGTCTCCCATTGTTCTCAATGAGACTGAAGCCACAGGCTGCCCTCAATTATGATGGCTGCCATTGGCTTCCATTGGCTTCCAATGCCATTGCCATTGGCCATTCAAACTCACAGTTTGAATACTGTGTGCGGTTCTGGTCACCCCTGCTCCAAAAAGATATATGAGAACTGGAAAAGGTACAGAGAAAGGCAACAAAAATGATGAGGGTTGTGGAACGGCTTCCATAAGAAGAGAGATTTCAAAAGACTGGGACTGTTCAGCTTAGCCAGAGACAAGGGAGGAGGGATATGAGGGCCATCTATAAAATCTTAAAGGGTGTGGGGAAAGTGAATAACGAATGATTTACTCCTTTACATAACACAAGAACCAGGAATCATCCAATGAAATTAATAGGCATCAGGTTTAAAACAAACAAAAGGAAGTGTTTCTTCACACAGTGCACAGTCAACCTGTGGAACTCATTGCCAGAGGATGTTGTGAAGGTCAGAAGTATAATTGGGTTTAAAAATAATTAGATAAGTTCATGGAGGATCGGTCCATCAATGGCTATTAACCAAGATGATTAGGGATGCAACCCCATGATCTGGGTGCTCCTAAACCGCTGACTGCCAGATGGTGGGACTGGACAACAGGAGATGGATCACTCAGTAATTGCCCTGTTCTGTCAGTGGTTCGGAAACATCTGGCGCCAGCCACTGTCAGAAGACAGGATACTGGGCTAGCTGGACCATTGGGCTGACCCCTTAAGTTATGCTTGGATTTGTTTTGCCTAAAACCTGTAATGAGTTCACTTGCGAAAAAGAAAATTAGCTCAGTGTTGTGAGCTAATGCTGGTAATGCACTGGTAAAGCAGCAATGAGTTAGCACTGTTGTAGTCTAACGAATTTATTACACTGACAAAGCAGGGCTTTGAGCCAGCTAACTTCGGCGGCTATTAACTTGATGCACTGGCAAGCAGGGATTTGAAAATGCAATCGCATCCCTCCTTTGTCTCCACTGTTGAACAGGGGACATCTAGTGGCCTATTTATATACTGCACATAAAGGTATCACTGTAGGGATGCTAGGAAGAGGGATGAGTGTGCCGGATCTTGTCTCCATCTAGTGGCCGGCCAGCATTACTACAAGAAAAATTCTACCGACGCCCAGCTGGGAGAGATCCTCAAAGCTATTTCGGCAGCGAACTCCCATTTGGCACCTAAATACCCATGAGAATCTGGGCCTAACTCCCATCGCTGAGATGGCGGAGGGGGTCTGGGCTTTTCCTGCTGCAGATCCTGTGTTTCTCCATGGTGCTCAGTCCTCCGGACGGTCCGTCTCCCCTGCTGGTTCAGAGGTTCCTTTGGGCTGGGCTAAGAGAGAGAAATGGGGATTACTGTCCCATCACTAAAAAGCCGGGCCTAGAGTCAGGCGGCAGCCCAGGCATGTGAATTCCAGAGGCCCACGGATGGGAGGGCTCCCCCCAGGTTTTGCCTGGAGGCCAGAATATCCCCCATCTCTATGGAAAGCGGGTACTGGCTGATGGGAGCATATTATGGAGTCCTTTTCCCTCTGGGGGGCACCGGCTCCAATCCATCCCCAGGCTGGGGGGACTGGCTAGCTCAGGCACTAAGGGTTACTGGGTGACACAGCCCCTCACTGCTCCGGATTGTGCCCCAAATTGTGACACTCACCCTTGAGCCGCTGATAATCTGGGACCAGTGGTATCAAGATGCCACAGAGCCGGGCGGGCGACATCCCCTCCACCTGGGGCGGCTCCGTTCCGATACGGAAAAAATTCTTCTCTGTGGCATTGTAACGAGGCCACTGCTCCCCGCTGCCTCCTGCCCCTGTGGGGTTCCTGGGGGGAAATGCAACTATGGTCAACATAGGGGGGAAGGGAATGAATTCCAGCCACAAGGGGGCAGACAGGAGGATGCCCTGACCTGGTGTCCTTCACTCCAGCAGGTGGCAGCAGAGAGGGAGCGGGACATACCGAGCCACCCACAGTCTCCAGCCAGGTCTCACTGAGGCTTCCCACAAGCTAGGAAGGATCAAGAGCCAAACAACCCAGTTTTGCCCTCTTCCAAAATGGCCACCCCACCATGTCGTTCTTCATGGGCTGAAGTCGCAGGCTGCCCTCTGGTGACGAAGTGGGGAAATGGTGGCTGCTGTCATGCCAGCTGCCAGGTTGATTTGATATACAGTTCTCTGGCTCTGATGGGGAAGTGGGAGGGGCTCAGGACCAGCTGGTGGGTTTAATTTGCATAGATATCCCAAGCGTCATGTAGTACCCCCCCAGCTGCACAATCGGGGCTTTCCCCAGCTTCCACGCTCACAATCTGTCTCGCAGTGGCTGTGTGACCACAGGGACATGAACGAGGTGGAAAGGCTTAGAGACGGGGGATGTTAGCGATTGTGAAGCATGGCTCACCCTAACCTGGGAGTCAGTCAATTGGCCCAGGTTGGCTAGTCAGGACCAAGCTATTGTCAGATTTCATAAGGGGAGCTTTCTTGTTTTATTTAGTGTGGCAGCTGTTGGGGAAAAAGAAATAAACAGGAGTGTCATAGTCTAATAATAATTGATTCCATTATTGATAGGCCTGGATTCCACCTATCCTGGGGACAATAAATTTGAATGTGGGTTTGTGGAGCAAAGCTGAAAGTGCAGGTAAATCCGGGCTGGCTGGCACTCAGGGTTGTGACTTCTTAGGAGTTCCCTTACCCACTCCTGGCGAACTCTGCCCAGTAGCGCATCACTCTGCGGCTCAGCGCCACCTCGACCTCTGTGTGCGTCTGGTTGGCTCCCCCCACGGACGCCAGGGTCCCGAACAGGTAGGGCACCTCGGAGCCATGTGGCACCCCCGTCCACTTGGGGGAAGACAAGCCACTGGGGCGGTGGGTGAAGGTGTAGACGTACACGGGGCCGCCGGCCTCTGCCATCTGCCCCGCTGTCTTGGCTATGGGGCACACCACATGATAGTCACTGAGGACGTGAGCCATGGTGCGGTGGTACCACGCCGGGCCCTGCCCCTCCTTGCTGTACCGCTGTGCCACCGCCTGGACGCCCTCCCATGGCAGCCCCAGCATTGTCACCCTCAGCACCTCCAGCAGCTCCTCCCTGCTCATGTGGCTGGCGTTCACCCTGATGAAGTTAAGGGCGCTGATGATTATGTAGGAGCCTTCGTTGGCCGTGACGCCGGCCAGGAGGGGTATAGGCTGGCTGTGCCCGGCCTCCAGGAGTCTCGGTGGCTCATCGGGGAGGAAATCCCCGTCTACGGTCGGCACGGACCCAGGCATGGACATAATGCGTTTCTCAAAGTCTCCCGGCTCCTTCCCCTGCAGGCAGCCCACCAGGGCAGTGTCATTGAAATCGGTGCAGCCTAGGTCACGGCCCAGTGCCCGGCCTATCTCCTTGGCCGCTTCTGGGCTAAACCAGGCCCAGGGAGAGGTGGGGGCACCGCTCTGCAGCGCGGCGCGGGTGAAGAGGGGCCGGCTCCCCGGGGAGAGGAGGTGGAAGCCGACCGAGGCGGCCCCAGCACTCTGGCCGAAGAGCATCAAATGGGCCGGGTCCCCACCAAAGGCGGCCGCGTTGTCCCGCAGCCAGCGCAGCGCCAGGCGCTGGTCCCACAGGCCGGCGTTCCCCGGGGCGGCCGGGGGCAGGGACAGGAAGCCCAGCGCCCCCAGCCGGTAGTTCATGGAGGCCACGATCACGTTCTCGGTGGCGGCTAAGAAGCGCCCATCTTGGAGCTCCACGGAGGCTGCACCTACAAAGAACCCCCCGCCATGGATCCAGACGAGGACGGGGGCTGTACCGTTGGGCCGGGGATGGGGCACCCAGACATTGAGGAACAGGCAGTCCTCGGACTGCGGCGTTTTGGGCGTCCACATATAGGCATCAGGGTACCTAGGAAACGGAGGCTGGTGGCAGGCATTGCCGAAGCCGGTGGCCTCCAGGACGTGGCTCCAGGGCTGGTGGGGAAGCGGTTTCTGGAAGCGCAAGGCCCCCACGGGGGGCTCGGCGTAGGGGATGCCCAGGAAGGCCGTCACTGTGCCGGAGCCGGCCTGGAGGCGCTTGCCCCGGATGGGGGCGCTGGTGGTGAGCACCACGGTGCCGTCGTCATCGGAGCCAGAGCTGGGGCTGGGCAGGGAGAGGAGGAGCAGGCAGGGGAGTGCAGAGAGGAGTCCCAGCATCGCGGCAGCTGGAAGGGAAACTGCCCCAGAGGGAGTTACAAGGAACTGGGACCTTTCCCCTCTAGGGGTCGCTGGTTCCAATTCAACGCCAGGTCACGGGGGAATGGCTGGCTCAGGGAATGGGATATGGGGCCCTTCCCCTGCTGGGGGAGTTGCTCTGCTGCAGCCCAACCTATTTAAACCCCCATGCGAGCAGGAAGCCTGGCTCCCCTTTGGTAAACACGGTCTCCGGTCAATCACCCCCACCCCGCCCCGGGCTCCAGCTCTCCACTGAGCTCTCAGATCTCTATCACCGCGCTTCGCCCTTTGGCCCATTTCCCTCTGCAACAAGAGGCCCCTTAATGCCAGGGGAAAATGCTGAAAGGCTGGGACAAAAATCCACATGCCCCCCTCCCGGAGCTGGAGAGAGAACCCAGGTGTCCCAGCTCCCAGCCCCCCTGCACTAATCCACTAGACCCCACTCCCCTCCCGGAGCTGGAGAGAGAACCCAGGAGTCCTGATTCCTGATTGATAGGACTCCTAGGTTCTAGCCCCAGCTCTGGGAGGGGAGTGGGGTGTAATGGGTTAGAACAGAGGGGGCTGGGAGTCAGGACTCCTGAGTTCTCTCCCCAGCATGGTGAGGGCAGTGGGGTCTAGGAGTTGGGGTGGAGGCCTGGAAGTCAGGACTCTTGGGTTCTCTCTCCAGCTCGGGGAAGGGAGTGGGGTCTGGGAGGTCAGAGCCAAAGGGGGCTGGGCGTCAGGACTCCTGGGTTCCATCCCCAGCTCTCAGCGTGGGAGTCTGTGGAAGGGGTATTAGCTGGGAAGCTACCAGTCGAGTTCCCAATTCCAGCTCCCCTGACACCAGTCACCCCTTGACCACTCTGTGCCCATTGCGGAACCTGAGGGACCCGCCCCCCCCCCAGCTACACAGACTCACCTGCTGCAGGCACAGCTCTGTGGCTCCTACTGCAGCTCCCAGCTCAGCGCGAGGCGGGGATCTGCTGATGCTGGAGCCAAGCGGCTCTCGTCTCCGGTGCTGAGAGCACCAGCCAGGGAGCAGCCACCTGAGTTTATTTACCCTGGCAGCAGCAAGCTCGCTGGGCTGTACACACATAGGGTCCAGGTTCAAGGTGGCTGGAGGGATCCCGGGGCAGGGTCCATGGGCTCAGAAACCCAGTTCGGCACCTCTGGGGTACAGTAGCAGGGTCACAGGTTCACTGTGAAATGCAGCCGCCTCTGGGATGGGGCAGCTGGGGCCCAGCCACACAGCACAGCTGCCTTGGGCTCGCTCGCTGCTGCTGAGATGCGGCTGGCTCTAGGGTGGGACAGCGGGGTAACAGGAGGTGAAGGGGAAATCCCACAGCCAGTTCAACCCACAGCTGGATTTTGGTGGTGCCAGAAGGGAAGCCCCCTTCGGGGGGAAGGGACGGGACATTTTATACTTGAGGGGTCAGGGTTCCAGCTGTGTCTTGGGCTTGAAATGGAAAAAGACAAGAGGTAGGTGAAGATGTTCATTAGCCCTGCCCACAAGCCAAGCCCCGCCCACCAACCTAGCTCCGCCCTCTCGAGGTGCCAGCAGGGCGCCCCGCCCGCCGTCCAGGCATCTCTTCATCTCTGTTCAAAATAGGATCCCGCAGGCTCTGCTGAGCTCCCCACAACACATTTCAGCTACATGCTGGGGCAGGCAGAGAGCTGAGCCCATCGCTCCAAAAGCAGGGGAAGCTGCCCCAAGTGTGCCCGAAGCAGCAATGCTGCCTGAGTCGGCAGAGAGCCTGAGCCCATTGCTCTGAGGGGGTAGCAGGACTGAGGGGGTCTCAACAGAGCTGTGGAGGGGATGGGGCGCCCAGGGCTGAAATAGCAGGTGAACTAGGGGTCAGGCTTGTGGGTCATTGGCATAGCTTGTTGGTGGGCAGGGAGGAAGCCCAGGGGTGGGATAGTGGAGGTGGGACTGCAGTCAGAGCTGTATCCCTATCTGCATAATCCCCCTGTGTCCCCCCATCCCTCCCCACTGCACGGGGGGCATCCACAAAATATCTCTCGCACCAGCAGGCCCAATGTTCTTTAATACATTCAGGGTTCATCTGGGGGAAGGGAATCGAGGAGGGAGAACTCACTCCTTTGATTCCCTCACCCACTCATTAGCAGGTGCCTGGTTAACGAATCAGCAGCAGATGCTCCATCCCCGTCCTGCAGGGCCATCACCCTGGGCATGTGGGGAAGGGGATGCCCCGCAGGGTGGGGCGTGGGGTGAGCCGGGCCGGGGCGGGGGGGCAGGGTAGGATGGCTGGAGGCCTGGCCTGGCCTGGGTGGGAGTGTGTGATCTAGTGACCACCTCAGGCAGCCTGTGAGTGCTGTGTTACCTGCCTGGCTGGCAGCCTGGGAAGTGGGTGTTTGTGGGGGGGAAGGTCTCATCCTGCCTCCCCGGGGCTGTGTCTGCTTAGCTGTAGTGTCTGCAGCAGCCCCGCCAGGCCGGAGGGGAGCCCTGTGAAATGACAGAGGGCGGTTTCCAGGGGTGATCTCCCCCATTGGCTGCAGGATCCCCCCCATTGGGCTGTTTAGTTCTCCCGCGTGTGGCTGGAGCAGCAGCTGGCGCAGGGCGGCCTGTGCATGGGAGACACACACACACACTCCGACAAAACCTAAGGGCAGCTGGGTGCATCGGCCCCTTGGAATCAGCGCAGCCTGCACCAGGGGGATGCGGTGATAGTGGAAGGAGACTCCTGCACTGCCCCAGGGCAATGCTAGGGGGTGCTGTGCTGCAGAGGGGAGGGGGCACACTCCCCCTGCCCCAGTGCAGTGCCAGGGGGGCTCAGTAGGGGGCGCACTCTCCACCCAGTCAGTGCCGAACCCAAAGCTGTAGGAGCGTTAGCATGTTTCCAAGCCAACATCAGATCCTTTATGAGCAACAGCCTGGCCCAGCTCCGGGTGGGATTTGTACCCCCCTTAAAATCCCTGTCAGCCCAGCGCTGGGGCATTCACCCCGGGCTCCTCCGGCCTCACTCATGCCCAAATGGTGGGTGCCGTGGGGAAGCCAATAGAGGGGCCCCCAGCGCTCTGGCTGGAGTGTATGGAACGGGCCAGGTCTCCTGCAGCCAGCGCGGATCCCACAGGCCGGCGTTCCCCAGGGCGCCCCCGGCCGCGAGCCCGTTCTCAGGGCTGGCTGGGCTGCGCCGGTTGTTGGCGTCCAGGGAGACCGACTGGGGGATTCCGACGAGGGTGGGAGCCGGGATGCGGCACCCAGCCATTGAGGAAGAGGCAGCCCTTGGGTGGTGGCACCATTGGATGCCCACTTGGCCCCATCCACACAGCTAAAAACACATACATCCTCCTCCGGCTGGACGCGGCTCCAGGGCTGATGGGGAAGCACTTTGGGGCTCAGCCTAAGGGACACCCAGGAAGGCCGGCCCTGTGTCGGAGCCACCCGGGAGGCTGCTGCTGGTGAGCTCCATGGTGTGATCAACGGGCCCAGCAGGGAGAGAAGGAGCAGGCAGCCCCCTGCTGGGGCCCTGGGGCCAGCACTGACTGTGTGGGGAGAGCCCCCACCCCCCTGCCTGCTGTATTGACCGGGGTTAGCAAACTCCCTTGCGGGCAGGACAGAGGGTGGGTACCAAACAGACCAGGCAGCCTGCCATGGATCTGCCGCTTGGCTGGGAATGAGACGTGTCATCCCCAGCAGGGCATCCTCAAGACACACTGCTCTGAACCACCCTGACTTAGGTGGGGGCACGGCTTGTGTATTTCCCAGTCTCACTCCCTCTCACACACACACAAATCACACGCACACACGTGTGAGCGTGTGTGAGTCACAGGTGACCCTACACAAACATTTTCTAGGGACTCTGGTCCTTTTGCCTTCCTTTTTTTGTGCTGGCCTGGCCTGGAAAAGGGGTTCATGAAAACACAGTCCCCTCCCCCCTGGACCCCATGCTCAGTCAGTTGCTCTGGGAGGGGAGTGGGGTCTAGTGGGTTAGAGCAGGGAGGGTTGGGAGTCAGGACTCCTAAGTTCTATCCCCAGCTCTGGGAGGAGAGTGGGGGCTAGTGGGTTAGAGAAGGGGGTACTGAGGGCCAGGACTCCTGGGTTCTATCCCCAGCTACTGTGTTCTCTTCCTGACTCTGGGAGGAGGGCGGAGTTTGTGACAACGCACTGCATATCCTTGGGGGACCTTCTTGAATTAAGCATCTTTGGGGTCTGTTGTGATCACTGGACCTAAAAAATGTACCGCAGTTGTAAGTTTAATTGTGAGACATCTGGGAAAGTTTATCAGAGGTCTCACTAACCTAGGACGGTTTGCTCGGCAGAGAAATGACCATGAAATATAAGTCTAGTTGTTTTTCAATAAACGCACCATGTTAGGAACAGGTGCAAGAAAAACCAGACACAAAAACTGAATCAGTCCAGACAGCAGGGGCCCTGCTCATGCAAATCACTGACTGTGGTGAGGTCATACTTAAACAAGTAAATGTGGGAACAAAGTTACCTATGCCGAACGTGGCCTTCCGGAAATGGATTTAATTGGTGGCCAAAATAATGGAGAAACTGTCCCGCACTTGTACTCCTTTTTTGGGGGGCTGCGTAAAAAGAGACTTTGAAAAAAATAAACGAATCATTCTCATCCCCCAGCTCACATATCCGCCCCCACCTGGCCATCTCCCCTTATCTCAGCTTCCGGGACCCCGGGAGCAAACCAGATTAAGGGATTTTTGTCCCCAGAGGGAGCCGAGCGTTAGGGTTACTAAAACATCCAGCACCACAAAGCCACGTAAGCTCCTGTATGGTTTTCTCTTCCCTTGCTCTGTTGCTTTCTGCCCCCCGCTCCCACCCTCCAGCCTGTCTCTCATTCTTTCAGCTTCCCACCTGCAGCGCCACAGCACCGCCACATGAGAGGACCCCAGCCCTGCCTAAGGAGAAAAGCCCCGGAAGGATAAGGCCTTTGTCTGCAACCAGATTAAAAAAAGCAGCCAAGCAGCAGCCATTAGCTGAGAAGCAGGAAGTCACATCCTCACATTCCATCTAAATTACATTAAAACGATGTAATATCAGGCTGCTAAGAAGGAAACCCCGTCCTAATGGCACCTACTATCGCCAGATAAAGAAACAGATCTTAAGATGGTTAAAAAAAAACTTAGTTTGACGGCATCCTGTCTGTCAAGAAACCACTTATCAACAGTTGGGGTTGTGAAATCCTCATTTCTTTATTGTTTTGTCTTTATGGTCCCCACTTCTCTACTGTTTATCTGTATGATCTCTGTCTGGTTCTTTGATTATTTCTGTCTGTTACATAATTAATTCTGCTAGGTGTAAATTAATGAAGGTGGTGGGGTAGGATTGGTTAGAGAATTTTGTTACACTACGTTAGGATTGGTTAGTAAAATTTTAGTAAAATGATTGGTTAAGGTCGAGCTAAGCTGGACTCAAGTTTCACTCTATAAACTGGGGTCCAAAAGAAAGTTCTTGGGAAACCAACTCCAGGACACAGCCCCAGAGATCAGAGCTGCCAGACCTCAACACTCTGCCAATGACACCGTGCAGAAACTGGAGTCCCCCAGCTGGACCTGATCCTGACTGGCCACCAAGAAAAGTTCATCTGCCTTATTGGGAGTGGTGAGCACTGTGTGTGTAGGGTGTGCAGTCTGTTTCGGTGATTGTTAATAAATAGAGGTTATGTAGGATATTACTGTGTAAGGCTCTTTCACTGGTAAAAGACGCCGTAAACCTGAAAAAGATTAAACCCGGAGTCTACAGGGAAAGGGTGTTAGCCTGGAGCCCACGGAGGGGTAAAGTTAGGTGCCTTTCACCTGGAGCCCTAGGAACTGGGTAAAGGTGGGTGCCCTAGAGTGTATAACAGAGAATTTTGTGTGGGTAACACCCCAACCAGCTGACAGCCCAAACCGGGAAGCGAACTGGGGCCAAGCAAGAAGTGCCACGGCCGACCATCCAGGGGAGCAAACGCTTCTCATGGGACGTCCCAGTCCCTAGTATTCCCACTGGTAACGGTAGAGGGTTTCTCCCACCAGCCCCCCATCAAGTCTAGTCAGGACCATATAGTCCCTCCATCCTTGAACCGCCCCCCGGAGTCCCCTCCACTGTATTCCCCCCTTCCCCTACACATAATCCTAGAGGGGTTCCGTCCATTACGGTCCCCCCTCCCACCAGCTTGTTTTAAGCCAATAAAAGATCCTGAGGCAGGAAACGTGCTTCTAAAAATGCACACGGAGATGCAATTTGATGTTAATGTTTATAAATAGACAAGGGTCCCAAAAAACCCACCAAATCAGAACCGGCGCCCCCTAGAGGGGAAAGGCCCCCATGTCTCGTTCCCCACCCCTGAGCCAGCCAGTCCCCTGCCCTGGGGCTGGATCGGAGCTGGCACCCCCTAGTGGGGAAAGGCCCCATGTCTCGTTCCCCACCCCCTGAGCCAGCCAGTCTCCTGCCCTAGGGCCAGGTGGGAGCTGGTGCCCCACAGAGGAGAAAGGCCCCGTATCCCATTCCCCACCCCCTGAGCCGGCCAGTGCCCCAGGAATGGATAGTTTTGAGGGGGTCGTTTCTCTTCCTCCCCCTTTTCAAATCAGTCTTGGCACCTCTCTTACGAACGGAGTCTCCTAAACATGCCCCAGGCCTGTCCTTGCCACCCCCCGCTGGGATCAGGCCCCAAGTCACTGACCCCTGCTCACAGCCATCCCTGGGGGTCACCTCCTGCTTGGGCCTCCTTTCCCCACCCGGGTCCCAGCCTCTGCAGTCCCCTGCGGGGTGGGGCGGCTCTGGAGACCGGAGGTCACACTGGGGGTTTTGGCCTTCTGTGCTGAGGGCTCCTTCGGGGGATCCTGGGGGGCTGCAGGTTTCTGGTCTGGAGGGGAACAGATGAGATGGAGATGCAGGAAATTCCCACTGCTCCCCTGCCCTCAAATTCTCCCCTCCCCCCCTTGATCCTGATATTCCCCCCTACACGGCTAACCCCCTACCACCACCAACCCCAGCTCCTCCCCCACCCCCAGATCCCCTCCCAGGTTGATCCCAGATTCCCCTCCCCACAGTCCCCCCAGTCCAATCCCAGCTTCTCCCCATACCAATCCCAGTTCCCCCCCAATCCATACCCCTCTCAGAACAACCCCAGCTCCTCCCACACTCTATCCCTTCCTGGCTGATCCCAGCTTCCCCCCCAACACAAACTCCCCATGGACCGATCCCAGCCCCTTCCCCCACACCAATCCCAGCTCTGACCAACCCCCCCCAAACTGACCAACCTCCCTCCAATTCCCCCTCCAAACTGATGCGAGCTTCACTCCCCAGACCAATCCCAGATCCCGCCCCCCGAATCCATACTCCTCTCTGACCAATCCCTCCCGATCCCCCCCAGATCAATCCAGCCCCCCCACACACACACACACACAGTGACAAAACAATCCAGAGCCTGGCAACCCCCAATCCTCCCTGCTGAGCCTTGCCTCCAGATGCCCCATTCCTCCCCTCAGGGGCTCCAGCCCCACACTGCCCCCCATTAACCCTTTGGATGCTGCCCCCTCTCACCAGCTTGGGGCTGGTTCTCCAGCAGGGCCTCAGGCTGCTCCGCCCACAGCTTGTACGTGGGGTTGCTTGGGAAGCGCTTGGTCTGGCCACAGCAGAGACACCGTACAACTGACCAGCGCCGGCCGCGGCGCCCTGGTGGGAGGGGGAGGGGCAGGAAGTCAGGGACAAGGCACAGACAGGCATGCGTGGGGAGAGGCTTTGCCACCTGACCCCACTGCCCTCTCAGGGTCCTGACTCCTAGCCCCCCTGCTCTAACCATTAGACCCCACTCCCTTCCCAGAGCTGGGGATAGAACCCAGGAGTCTGGGCTCCCAGCCACCCAGAGCAGTACTGATCCCTCTCCACTAGGGGGCGGCACTCACTTCTCTGGCGCACAGTGGAGCTGACGCCAGGGACCAGGAGGGAGGAGCAGGATTTGCAGATGGTTCTCTTCACCGAGGGGTCCCTGGGGGGGAAAACACAGACAGGGGATGGGCCTGGGGAGACGGGCCTCTAGAGAGGAAAGGCCCCATGGCCCAGTCCCCACCCCCTGGGGCCAGATAGGAGCCGGCACCCCCTACAGGGGAAAGGCCCCGTATCCCGACACTCACTGTCTCAGGACGAGCCTGCGGCTGATGCTGCGCTGCGCGTGGCAGTAGAATCGCGCCAGCTCCTGGTTCTCGGGGTTCTGGGCGAGGACACAGTGAGCCGCCTGCGGGGTGGGCAGGGGGAAAAGAGATACAGAGTGAGGGGAACAGCCCCACATCTCCCCCTGCTCCATGTCACCCCCAATCCCTCTCTCCCCGAGCCCCACGTCGGTCTCCCCTCCCCATTGATCTCCCCCCAGCCCCATGTCACCCCACCATTACCCCCTCGCCCAAGTCATCCTACTGATCCCCCTCCCCCAGCCCCATGTCACTACCCCAGCCCCAGTCTCACTGATCCCCCAGCCCCATCTCCCCCAACCAATCCCCCCTCCCACCAATTCCCCCCTCCCCCAGTCCCATCTCCATCCAACCTCCCCTCCCCCAGTCCCATATCACTCCCCCCAGCTCTACATGACCCCCTTGCCCTATCAATCCCCCTTCCCTCCCAGTTGCCCCAATCCCATCTTCCTCCAATCCCCTCTGCCCCCACCCCACACACCCCAACCCTCTTTCCCCACACTCTATTCAGGAATCCTGGGGGGAGCCCCAGAAATCCCCCCTCCCCAGGCCCCACAGAGACCCCCAGCCCTGGGGCTAGGGGGAATTGCTCCCAGGGTCTCTCTTAGGGGTGCAACCCCCGTTCCCGCTTGGATACCAGCACTAGGGGGGCACCACCCTCACCTGGTAGAGGAAGCTGAGCCTTTGGAAAGCCTCTTTGTCCTTCACCTGGGCCGACATCGCCGTGGGGGGGCAGGTCTGGAATGGGGGAAAATACTTTAGTGGGGGGCTGCCAGTCCCCTAAGGGGCTGTTAGCTGCCCCTCCCCCAGCCGGCTCCATGCTGCCTCCAGCAATTACCCCAGTGGGGGCATTTTCACAATCCACCCCCACCCCATTTCTAGTGACTCCCCACCACACACAGAGCTGGGATCTGTCCCCAAAAGACAGGGGATCCCAGGCTTTGTTATTCTTCCAGAAGACGCAACAGCCCCCCCCCCCATACCAGAATGGGGCCCTACTGCCCCCTTGTAGGGTTACACCTGCTCCCCTCCGGATCACCCCCAACAGAACATCCCCCACCTCCTCGTTAAACCCCCATCCCCTCCAAAATCCTCCTCCATCTCCAGCCCTTATATACCCCTCCCCTGCCAGTCCCCTCCTCCAGACTCCTATCGCTTCCCCTGCCAGCCCCTCCCCACATCTCCCTCCCCTGCAAATCCCCAGCCCCCATCCTCCTCCCCGGCGGCAGAGACCCCTATCGCTTCCCCTGCCAGCCCCCTCCTCTCACAGCCCCCAGCCTTCTTCCTCCAGCCCCCCTAGATCCCCTTCCCGGCAGTACCCTGCCAGCCCCTTTTATTTCCCCCCTCCCCTGTTTGCCCCGGACCTCAGGCACATGGAGACACCAGCAGCTGCAGCCTCTTCCTGCCCAGCCCAGCCCCCTCAGCTGACGTAGCTGCAGCAGCAGCAAAGGCCTCTGGGAAATGTAGTTCCCCAGCCTGCCTGGCTCTGCCGCACACCTTGGGGCGGGGGACACCCGTTCCTCCTGCACCTGCCCCCTCGGGTCCCCCCTGCTCCCCACCCCTGCTCTCTCCCCCCTAGTCGAGACTCAGCACAGCCCTGGCCCTCTGCTGGCCATTCCCCCTCCCTCCAGCAGAGGGCGCTCTGCTCTGGCAGTCAGTGCTGACCCCAAGGGGGCGCTGTGTTGCAGGGAGTGGGGCGAGGGCTCAGTTGGGGGCGCTCTCCCCTGGCAGTCAGTGCTGACCCCAATCCCCCAGTGCGGCACTGTACTGCAGGGAGCGGGACGAGGGCAGCCATGTGCCCAAAGCTCGGGCACTCCCAATGGAGCATTTCGAACAAGACAAGGGGCGGGGGGTTGTCAGTCCCAGGTGACCAGTTTGCCCAAGGGGAAAGGGGTTGCAATGCTGCCCAAACAGAGCCCCAGTGATCGGGCCTCGCTTCCACCTCTGGAGCAGATACTTCAGCAAAGCCGGCTCTCTGCTTCACGGGTCATTTCCCCGTTTCCTGTCTGTTCCATCAGATCCGAGAATGACCCTGGGGCGGTGCAGCTTCTCCTTAGTTTACAGTGCAGTGGAGATTTAACAGACTTTTTTTTTCTTTGTAAAGCTTTTCTGATCTCAGCTGGGGCAGGGACTGTCTCTCGCTGTGTGTCTGTGCAGCGCCCGGCACAACGGGGCCCTGATCTCAGCTGGGGCAGGGACTGTCTCTCGCTGTGTGTCTGTGCAGCGCCCGGCACAACGGGGCCCTGACCTCAGCTGGGGCCGCTACGTGTCGCCCTAATACATCTAATACTAAGCCCTCTTGGTGATTTGCTGGATGTGTCAAAACCACATAATAAACACAGCGTTCAGGCTGAAGTTTAACAGTTGCCCCAGGGCAGGCTGGGAGGATGGCCTGAGGCGACCGGAAGAAACTCCTGGAAAAATAAACAGCTGAAGGGATCCAACGCATGGGCTGTAATACTGAGTTATCCTTTGCTCTCTACTTCCATGAGCAGTATGGGCGAGAATATTGTGGCAGGGAGTTCCACAGGAAAATGGGGAGCAGGATGCTTCTGCAGTAAAACCAAGGTTTGAAAACTAAAAGGAACAAGCCTTTTTGATAGATAAAACTGATCCAAAATGAACAGGCCCTAGCAGAGACCACTGCTCTGAGCCAGGGCAGCAAGGACCAGGCCGGGATATTGAGCTACAGGGACCCATGGATCTGATCAGGGAAGGTGGGATACCAGGCTAGGTGGGCCCACGGGTCTTATCTGAAGAGGCAGGATACTAGGCTAGATGAGCCTATTGGAGTGATGCAGCAGGGCGGTGGAGATCCTGGGATAGATGGACCAATGGCTGGGGAGGGAGACCAGTGTCCTGGCCAATGATGGAGGCGGGGTCTGGAAATAAACATCACCTTTATTCATATACAGAGGCTATAGAGCATTGGAATGAACATGGAGAATGGGGGGGGCGGAGCTCAGCCAGGGCAGGGGGCGGAGCCTGTAACCAGGGTAGGGGGCGGAGCCTGTAACCAGGCCCTCCTCCCCCCCTTTTCTCAATCTGTCCAGCAGGGGGAGCCACTAACATTCGTCTTCCCCCAGCAAAGCAAACAAGTTCCGGCTTGAGAGTTTCCCCTTCAGCACCCTCCTGGGTGGGGCCTGGGCTGGGGCACTGCTTCCTCCCCCACTGGAGGCAGCTGGCTCTTCCTCCTCCTCCTCCTCTTCCTCATCGGCATCACGGTCCTTCTCCTCATCCTCCTCCTCCCCAGAGCTGGAGATCTCCTCTTCCTCCTCCTCCTCCTCTTCCTCTGAACTGCGCCGGCTGTGCTTGCGGTGAGCCTCCTGCAGGGCGGCGATCTCTGCTGTCTCGGGATGGTGCTCCCACATGGCTGAGGGGACAGACGGATGATCAGGGTGGGCTGCGAGGGTACACCACCATGCTCTAACCACTAGACCCCACTCCCCTCCCGGAGCCAGGACTAGAGCCCAGGGGTCCGGACTCCCAGCCCCCCCTGCTCTAACCCATGAGACCCCCACTCCCCTCCCATAGCTGGGGATAGAACCCAGGAGTCCTGGCACCCAGATCCTCCGCTTTAACCACTAGACCCCACAACCATCTGCAAAAAAAATTTGATTTTTCAACCTGATTCAATATAAAAAGAAAAAGAAAAAGAAAAAAAGGGGGCAAAATATCAGAATTTCCTGCATAATGGTAATTCTGATTTTCACTCATCTCTTAGATTTTCTATATGTGCGCGCACACACACACACTCACAGTAACACACGAGCACATGAACTGTAACATATTTATACAACACACTTCTGTGGCGAGAACGAAGAAAGCAGTCAGTGTTAACTACTACTGTTATCATCCATAAACTGATTTTGAATTCAAAGGAGCGGAGACTCATTAGCAATGAGTAACTATTGATGTAACTGTCGTCAGCACATGGCCCATCAGCGAGTTTATGAACTGTTCCTAAACTACTCCTTGGGGAAAATCATTGCTCGCTAACTTCATTAACGAATTCTCAGGCCAACATCCTCTCGCCTGACCTCCTGCATAACACAGGCCCTGGTTTAAGCCGTGTGAACCAGAGCAGCCCTTTGAAAACATCCAAGGTTGATTTAAAAGCTGCCCATGACCCACCACAGCCCTTGGTAAATTGCCCCAATGCCCCTCACTGTTCAAAACGTACGTCTTTCCACCCTGAATCTGTCTGGCGTCAACTTCCAGCCGTTGGATCTTGCTCTAAAATAGCAACAGCATCAATAATCGCCGAGGTGGAGAGGGAAGGATTTTATAATTCTGAATAGGTTGGATATCGGGATAAACGAGCCTTAAAAACTCAGCCGCCTTTCGCTCAGGGGCGGAGATTAAAATTCTGTCATAGAGAATGGTGCCGAGTCACTGGGGTGAATTCCCAGCCATTCCTGCCTTTCCCTGAGGGGGGCAAGCGGGGTAGAAAAATCACTAGCCCAACACGACTTGCCATTGGCTACTCCCCCTCCCGTGGCCATTACAGGCAACCTTCCATTGTATCGGTAGGGTCTGGTCCTCCTGCCCAGACTCCCAGAGGGATGCTGGGTAAATACCCACAATGCCCTGGGAGGGCAGCCCCCTCCCCAGCCCAGTACCTTTCTGAGTGGAGTAGCCGGGAGGCCGCAGACAGAGGCAGAGGCGCCCGTCCACCGCCAGCCGCAGGATGCTGTTGGCAGCTCGGTACACGTCGTTACGAGCCGCTTTGGCCGTCTTGTAACCGCGCTTCTCGGCCCAGGCTGGGGAAAGAGGGCGAGATGGGGTCAGCACGGACCACAGCACCCCCTAGTGCCGCACTGGGGCCAGAACTGACTGCCAGGGGAGAGCGCCCCCTACTGAGCTCCCTGTCCCGCTCCCTGCAGCATGGCGCCCCCTAGCGCTCAGACCCCATTCACCTTCACAGATGTCCCAGGCGCACCACCGGGTCTCGGGCTTGCCCTCCTCGGCATTGGGGTGGCGCAGCTTGAGCAGGGCTTGGATGGGGATGCGGCCGGCCAGGTATCCCACAGCGTTGTAGGGCTCCTGGATCTGGGAGATTGGGTAGATGCCAGACAGGATCTGCAAGGAGAGACAGGAAGCAGCGCTCAGCTAGGGCAGGGAGTCTGGGTGTAATTCCAGCATCCGCCAGCAGGGGGACGATGTCTCACTGCCACCATGACCAGGGATTTGGCATAAGTTATCCCAATATTACATGTGGGGAAATTGACGTACGGGGAGGGGAAGAGACCGGAACCCAGGAGTCCTGGCTCCCAGCCCCTCTCCTCTAACCACGAGATCCCACTCCCCTCCCAGAGCTGGGGATAGAATCCTGGAGTCCTGACTCCCAGCCCCCCGCCCCCCCCGCTCTAACCACTAGACTCTCCAGCCCCCACCCCACCCCCAAGCCAGCGGTGGGGCAGTACCTGTAGCTCCCTGTGCACCAGGGAGGGGAAGATGAGGCCAGGGCAGTCGCAGAGGCGCACGGTGGGGGTCAGGAAGTAGGTCTGGAAGTACTTGGTGTGGCCGGGCGTCCGGGACACGCTCACCACCTTGTGCCCCACCAGCCCGTTCATCAGCGACGATTTGCCCACGTTGGGGAACCCTAGGGGAGGGGGCAGGGTCACAATGTGGACAGAGCCCCCCCAAGCCCCCACCCAGAAAAAGCCACCCCCCAAGGTCCTCCCCAATTCCGATCCAGCCCCCCAACCCCCCTTTTGTCCCCAAACCACCAGCCACCCCCACTGCACGCCCCCTTCTCCCCACCCGCCCGCAAGACATCCTGTGTCTCCCCTTCATTCACTGCCCCCCAGCCAAGCACCCTCCTCCACATCCTGCACCACCCCTTTCCTCGAACCCCCTTCCACAGCAGCCACCCCTCATTTTCCCACCTGCCCGGACACCGTCCCCCTCAGATGCCCCCTCAAAAACCCCATGGAGAGCCCTCGTCCTCCACCCAGACACCCCTTCCCCTGCACCCATTATCCAGCCACTCCAGCTACTGCCCCCTAATCCTCAACAGCCCAAAGGGGCCCCAAGCAGCAGATCAGGAGTATGACCCCCTTTCCCCCCTCCAGGGGGGGCCACTCTCACCCACACAGCCCACGGTCAGAACGCCGTCCTTGTAGAGCTCCTGGGAAGGAACCCCGACATCCATGGCCACATCAGTCTGGTGTTCCACCAGCACAGCCGCCCCTTCGTCGTCGTCCTCCTCCTCGTCCGAGTCCTCGGCGGGCAGGTGGGCGCTGGCCGCGTCCCGCTCGATCTTCTCCTTCCAGCTGCTCAGGTCCACTGGGGAGGGCAAAAGGGTCAAAGAGAGGCCAACCAATGACTCTGTAGCACGTGCCCTAGGGCTGGGCAAGTGTGCAGGAAGCTAAGCAGGGTCTGCTCCGCTCAATGTGTGGATGGGAGATGGCTGGGGGTGGCGTGGTGCAGGGGGCAGGCTCTCCCCTTGCAGTCAGTGCTGACCCCCATATGACACCAGGAGAAGCTGTGGAGCAGGATAGGGGATAAGACAGTAATGACCCTAAGGGGATGTTATAAATGGTCCAACCAATTCCAGGACTCATGAAGAGAACCCTGGTGTGCTGGCCAAATTCCAAGTCAACCCCTTCCTTTTCTGCCTGCCTAAAATACCCCATGCAGTCCCCATCACACAGGGGGTCGCCATCTAGGGTGACCAGATGAGGGGAATAAAATATCAGGACACATGGGGGGGGAGGCTGAGAAAAAAAAAAAAAAAAAAGCCAAGCGAGCCGAGCTGAGGGAAAAAACAAAAACAAAAAAAAACAACCGAGCGAGCCTAGCGAGTCCCGGCTGAGGGAAAAAAAAAAAAATATCGGGACGGTCCCGATAAAATCGGGACGTCTGGTCACCCTATCGCCATCCCTTCCCAAACAGCCAGGCTCCAGTGCTGTGCGGCTGTTTCCCAGCTGCCCCACCCCAGAGGTGGCTGCATCTCAGCACCGGGTGAGCTATCCTTACAACCCAGAAAGAGCTTCGAGACCCCGTGCGGGCGAACGGCACCCCGTATCAGAGCAATGGATTGGGGACCCCCCCCAGGCTGAATGGGAAGCTGTGGAGTCCTCACCTTTCCCAGCAGTGATGGTCTCGCAAGCGTGGAGCAGCTGCTCTGGTCCCATGGCCGTGCTCCTGCCCTTCCTCCGCTTCCGCCGCTTCTTAAACACTGACGCACGAACAGGGAGAAGCCGGAGGTTAGACTAGGGGCCAGGACTCCTGGGTTCTATCCCTGGCTGGGGGAGGGGAGTGGGGTCAGAGGTTAGACTAGGGGCCAGGACTCCTGGGTTCTACCCCTGGCTGGGGGAGGGGAGTGGGGTCTAGTGGTTAGAGCAGGGGGGGGCTGGGAGGCAGGACTCCTGGGTTCTATCCCCCATTCCCAGCTCAGTACTAAAATTTTCCAATGTCACATCCCAATATCCAGGTACTAACTCATCTGCACCCAGATCGGAGCCAGTGCCCCCTACAGGGGGAAGGCCCAGAGTCCCATTCCCCAAACCCTGAGCCAGCCAGTCCCCCACCCTGTGGATGGATCAGACCTGGCACCCCCTAGCGGAGAAAGGCCCCGAGTCCCATTCCCTGAGGCAGCCACTCCACCGTGCTGGGGCCGGATCGGGGCCGGCGCCCCTGAGTGGAGACGTTACCTGTGCTGGGATCCTGGCTTTGCTGGGGGTAGGAGGTGAAGCAGACGACGTGCACCTGGGGGAAGCGGGTCTGGAAGAAATGCTTCCAGGCCACCACCAGCGCCGGCGGCGCCAGGTCGATCTTGTTCAGCACCAGGATCAGATTCTTCCTCATCTCTTTGGTCACAAAGTCGTACAGCGCAGGGGAGAAGTTAATGACCTGGGGGGGGGGAGATGGGGATGGCTGAGCCAAGGGAGTCAGCTCCAGTGGGTCAGAGTGGCAGGGCTGGGAGTCAGGACTCCTGGGTTCTATCCCCAACTCTGGGAGGGGAGTGGTGTCTAGTGGTTAGGGCGGGGGCGGGCGGGGGGCCAGGACTCCTGGGTTCTGTGCCCAGCTCTGGGAGGTTGTAGTGGTCAGCAGTGGTCACCGCCCCATCCATGCTGCCCCCTTCAATCTGGTTACTTTCAGGAGCTGGGATGGCAGCAGCTTCGGGCCAGGACACTGGCAGTTGAGGGAGGAAAACAGAGATCACGCAGGGGCTTTACGGACATGGGGAAGGGAGCAGTATCCTGGTTTGATACCCTGTAACCCTGGGACGCAGGAAGGGACCCGATGACCCACAGGGTCACATTCAAATGCCAAGAGAGAAGGGAGACCTCAGGGTTCCCCCCACAATTTGTAAGGGACCCCCAAGAGCCCCCAGGGCAATTGCTCCAATCTCCTGTGTCCTGTGGGGGCCGCCTTGGGACAGGGCTCCTGAACTACCCCCACAGCAGGACCCCAAGGACCCCGGCGGCTGGGAGTGAGGCTCTCCAACCCCCCTCTCCCCACAAGCTGTCCCTGCCCCATTGCCCTGGGATCCCAGGCAGGGGAGGGGCCCTTACCGGATGACGGACGTCTGTGATCAGCAGGATGATGTCTGACATCTCCAGCACCCGCCACAGCTGACGCCAGGTCTGCAAGGCAAGCGGAGAGGGGAAAGCCCCTGAGCCAGCCAGTCCCCTCATCCTGGGGCTGGATCAGAGCTGGGGCCCCCTAGAGGGGAAAGGCCCCTTGTCCCATTCCCCGTGCCCCTGAGCCAGCCAGTCCCCCGCCCTAGGGCTGGATCGGTGCCAGCATCCCCCAGAAGGGAAAGGCCCTATGTCCCCTGCTCACCTCCAGGTTATGCTCGAAGTAGCTGAGCTGGCTGGGCTGGTAGGTGCTGTAGATTCCCTCCAGATAGTCCCGGAAACACTTCTCCTCCCGCACCAGCAGCTGCTCCTTGCTCATCTGGTAGCTCCAGGGGGGGCGCTTGGGGAAATCCAGCACTGGAGGGGTGGGGTGGGGTGGGGGGGAGAAGCGGTCAGTACGGAGGGATCCCAATCTTGAGAAGCTGTGAAAGGGCCATCCAGCAGCAACCCCAGTGGATGGGAGCCGGCCTCCGGGATTCCATCACCCATACATGGTCCTCAGCCAATATTCCCCACCCCCACCACGACCCGCTGTGCCCACACGTCAGCCAGATCCAAGTTCCTCAGAAAGCAAGGCGTCAGCAGGAGGAGGGCAGCCTGTGGAACTCCCCGCCACAGGATGTTTGCACAGACGGAGCCAGGAGGGAGGGGGAAAATTCAGGAGGTCCTGGCCCCTCCAGGCGATGTCCCCTCCCCACTTCAGCCCCTTGCTCACCAGAGCCGGATCTGTAGACGTCCTGTATGTCCAGCTCCTTCTCGCTCTCCGGGATGGGCTCCAGGATCTTCTCCTGAGCAACCTTCTTGCGCCGCTCCAGCTCCTCCCGGCTCTCGCGCTCAAAGTGAAGCCGGTACCTGGCAGCGGGGGGAAGTTACAGAGCATCAGGCCAATTGGGAGACCGGGGGCAGAGATCCTAGTTGTCCCGGTTCTCCTCCCCAACGGGGGCTCCCAGTGCTGCCAAGATGCCAATCCAGGTCTCCCACCCGCATCCGGACCCAAGCCGACCCTGCTTAGCTTCAGATCTAATGAGAGGTGTCTCAGACAGTTGGTCTCAGTGGCTTGATCTAATGCTGGCCAGGGGAGACTGGCTGGGTCACGGGGGTGGAGAATGGCACATGGGGCCTTTCCTCTCTACAGGGCGCCAGCTCCCATCCGATCCCAGTGTAGGGGGACTGGCTGGCTCAGGGGAGAATGAGACCTGGGGCCTTTCCCCCTCTAGGGGGCGCCGGCTCCGATCTGATCATTCCTGTCTGGGTGTAACGCGTTGTGGGGTCTCAGCCCAGCCACCCGCAGTGCAGGCGCCCTGTCCCCACCCCACACCCCAGCACTGACCAGCCCCCACGCTGGCAGCCTCATCAGGGAAACTGAGGGCTGAACCGGCCACAGAGCCCCAGCTCCCCCCTAGGGGCAGATCCCTGCAGGGGCAGGGCTGAGGCCCACGAGCAGGGGCGCTGTGTGTGTTGGGGGGAGCGCTCCCCGACCCAGCAGGGAGACCCTCGACGCAGCCCCCTCTCCCCAGCTGATCTGCCATGGCTGGACTCGTTGCATAGGGCCTCACAGGCCATAGGGCCCTCGGTGGGCCACAGAGGCTGGGCCCCCTTCGGTACAGCGGGATCCGGGCCTTGAACACCAGGGCAAGCAGAAAGGCCGAGGTAAACCGCTCTCCCCCTCTTCTATAACCCCCCGTCCAGCAGCAAGGCTAGACCTGCCCAGGAGGGGGCAGACCTCAGATCCAACCCCAGAGCAGCAGGTTGGCCCAAATTCATCCCACTGCAGCTATCAATGGGGTAACAGAGCAGGGGGGGGGGGGGCAGCCAGGACTCCTGGGTTCTATTCCCAGCTTTGGGAGGGGAATGGGGTCTAAGGGAGCAGGATCTAGTGGTTAGAGCAAAGGAGCCGGGAATCAGGACCCTTGGGTTCTACACCTGATTCTGCCACATACGGTCTGTGTGACCCGGCTCTGTGCCTCAGTTTCCCCCGATCACCACCCCCCATTACCTGTTGGGGTCATAGCTGCGGTCCCCCAGCCTGCGGACTGCTGGCTGCTGGTTGAGTTTCCGAACCTGCAGGGACAGGGACTCGCTGTCTGACGTGTCTGTGTGGTCCTCCCGCCGCTCATGGCTGCCACTCCGGCTGTTGGAGCTCGACCTCACGCCATCAGGCAGACCTGGGGCACACAGAGGGCGGAGTCAGGGACCTTTGCCCACTAGGAGGCTNGGGGGGGGGGGGGGGGGGGGGGGGGGGGGGGGGGGGGGGGCAGCCAGGACTCCTGGGTTCTATTCCCAGCTCTGGGAGGGGAATGGGGTCTAAGGGAGCAGGATCTAGTGGTTAGAGCAAAGGAGCCGGGAATCAGGACCCTTGGGTTCTACACCTGATTCTGCCACATACGGTCTGTGTGACCCGGCTCTGTGCCTCAGTTTCCCCCGATCACCACCCCCCATTACCTGTTGGGGTCATAGCTGCGGTCCCCCAGCCTGCGGACTGCTGGCTGCTGGTTGAGTTTCCGAACCTGCAGGGACAGGGACTCGCTGTCTGACGTGTCTGTGTGGTCCTCCCGCCGCTCATGGCTGCCACTCCGGCTGTTGGAGCTCGACCTCACGCCATCAGGCAGACCTGGGGCACAGAGAGGGCGGAGTCAGGGACCTTTCCCCACTAGGAGGCGCTGGCTGCGAGCCGGCCCATGGCCCAAGGCAGCATAATGCACCTCCACAGCTCAAGGCCCCAAGGTCAGACCCAGGCTCTGCAATGCAGCCCTGCAGGGCCCGTGACGCTGCGTCAGGGCTGCTCAGAGCCAGGAACGCTTGCAGCGTGTCGCGTGTCTGTGGCAACAGAGGTGGGGGCTGGATCCAGTCTCCCTCCCACGAGAGACTCCATCCCCCTCAGAGACTGCAGAGGGGATGGCATCATTCCTCATGAAATGGGAGGAGTGTCTAGTGGGTTAGAGCAGGGTGGGGGCTGGGAGCCCGGACTCCTGGGTTCTATCCTCGGCTCTGCCACAGTGTGACTCTGGGCAGGGGCTGGAGTTGAGCGAAGGCAGGCAGAAATTTCTGAGGTGCCCCAAGCGGATGTCAGCAGCAGAGCCAAGGGTCACCCAGGGGCTGAACGAAGGTGGGGGAGGAGATTAGTGTGGCCAGGGTGGGGTCCCTTATCGGCCGCTCCCAGCCTGTTTGTGAGGCAGGGCCGAGGAACGCTGACTCGCAGCCTGCCTCAGCATCAACAGTCAGGACTCCCTAGCGCAGGGCACCACCATCCACCCAGCCCTGGGTCAGAGGCAACCACACAGCGTGGGGGCCCCCTGTACCACTCCCTGCAGCACAGCACAGGGCCCCAATGTGCCATATTGGGGTCACACTGACTGCAAAGGGAGAGCGCCCCTACTGAGCCCCCATCCCGCTCCCTGCAGCACAGCGCCCCCTAGCACTGCACCTGACACTCAAGTAGCAACAGCGGCTGGAAATACCTTAGGCAACCACAGCTGCCCTGGCCACACTGATCCATGGCCCCCCTTGTGAAGACCTCGGAGGGTGCCAGGGCTGGCACTGCATGCCAGGGGCAAGCTCCTTGGCAGGGCACAGATGAGAGAGTCCTGCCCATTGTGCTCTCGACCGGCTACCAGCTGAATTCTGGGTAACAGGGCTTGAACACAGCTCGTTTTTGCCTGGAAATTGCCTTGGTTTATTGTCTAGGTGCTCAAAGTCCAATGGTGCATCTCAGTTTGGGGATATAGGGCCTTTCCCCTCTAGGGGTGCCAGCTCTGATCCAGCCCCAGTTGATACCACTTTAACATAGCCTGTTCTCTATTTTATAGCTCTCGCTGAGTTTTTTGCCTAGCAATTTCCCTTGTTTACTGTCTTCAATGCTTTAAGAACAGGCACCAGGCTACGTGCGCTCTCTATNGGGGGGGGGGGGGGGGGGGGGGGGGGGGGGGGGGGGGGGGGGGGGGGGGAGAGAATGGGACATGCCCAGGGCAGGGCTTGCAGCTCCGGGACTGGCTACCCCCAGAAGTTGAACTGGGGGATTGCTAGATTGGTGCCTGATTGCCACAGCGCAGCACTGGGGGAGAGCACCCAATTGTTTTGCTCGGAGAGAGAGGGCCTTTGTGCCCAGGGAGGTTGTCTAAATTTCTACAGGGCGCTGGGATACTCCAAGGCCTCTCACCTGCCTAACTCCCCCACATTAAATCCCCCACCGCCGCCATGCTCCAGGGGCCCCAGGCAATGTCAAGTGCCAGGATTGGGTCAGCCCCCAGATGTTGGGGTGGGGAGAATGAAAGGTCAGTGCCCAGATGTTTTGGGATGGGGGCGTCCCCCAATATTGGGGTCGGGAGATGTATTTTTTGTAAGGAAAATGTTCACTCCCCAGCTGTTGGGAACAGGAGAGGGCAGGGGGAGGGGGTCGGTGCCCAGATGTTAGTTGGGGGAGAGGGAAGCTCAATGCCCAGATGTTGCTGGGGGTGGGGGTCGGTGCCCAGATGTTAGTTGGGGGAGAGGGAAGCTCAATGCCCAGATGTTAGGGGGCAGGGGGTGGGGATCGGTGCCCAGATGTTAGTGGCAGTAAGGGAGGGGGTTGGTGCCCAGATATGGGTGGGGGCAGGGAGGTCAGTGCCCAGATGTTGGGGGAGGGAGTGGAGGAGGGGTCGGTGCCCAGATGTTGGCGGGGGGAGGGGTCGGTGCCCAGATGTTGGTGGCCGTGGCCCCCTCCTCACCCCGTTTCCGCTCCCTCTTGTCCTGCAGCTGCTTCTTCTTCTGCTTGGCGCTAAACGGCCTCTTGCGGGGCATGTCCCAGCCCGGCCGCCGTCCCGCAGCACCGGGAGGGAAGCGGGAAGAACCACTCTGCAGGCCCGAGGGGGAGGGGGCGGAGCAAACCACTGTGATTGGAAGAAACCACTGAGAACCCGGGCGGGAGAAATCTGGGAGAAACCATGGCGGAAGGAGGAATAAACCACTGAGACGGGGGTGAGGGGAGAGGAATCGTGGAGAAACCACTGAGGAAGGGGGGAATAAACCACTTGGAGCGTGGGACAGACTAAACCACCGAGAGGTAGGTAGGTAGGTAGGTAGGGTGTGCGTGTGTGTGTGAAATTTGGGAGCAACCGCTGAGGGAAGGAATAACCCACTCGGCAACTGGGAGAAACCACTGAATGGGGGGGAGAAGAAACCATATAGATCCCAATAGAGCGGGGAGGCAGAATAAACCATTAAAAGATATGGGGAGGCAAAATGAGAAGGGAGAGGAACTATTAAGAACAGACTAGTCTGGGATAAACCATTTAGCTGGGGGGATATCAGAGTGAAGGAGGCTGGGCTAAACCATTCAGATCTGGGGGCAGTGAGACTGGGTTGTACCATTAGAGGGGAAACACTGGGCTCTACCATTTTTGTTAAAGGTGGGTGCAGTGGGCTGAATTATTTACCGGGCAGAGATGTGGCTGAACCATTCTGTTGCTGGGGGTGGGTGTGCTAAGATTGGGTTGAACCATTTTGAAAGGGGGGGAATTAAACCATCCCATCCCTTCCCATTTAGGCTCAGGAGGAGGAAACATGGAGACAATGATAAATCTTTCAGTCTAGGTGTATGGGAGCGACTGGGCTGAACTACTCAAGCTAAGAGAACAGGAGGGAGAGTGGACTAGAGATGGAACCCAGGAATCCTGGCACCTGACTCCTAGTCTCCCTGCTCTATCACGCTAAACTTCACTGCCCTCCTGGAACTGGGACAGAACCCAGGAGTCCTGATTCCCAGCCCCTCGCCACCTCTTCCAAACCCACTGGACATGTCAAACTTTACATTATGTATAAGTTTTTCTCTTGTTAATTGATAGATAACTATAACCTAAGTAGATTTGTCTGTCCTGATTCTGTAACAGCACATCAGTTTCTTTGGGGCTCTGGGAACATTTAATGTCCAAATCAGACCATTTTTCACCAACAGAAGTTGGTCCAATACTATATATTACTTTGTCTCATGTTTCAACTGGTTAGTTTTGTGAAGAGAGAGTAGGATACTTCACATATTTAACCAGGACTCCTGGATTCTATTCCCAGGATCATCCCAGCCCCGCCAGCATGACGGCACATGCGAGGTCATGCCACACTGGGTGGGGGGATGGACCATTTTAGGAGCATGCTGTCTCATTCCTGCTGGCATGACAGTGCCTGTGAGGTCATGCCACATGCAGGGAGGGTTGCTCCCCTAGCATTTCCTCCCTGGCTGCGCTTTCGTGGTTCCTCCCCCTAAACCAGTGGTTCTCAAACTATTGTACTGGTGACCCCTTTCACATGGCAAGCCTCTGAGTGCGACCCCCCCTTATCAATTAAAAACACTTGTTTATATATTTAATACCATTATAAATGCTGGAGGCAAAGCGGGGTTGGGGGTGTAGGCTGACAGCTCGCAACCCCCCCCCCCCCATGTAATAACCTTGCGACCCCCTGAGGGGTCCTGACCCCCAGTTTGAGAACCCCTGCCCTAGACCACCTGGCCCAGCCCAGCACCCGCAGACAGCACAGCAAGGACCGAACCCAGGAGTCCTGTCTCCCAGTGCGGGGAACAGATGGGGGTAGCATGGAGGCATTTGCTTTGGTGCAGCAGTAGTGCGATGGGGCCTTGGGGTGGCGCCTGCCCTATGAGCTGCCCCCTGTCTTTGGGGGGACAGGGAGGGACCCCCCAGGCAGGGCCTGGCTTGGAGAGGGGGGACTCCCTGCCCCCAATCAGCAGCCCCCGCTTCCGTGGAGGACTGAACCACATTATTGCGGTTAAGGGGCTTGTCTAGCCACAAAACAGTGCGTTTCTACTGCTCCGCGGCTCTCTGAGCGCTCTATGGTGCCGCGGAAGCCACTCTGGGCTGGGCGTTTCCGGTACTCGATGGTCAGACTGGGCCGCCCCGCGCAGGCGCAGTGGTGAAGTTTCCCAGCTGCTGGCCGGGGCTGCATGTGGGCGCTGGGCGCGGTGACCGGCCATGCCGAAGGGGGGGAAGCAGCCGCCGCGGCCGCCGCAGGAAGAGTGGATCGGGGATGGGGAGCAGAAGGTCGGGGAGGCCGCAGGTGAGCAGGCCGGACTTGACCGGACCGGGGAGAGACAGGGCCGGGGGGGACAGATAAGCGGCGGGTGGACCGGGGTGGGGGGAACTGAGAACCAGGGGGGGCTGGGCCGGGGGGGACAGAAAACGGGGGGGGGGGGGGGGGGCGGGGAGGGGGGGGGGGGGGGGGGGGGGAGAGGGCGGGGGGGCCCGCGGGGGGGCGGGCGGGACGGGCCGGGCGGGGGGAGGGAGGGGGCGGGGGGGGAAAGAGAGGGGGCGGGGGGCCGGGGGGGGGGGGAACTGAGAACCAGGGGGGGCGGGGCCGGGGGGGGCAGAGAGCGGGGGGGGGGGGGGGGGCGGGGAGGGGGGGGGGGGGGGGGGCGGGGAGGGGGGCGGGGGGGGGGGGGGGGAGGGGGGGGGGCGGGGGGGGTGGGGGGGCGGGGGGGGGGGGGGGCGGGGCTGGGCGGGAGGGGGGGGGAGGGGGGCGGGGGGGCGGGGGGCGGGCGCGGGGGGGGGGGGGGTGGGGACCGACTGGTCCATGTGGGGTACACAGGGCTGGATGGGATTGGGGGCGGGGGGTGGTTGGACCGGGCTGAGGGGGCGGGATGACAGAGAACTGGGGGGGACTGGGTTGGGGGGCAGGGGGAGTGCTGAGGGTGGAAGTACTGGGTGGGACTGGGCTGGCAGGGGGGACAGTACTGGATGGGATTGAGGTGTGTGTGGGGGTTAGAACCTGGCCAAGGAGGGCTGGGCTGGAGCGGAATAAAATATGAGGGACTGAATTGGGCCAAAGCAGGGGGAGAGGGGGCTGGACCCTAAGATGGCTAAAGTGGGGGATGGGATGTGGGGGAAGAGACCCTGGGGGGAAGTGGAAAGGAGGTTAATGGGGAAGAGACTGGCGGGAGCGGGAGTCCTGGGGCTGGGCTAGATGGGGAGGAGTGGGGCTGGAACCGAAGCTGGATTATTTGGGGGGAGGGGGGTTGGATTGGGCTGCAGTGTGGGTGGGGTTGGGTCTGAGCCAGATGAGACACTGGGGTGAACCAGGCTCAGAAGGAGGGAGCAATGGGATGATCCAGGCCCAGCCAGGGCTGATCTGTACTAAGACGGGGATGGAGAACAAGAGGTGCCCACACATCCGCCCATGAGAACTGCCCCAGGTGGGACCCAGCCGGGCCTGGGCAGTGGAGGGAGTGGCTGTGGATAGAGAGGTTTGGGAGCCAGGACTCCTGGGTTCTATTCCCAGCTCACGGACGGGAGTGGGGTCTAATGGATTAGAGCGGAGGGGCTGGGTTCTCTCCCACCTGCCTGAATTAATCTCTCCTGACTTGTTTCAGACAAAGTGGTGAAGAAAGGCAAGAAGGACAAAAAGACCAAGAAGTCGGTAAGAGGTGGGACTGAGCCAGGCCATGCTGGGGGAGGTGTGAGCTCTGGTACAGGAGCCTAGTGGGCAGGGCATTGGGCTGTAACTCAGGAGACCTCGGTTCTACACCCGCCCTGCTGTATGACTTGAGTTAAATCACTTCTCTCTGTGCCTTAATATCTCCTCCCACCATATAGCTAGTTACATGGACTGTCTTCCATTGTGTGTCTGGGCAGCGCTTGGCACAACGGGGCCCTGATCTCATCTGGGGCAGGGACTGTCTCTCCCTGTGTGTCTGGGCAGCGTCCGGCCATGATCTCAGCTGGGGCTTGTCAGTACTAAAAATGGGGACAAGTAGCTGTGTCTCTCAGATCTCACTGCTAGGGGATAGGCAAAGGAAGGTGGCTGGATCTCCCATAGCACAGTGCAATCTCCCATTGCGGGGGGGCGTGAGTGAAATGGGAATGGTCACCAGCTGGAGTGCCCTTCCCTCACCACTAGGGGCAGGGAGACTCCTGGGGTGGGAGTGGGGGTGGGAAGCAGAGCTCTAATCTATCCCTGCTTCCCTCCCTAGTTCTTTGAGGAGTTGGCCGTGGAAGAAAAACAAGTCAGCGAGCAGCAGGCTGTCATTAAAGAGAAGGAGCAGCAGCAGCAACAGGTGAGCAGCTAAAGCAGGGGTTCTCAAACTGGGGGTTGGGACCCCTCAGGGGGTTGTGAGGTTATTATGTAGGGGGTCGCTAGGTTATTATGGGGGGGGGTTGTGAGCTGTCAGCCTCCACCCCAAACCCCGCTTTGCATCCAGGATTTATAATGGTGTTAAATATATTAAAAAGTGTGTTTAATGTATAAGCGGGGGGTTGCACTCAGAGGCTTGCTGTGTGAAAGGGGTCACCGGTACAAAAGTTTGAGAACCACTGAGCTAAAGGAACTCCCCCGGAGGGCTGCTGGATGTTATTGTAGGACCTACAATAACTATGCTGCTAGAAAGGGATGCCTTGCTTAACCAGGGCTAACCCCCACCCCAGGTTCTCACAGGCTGTGTGCATGGGAGATATGACCCCCCCCCCCCCCAATCTCATCTCTGTCTCCCCCACCCCAGCTTCAACAGGGGGAGGGATAGCTCAGTGGTTAGGGGGGAGGGATAGCTCAGTGGTTTGAGCATCGGCCTGCTAAACCCAGGGTTGTGAGTTCAATCCTTGAGGGGGCCACTTAGGGATCTGGGGCAAAAATTGGTCCTGCTAGTGAAGGCAGGGGGCTGGACTCGATGACCCTTCAGGGTCCCTTCCAGCTCTATGAGATAGGTATATCTCCATATATATTTTTTTTTTATTTATAACAACAGAAAAAGAAACGAGAGAAGAAGAAAGACAAGAAGAAGAAGGAGGCAGAGGAGGATGAGGAAGAGCACCAGCTGATCGAGAAGCTGAAGAAGCTGTCGGCTCCGGGCAGCGATGAGGATGAGGAAGGTGAGACAGGATGAGGCTGGGGGCCAGGACTCCTGGGTTCCATTCCCAGGTCTGGTAAGGGAATGAGGACTAACTGTTAGAGCGGGGATGGGACCTGGAGGTCAGGACTCCTGGGTTCCATACCCCCAAGTAATTAATCTGGACAGCTGGCAGGAGCTCAACTTGCCACAGTTCCACGCCCTGGAATATGGTGATCGTTTTTTGGTGTGTGCGGGGTTAACGTGGTGGGTAACGCCTGGCGCAGGGGGGCAGGTAGACAGCAGCTGTGGTGCCATCTCCGGGGTATAAAAAGCGGCACCATCCTGCCAGTGAGCCCAGAGGGGGGCCCTCTCCAATCCCTCCTGAGACCTGCCCCATGGGATGAGAAGCACGGGCCTCTCTTCTCCATGGCCTGCCTTTTCCTAGCCCCTGCCCACCTGCACTAGCCCCTTCGCTCCAGCCCCTACCCCTGCGGCAGGAGAGCCCAGCCCCACGTGCGTCAGCAGGGAGCTGGAGGATGACAACCCACCAGGAAGGCCTCTCCCTCCCATCCCAGATCTCTCAAGGTGATGGAGGACCAAGAGCTCTATGGGGCTTGCTCCCCATGGAGGGAGCGGTTGCGTCTCCATTCCATCGATCCCTAAAGTCCTTCTCTCGTTTCCTTTCCAGCGACTGTTCCCGTCACCAAAGGTGGGAAGAAGAAGGTGAGACTCTAGGCCGGAAGGAGCCGTAGGGCTCAGGAGAGCTCTCTAGACTTGGGCTGCAAGGGGCCCTACACAAGGGAATGGGCTGTAACTGGGGGTGGGCTGGAAGGAGCCCTAGGGCTTGCTGTGTAGACTCGGACTACGCAGGGCTCTGCGCTGGGGAACGGACTGTAGGGGACAGTCCGGCCCTGGTTGAGATGGGACCTGATGGGGCATCTACTTGAGGAATAGGTTGTAGGGGGTTGATCCTGCCCTGGGCTTCTAGCGGGGGCTCTGGTGAGGGGGAGAGAGAGGAAATGTCCACTCTTTGCTAACGACCTTGGCTTTACCTTCCCCTAGGGAGGGAATGTGTTTGCCGCCCTGAGCCAGGAGCAGAGTGAGGAAGAAGAAGAGGAGGAGGAAGAAGAGACGCCAAGACCTGCCAAACCCAACAAGAACAAGATCAACAAGGTTAGCTCGCTTGGACGAAATCTAGCACAGAGCGGGAGTGGGGACATCTTCTAGTGGGTTAGAGCAGTGGTGGTGGGGGGCGGGGGTCAGGACTCCTGGGTTCTATCCCCAGCTCTGAGGGTAGTGGGGCCTAGTGGTTAGAATAGGGAGGCTGGAAGGCAGAACTCCTGGATTCCCAGCTCTATTGGAGGACAAGGAAATGGGGGAATAGCCCCTCCCAACAGCCTGGGGGATCATCCCCTCCCCCCCAAGGGAGGGTCCGGGAGCCCCCTGTGCTGGAGATGTTCCATACCAGGCTTGGCTGGAGCCCAGGGGGATTAGACTGTGGGGTCGCTCCTCCCCTGGGGGTGGGGTAACTCTTCCAGTGCCAAGTTGTGGGGCTGACATGTTGCCCCCTGCAGGCCCCACCTGATGACAAAGAGGAGAAGCAGCCAGGGAAGAAGTTGACAAAGGACGACAAGCCAAAGGGAAAACAGGTCAGTCTCCCATTGCCCCCATGTTGTGTGGTTCCCATTGGTCTTAACTGGGACGGTCATGGTTGGGTCTGGCATGGGTTGGAGCCAAGACTCCTGGGTTCTATCCCAGCTCTGGGAGGGGAGTGGGGAGCAGTGCGGGCTGGGAGTCAGGACTCCTGGGTTCTATCCCAGCTCTGGGAGGGGAGTGGGGAGCAGTGCGGGCTGGGAGTCAGGACTCCTGGGTTCTATCCCAGCTCTGGGAGGGGAGTGGGGAGCAGTGGGGGCTGGGAGTCAGGACTTCTGGGTTCTATCCCCAGCTCTTGGAGGGAATTGGGGTCCAGTGGATTAAAGCGGAGGGGGGGGGCTGGGAGTCCCATGTGGCAGAATAGCTTAGCCAACCAGCTGCATTATGAGTTTTGGCTCCGCTGGCCAGGGGTCTAGTCGGGGCAGTGGGGCGGGGATGCTGGGCTGGGTCAGGTACAGTCAGAGACACCGCGTCTCACCGGGCCAGGATTTGCTCTGTGCTCTCAGCAGGAAGAAGAGGACGATAAAAAGAGGAAGAGCAGGAAAAACGAGAAGAACAAAGGGAGGCAGCAGGTGCGAAGCTGGCATTTACAAGATTCAGCGGGATTGGCATGTGGAAACCAGTGCCCCAGGGCTGCACTAGGGGGCGCTGTGCTGCAGGGAGCAGGATGGGGGCTCCATAGGGGGCGCTGTCCCCTCGCAGCAGTGCTGGCCCAATGCCCCAGCGCTGCACTAGGGGGCGTTGTGCTGCACAACCTGTATCTGGTGTTAGGAACTGAGGTTATTGACTTAATCCAACCCTGCTGTCTCTAAATGCTCTTGTTTCTCCCACGGCTCCCAGGGAGGAGGATCAGGCTTTGCTGTTTTGGCCCAGAGCGAGGAAGAGGAGGAGAGTGAAGAGGAACCCAAACCCAAAGGCAAAGCAAGCAAGGTGGGCAAGAGGAGTGCTGGGCGTGTGGCGTCTAGTGGGTTAGAGCACGTGGGGCTGGGAGCCAGGACTCCTGGGTTCTATCCCCAGCGCTGGGATAGAGGGGTGTCTAGTGGTTAGAGCAGGAGGGGCTTGGAGTCAGGACGCCTGGGTTCCATCCCTGGTTCCGGGAGCAAAATGGGGGGGTGTCTAGTGGGTTAGAACAGGGGGGACTGGGAATCAGGACTCCTGGGTTTTAGCCCCAGCTCTGGGTGGGGAGTGGGGTCTAGTGGTTAGAGCAGGAGGGGCTGGGAGTCAGGACGCCTGGGTTCTATCCCCATCAGGCAGAATGGCCCAACTAGCATTATAAGGGTTGGCTTCCCATGAATACTCTGGAATTGGCCCCATTGGTCTGATGTGGCGCAGTGCAAAGGGAAGCCAGCATACCAAGCTAGATGGGCCCTTTCATCTGATCCAGGCAGGGAGATGTGATACCGGGCTGGATGGGCCTATTGGGGTGATCTGGGGTCCCGGGGAGGAAGGGGGGTGGGATACTGGTTAGCTGAGTGTCCTGAACTCCTTCGCAATCCTCCTTCCAGACTGTGAATAAACAGACTGAATCTGGTGAAGCTGGGAAAAAAACAAAAGGAAAAAAGAATCAACCAGCCCAAGTGAGTGTTCATGGGGGGCTCCCTGCTCATGGGGGGTGGACACTAGGGGGCGCTGTACTGCAGGGACCAGGTGGCCTGCTCAGTAGGGAGCATTCTCCCCTCAGGGTCAGTGCTGGCCCCAATGCCCCAGTGTGGCGCTAGGGGGCGCTATGCTGCACAAAGAGTCTCTGTGCAATATCGCTGTGTGGCCAGTACCCAGCTGCCCCACCCCAGAGTTGGCTGCATTTTGGCGCTGGGAGAGCAGTCCCTGCTCATTGTGGTTGGATGAGCTGGCTTCTGTTCTGCTGCAGAATAAATTTGCTCCTTTGGAGTCCGAGGAGGAGGAGTTGGAGGAAGATGAGGAGGAGCCAGAGAAGAGCAAGGAGAAGCCCAAGCGAGGCAGCGAGCCTGTAAGACAATCCTCTCGGCGGTGGGGGTGGGTTTGCTCTGATCAAACCAAACCGCATTGATTGGGCTGGCTCAGGTGTGAGACAACTTGGTGGGTTCTCAGCTCATTTCCCAGCATCCAGCTGGCCCCCAGTACCGCACGGGCAACCTCAGCAGAGAGGCCCAGGGTGAACGGCCACAGAGCCGACCTCCCCTCTGCCCCCTGGAAGGGGATCACTGCAGAAGTAGGCCTGAAGCATATCAGAAGGGGATGAGGCTGTGGAACTGGGACCCAGGACTCCTGGGTTCTATCCCTGGCTCTAGGAGGGGAGTGGGGTCTAGTGGTTGGGTGGGATGCTGGGTGCCCGGACTCTTGGGTTCTATCCCCGGCTCTGGGCAGAAGGTGTTATTGGTAACCAGCCTCCTGTGGTCGGTACAGCAGTCGGAGGAGGATGAGGAGGACGAGGGGGAGAAGAAGGACGATGACCCCTATGCTCATCTCAGCAAGAAAGAGAGAAAGAAGCTCAAGAAGCAGGTGAGCTCTGGGTGTGAGGATCCTTCCTGGAGGGGGCGGAGCTTCTGCCAAACAGGCTCCTCCAACCCCTTGTGTGTTGTGATCACCCCAGTGGGGTGGCTCCCAGCTGTCTATAGCCGCACTTCTTGTTCACATGCCAGTGTTCCCGGAATCCTTTGCAGCCATCCAGTTGGTACTGAAGCATCATAGGAATTGCTTGCTGGGGAGAGGAGAGGCTGTTAACTAATGTGGATCCATTTTGTGGGGGTCCCCCACCCCCAGAGCGAGTCCTGGCCCGATAGGCTCCCCACTGGGGCACCCACCTAGCTGGGCATGATGGCCCCCAGGCAGGCTGGGTACTGGCCGGGAGGGTCCCTTGGCTGGAGGGGAGGGGAAGAAAGGGTCCCTTGGCCGGGGCATCACCTCAGGCTCTCCTGCAGCTGGAGTTCGAGCGGCAGGTGGCAACGCTGAAGGCGGCCAACGCGGCGGAGAATGACTTCTCGGTGTCTCAGGCGGAGATGTCCTCGCGCCAGGCCATGCTGGAGAATGCCTCTGACATCAAGGTACCTCCCCCACTCCCGAGTTTATTTGGAATGCGTCCACCCCCCCCCCCACCCCATATGGTCAGCAGTTGGTGTTTCCCGCTGTGATGCCTTCCCTTTTCTTCCCTTCAGCAGCCACGTGGAAGGGGTTAATGTCCCATAATTCCACCCCCTTCTTTTCCCTCTCCCCTCCCATGTTGATGGAGTTGGTATTTCCCACTACAGGGAGGACCAGCAGCAGCATGGAAGGGGTTAAGCCCCTCCCTTCCCTCCATTGGTGGGTCTGGGTTGTGCCATGCTGCAGGGTTTTGGTGGGAGACTGAGTTGAACCATGTGGTAAGAGGGGGATGGGAGTGGATCACACCACCTGATAGGGGTGTGAGGAGTGGACAGGGGGAGCAGGTTGTACCATGAGATGGCGGGGCCATTGGTGGTGGCGGCGGAGGACATAGAGTGGATTATACCATCTGGCAAGGATATAGAGTGGGTGGCACAGTTATATGGGAGAGGGAGTGGGTCATATTATCTGGGATTGTGGGGAGTGGGTTATGCCATCTGAAGTGGGGGTTGCACAATGGGAGAGGAAATGGGTTGTACCAAGAGGTGGTCGTGGGGACCATTGGGTGGAGGGAGGGTCATACCATGAGATGGCAGGGGTCTTCTGGGGGACAATGACTCCCCCAATGATGGGTCATACCATTTGACACATCTGGCAGGGGGGAGGGTTGTACTGTCTTGTCCTGATCTCTCTCCTGTGCGGTTGCAGCTGGAGAAATTCAGCATCTCAGCTCACGGCAAGGAGCTCTTCGTCAACGCGGACCTGTACATTGTGGCCGGGCGCCGGTACGGCTTGGTGGGACCCAACGGGTAGGTACATGGATGGATCCCTCCCAGGGATGCTCTCCCCTCGCAGTTAGGGCTACTCCCATGCGATGCTAGGGGGCGCTGTGCTGCAGCCTCCCCTTTGCTTCCTCCCTCCCTGCTTCACCCTTTCGTTCCCTCCCCCTTTGTAGGAAGGGCAAAACCACCTTGCTGAAGCACATCGCAAACCGGGCCCTGAGCATCCCCCCTAACATTGACGTGCTGCTGTGCGAGCAAGGTAAGCGGGGGCTGGGGGGAGCCAGGACTCCTGGGTTCTATCCCCGGTTCTGGGAGAGGAGTGGGGCTAGTAGTTAGAGCAGGGGAGGCTGAGAGCCAGGACTCCAGAGTTCTCTCTTTGCCTCTGGGAGGGGAGTGGGGGCTAGTGGTTAGAGCAGGGAACCTTGCACTCACTGAGTCCTCTTCCGCCCCTACCTCCCCACCCCCAGAGGTGATAGCGGATGAGACCCCCGCAGTCCAGGCGGTGCTCAAGGCCGACACCAAGCGGCTGAAGCTGCTAGAGGAGGAGAAGCGGCTGCAGGCTCTGCTGGAGAAAGGGGACGACAGCGTGGCTGAGCAGTTGGAAAAGGTACTGGGGGGTGTGGGGAAGGAGAGGGGGGCGGTGGGGGAAGGGAGATAGCTGGGGTGGGGCGTGGGGCTAAGCCGCTGTATACAGGTTTTTATACCATTGCAGCTGCTGGGGGAGGGGAGCAGGGTGGGGGAGCGCAAAGGGCAGGGGGGAAGCGGGGGGGGCCGGTGTGCAGGGGGATGAAGGAGGGTTGTAGTAGTGTGGGGGAGCAGAGAGTGGGCAAGGGGGTGAAGCATGGGGGCAGTTGAGGGGTCTGGGGAGGGGGAAATGGAGGGGGCCAGGGGATGTAGAGGAGGAGGCTCTAGCGTCAGGAGGAAGCGAAGGCTTCCCGGTGAATCCGCCCGTCTCCCCCTCCACAGGTGTATGAGGAGCTCCGGGCCACGGGGGCGGCCGCGGCGGAGGCCAAAGCCCGGCGCATCCTGGCCGGTCTGGGCTTCAACCCTGAGATGCAGAACCGGCAGACCAAGAAGTTCTCGGGCGGCTGGCGCATGAGAGTGTCTCTGGCCAGGTGAGGCTGGCGGGGGTTTGGGCAGCATAATGGGCCTGTGATCCCACATGTGCTGACCTGGGTGAGTCCATGCAGTAGATGCGGGGGGGAGGGGGGTGTCACACACCACCCACACACGCACTGGGGCACCTGCCCTGCTGGGGGCTGGGCTGAGACCTGATAGCTCGTTACACCCAGATGGGAACGATCCAATCTGGAACCGGGGCCCCACTAGAGGGGAAAGGCCCTGTGTCCCGTTCCCTGCTCCCCCTGATCCGGCCAGTCCCTTCGCCCTGGGGCAGTCCTGCAAGGAGCCACTAGGGGGCACCGCTCACCCACCCCGTCTCCTTCAGGGCCTTGTTCATGGAGCCGACGTTGCTGATGCTGGACGAACCCACCAACCACCTGGATCTCAACGCCGTCATCTGGCTCAACAAGTGAGTGCCCGGCCCTGGAGAAACCCTTCCCCTCGGTGCCGGGGCCCCCCGGCTCGGATCAGCTCTGGGGGAGGGGAGCCCCTTGGGCGAGCAGCGATGCAACGGGGGTGGACCCCAGGAATCCCACACCACTGGGACTCTGGGTGGGGGAATTCTGCTCAGCCCCTTGTGGTGGGGCGAGGGGTCTCGCTGGCTGTCAGAGGTAGATGGGGGCAGGAGTCGGGTGGGTTATAAGCTGTGTTGGGGGGAGGGGTTTCCTATTGTGGCAGGGGATGATCAGGATTGGGGGATGGCAGGAAATTCCCTTATTGGGGAGAGGGCAGGATTTGGACTGGGGGGGGGGGCGGCGTTTGGATTCTGGGGGTGAGGGCTGGGGTTTGAATAAGGGGCAGGGTTTGGGCTCGGGGGGTTTCCCCGATGGGGCAGGGGGCCAGGATTTGGACTGGCTGGGATTCTCCCCTGGTGGGGCGACAGGGAGGGTGCATGGGGCCCAGTGTGTGTGTGTGGGGGGGGTNGGGGGGGGGGGGGGGGGGGGGGGGGGGGGGCGGGGGGGGGGGGGGGGGGGGGGGGGGGAGTCAGAGGAGAGAGCCCCCATTGGTAGGTTCCCCCCACTGCTGGGCTAAGTGAGGCTGCCCTACATCCCACCGTGGGGTGTACGTTGGGTGTTCTAGCTCTGCCCCCTCCCCCTTGGCCGGGGTGTCCCTCCTAGCTGCGGATCAGGGTCCGTCCGTCTGTCTGATTCTCCTGTCTGGCCCCCGTTCACCTCCTCAGCTACCTGCAGACATGGAAGAAAACTCTCCTCATCGTCTCCCACGACCAAGGCTTCCTGGACGACGTCTGCACTGACATCATCCACCTGGACATGCAAAAACTCTTCTACTACCGGGGCAACTACAGTGAGTTGGGGGAGCAGCTGGGGCAACAACAGTGAGGGGGAGGAAGAGGAGGTAGGGGAACTATACGAATGGGGACCAGGGAAGCAGCTGGGGCAATTGCAGAGACTGATCTTCCCTGGGTGGGGATTAAGAGGGGGTTGGGTCACCCAGAGATCTGAGCCCATCTGGAGGCTGGTTTGCCCCTAGGTCTCCCTCCAGGGGTAGGTTTTGTGGGCTCTGGGTGCATCATGGGAGTTGTAGTTCAGTTGCCCCATGCCCCCCATTCTTCCGTATGGACTGGGCTCCTTGGCCAAACTGTTTCCCATGATGCATCCCTCCCACTGAGCTGCCACATTGCATCATGGGAGCCCTGTGTCATAGTACTTCATGGGAGATGTAGTCCAGCCAGGGAGCTCAGCCCAGAGCAGACAATGAGAGTGTGAGGTGCCTGAACTACAAGTCCCATGAGGTGCCGCAGGGGCATGTGGGAACCCCAAGTTTTCCATTGGCTGAAACCCCATTTTCCCCCCAAAAAAAGAGTTTTGATGGGAAATTTTTGACTAGCCTGGATGGTGAGCTTCCTCCACAGGCCTCCTCGTCTAGCTCTAGGAGTCGAGATCACTTTGTTTACATCCAGAGGCTCCCAGGTTCAATCCCCCAGGCAGGAAGCAAGGCAGGAAGCAAGGCAGGGAGGGGAAGTGGCCGAGTGGGAAGTCGAACCCGGATTCCTTCTCCCCCCTCCCCCCCCCAAGTCCCAGAGCAGTGCCCTAACTACAACCCCTCACCCCCTCTCTGCTGCAGTGACCTTCAAGAAGATGTACCAGCAGAAGCAAAAAGAGCTGCTCAAACAGTACGAGAAACAGGAGAAGAAACTGAAAGACCTCAAGGCTGGCGGGAAGTCGACGAAACAGGCGGTGAGTCCTGAGATCCAGCCCCAGGGCAGTGGGGACCGGCTGGTTTGGGAGTTGAGGAATAGGATATGGGGCCTTTCCCCTCTAGGAGGCCACTGGCTTCAATCCAGCCCTTTCCTACCTTGAATTTGGCCCCATCATGTTGACCCAGGGAACTCACTGCTGCAGGATTTTACTGAATTAAGAATCTCTTTCCCAACAACAAATTGGGTTAACGCTCACCCCTCACGCTGAGCCCCAGCTGGGTGTCACATGAAAATTATCCCTTCCTTGCCATGGGACTGTACTGCCCCCTGAGGTACAGTGTGGTGGATTGTACTTCCTTGGAGTCTGGAGCTAGGGGGTACCAAGCTAGATGGGCCTCCTGATCTGATGAGCTCGATTAGATGGGCCCATGGGTCTGATCGGGAATGGGGAGGGGCAGGGAGGAGGCAGGATACCGGGCTAGATGGGCACATGAGTTTGATCCGGGGTGACAGGGAGGAGGCGGGATACCGGGCCAGATGGGCACATGGGTTTGATCTGGAGTGACAGAGAGGGAGGTGGGATACCGGGCCCGGTGCTCGGCTCCAGGGCGGCAGCAAAGTAGCCGGGATAACTAAGGTTTGTAACCTGTCCTTTAAATCGGCTTCGGTACCCAATTACTGGAAGTTAGCTAATGTAACGCCAATATTTAAAAAGGGCTCTAGGGGTGATCCCGGCAATTACAGACCGGTAAGTCTAACGTCGGTACCGGGCAAATTAGTTGAAACAATAGTAAAGGACAAAATTGTCAGACACATAGAAAAACATAAACTCTTGAGCAAGAGTCAACATGGCTTCTGTAAAGGGAAATCGTGTCTTACTAATCTATTAGAGTTCTTTGAAGGGGTCAACAAACATGTGGACAAGGGGGATCCGGTGGACATAGTGTACTTAGATTTCCAGAAAGCCTTTGACAAGGTCCCTCACCAAAGGCTCCTACGTAAATTAAGCTGTCATGGGATAAAAGGGAAGGTCCTTTCATGGATTGAGAACTGGTTAAAGGACAGGGAACAAAGGGTAGGAATTAATGGTAAATTCTCAGAATGGAGAGAGGTAACTAGTGGTGTTCCCCAAGGGTCAGTCCTAGGACCAATCCTATTCAATTTATTCATAAATGATCTGGAGAAAGGGGTAAACAGTGAGGTGGCAAAGTTTGCAGATGATACTAAACTACTCAAGATAGTTAAGACCAAAGCAGATTGTGAAGAACTTCAAAAAGATCTCACAAAACTAAGTGATTGGGCAACAAAATGGCAAATGAAATTTAATGTGGATAAATGTAAAGTAATGCACATTGGAAAAAATAACCCCAACTATACATACAACATGATGGGGGCTAATTTAGCTACAACGAGTCAGGAAAAAGATCTTGGCGTCATTGTGGATAGTTCTCTAAAGATGTCCACGCAGTGTGCAGAGGCGGTCAAAAAAGCAAACAGGATGTTAGGAATCATTAAAAAGGGGATAGAGAATAAGACAGAGAATATATTATTGCCCTTATATAAATCCATGGTACGCCCACATCTCGAATACTGTGTACAGATGTGGTCTCCTCACCTCAAAAAGGATATTCTAGCACTAGAAAAGGTTCAGAAAAGGGCAACTAAAATGATTAGGGGTTTAGAGAGGGTCCCATACGAGGAGAGATTAGAGAGGCTGGGACTCTTCGGCTTGGAAAAGAGAAGACTAAGGGGGGACATGATAGAGGTATATAAAATCATGAGTGATGTTGAGAAAGTGGATAAGGAAAAGTTATTTACTTATTCCCATAATACAAGAACTAGGGGTCACCAAATGAAATTAATAGGCAGCAGGTTTAAAACAAATAAAAGGAAGTTCTTCTTCACGCAGCGCACAGTCAACTTGTGGAACTCCTTACCTGAGGAGGTTGTGAAGGCTAGGACTATAACAATGTTTAAAAGGGGACTGGATAAATTCATGGTGGCTAAGTCCATAAATGGCTATTAGCCAGGATGGGTAAGAATGGTGTCCCTAGCCTCTGTTCGTCAGAGGATGGAGATGGATGGCAGGAGAGAGATCACTTATGTTCTTATGGGATACCGGGCTGGATGGGCTCATTGGTCTGTCGCTCTGTTCGTCTCCAGGAGAAGCAAACCAAGGAGGCCCTGACGCGAAAGCAGCAGAAATGCCGCAAGAAGAACCTGGATGAAGAGGCTAACGAGGCCCCCGAGCTGCTGAAGAGGCCCAGGGAATACACGGTGAAATTCACCTTCCCCAACCCGCCGTCGCTCAGCCCCCCGATTCTGGGCCTGCACGGTATGTCCCCACACAGCGTAGGGGGCCTCCGCAGGGGCGCTCTCCCGTCGTAGTCAGGGCTGACCCCAATGCCTCAGCATGATGCTAGGGGGCGCTGTGGCATTATTAGATGGGGCGTGAACCCTGCTGTCCTGGCCAAATACCACTCCCACCCCAACCCACGTCCATTCTGCCTCCCAGACGTCTCCCACCCTGTGGCCACAATTGGACACCGGATTCCCCTTCACTTCCTGCCCCAAACTGTTGGGTGACATTGCGGGGCGCCTGTTCTCCAGCCGCCCCACCCCAGAGGTGGCTGCATTTCAGCACTGGGTGAGCGATCCCTGTGCAGCGTCACTATGCAGCTGTTCCCCAGCTGCCCCACCCCAGAGGTGGCTGCATTTCAGCGCTGGGTGAGTGCCCCCTTTTCATCCTCTGGGGATACAGGATGCTGAGGAGTTTTCTTTCCGACCCCGGTTTCCCAGGGGCCCCAGAGCTGAGTGGTGCATTATGGGCAGGTCCCCCTGGAGCTGTTATCCAGCAGTTGTGCGCCCACACCCCTCACCCTACTTCCTGCCCCTTCTCCGCAGGTGTCGTGTTTGGCTACGAGGGACAGCAGCTGCTGTTCAAGAGTCTGGATTTTGGGATCGACATGGAGTCTAGAAGTAAGTGACCGGCCGGTGTTTGAGAGACCCTACAATAACAAACTGACCTGCACACAGCCCCAAAACTCCCTCTGCCTGCAGCCCCAGTGACGCTACAAACCAGGGTGTACAGGCTGCACCTGTGGGCAAGACCCTATAATAACCTCACCCAGTAATGATGATGATGAACTAGTCGGTGCAGCCACAGCACTCCTGAGAGACCCTACAATAACAAACCTGCACACAGCCCCAACACCCCTACGACAATGAATTGGACTGTTCAGCCCCAGGAAAGACCTTACAGTAACAGTCAGCCTGCACAACCCCCCTAGCACCCCGAGAGACCTTAAAATAACAAACCAGCCTGTGCAGCCCCCAAGCAACCCCAGGAGACCCTACAACAACACACTAGCATGCCTGAGAGACCTTACAATAACAAACCAGCCCGCGCAGACCCTGTAGCATCCCGAGAGATCTGACGTTAACGAAGCGGCCCTCATAGCACCCTCGAGAGACCCTACAATAACAAGCCCCCACACACAGTTGTGGGGCGGGTAGTGGGGAGTCCAATGCTAATGAATCAGTCCCAGCAGAGTCCCCATGCTAACCCACCGCCCTCCTGGCCTGGTTGAGTCACTGATGGCTGCTCTCTCTCCGCCTCTCAGTCTGCATCGTGGGGCCGAATGGTGTAGGGAAGAGCACGCTGCTGCTGTTGCTGACGGGGAAGCTCACACCGGTAAGGGGCCCCTCCCAGAACCCCCTAATCCAGACTCAACCCAAACTCGTCCAATTCTGTTCTCCCTCTGTGTGTTTTCAATTGGGGACAGGATTCCCCTTCCCTCCTGTTCTAAACTGCTGTGCAGCTCTTCCCCAGCTGCCCCACCCCAGAGGTGGCTGCATTTCAGTTCTGGGTGAGCAATCCCTATGCCGTGTCGCTGTGTGGCTCTTCCCCAGCTACCCCACCCCAGAGGACTCTTCCCCAGCTGCCCCCACCCTTGCTGTGTGCTGTTAACACACTAGAGGGCAGAGGAAAGTAGTATCCATTATCCCCTTTCTCTTCTCCTTTCAGACAAGAGGGGAGATGAGGAAAAACCACAGACTAGTAAGTAATGACGGGACCCAAATGCTGAGGTTTGTGTGGGTAGGGGAGCCCGTGACTGGGATTGCAGAGGACTGCGAGTCAGGATTGGGGGCACCTGCAGAGCTGGGGGGCGCCCAGGGCTGGGATAGCATGGAGCTGCAGGTTGGGATTGGAGACCAGGGCTGGGATAGCAGGGAGCTGCAGGTTGGGATTGGAGGCCAGGCCTGGGATAGCAGGGGGCTGTGCATTGGGGGCATTGGCAGATCTGGGGAGGAGCCCAGAGCTGGGTTAGCAGGGGGCTGCAGGATGCAATTGAGGGGCACCAGCAGATCCAGGGTGCGACAGGGAGGGGAACCGGCAGCAAGGGGGCGGTGCTTTGGGTGGTGACCCCGCCCCTTTCTCTCTCCCTGTAGAAAATCGGCTTCTTTAACCAGCAATACGCCGACCAGCTGAACATGCAGGAGACAGCGACCGAGTACCTGCAGCGCAACTTCAACCTGCCCTACCAGGACGCCCGCAAGTGCCTGGGGCGCTTTGGCCTCGAGAGCCACGCCCACACCATCCAGATCTGCAAGCTCTCCGGTACTGGGGGAGGGGGCAGGGCTGGGGTGGGCCTTGGAGGGGGGTCTAGGGAAGGCTTGGGGTTGAGTATACAGAGTAAGCGGCAGGGTCTGGAGAAGTGGGGGAGAGGAGAGGGCCGGGGTCTGGGCAACCAGGAGAGGTGGGGGACACGGGATGCGGGAGGGAACCCAGCAGCTTAGGTTGGAGGTGGGAAGGGCTTGGCTGTCCGGGGTGGGGGATGATGCAGACAAGTGGGGAGGGGGCTCCCCTGTCTCATCCCTTACCCTGCCCCACTCTCTCCCTTCCCCCCAGGAGGCCAGAAGGCTCGCGTGGTGTTTGCCGAGCTGGCCTGCAGGGAGCCCGACGTCCTCATTCTGGTGAGTGTCTCTGGGGCAAGGGGTGGGACAGGGCCCTGGAGAGCACCAGACCCAGTGGTTTAGAGTGGGGGGAGCTGGGAGCCAGGACTCCTGGGTTCTCTCTGGGATCAGCCCCTTCGCCATCTCAGCCCATTGTCTCTTCCCCAGGACGAACCTACCAATAACCTGGACATCGAGTCTATCGACGCCCTGGGTGATGCCATCAATGAGTACAAAGGGGGTGAGTGACGCCAGCGGACGCTTGGACCGGGCTGGATGGGCCCATTGGCCTGGTTGGGAGGGAATTCCAGGCTGGAACAGCCCATTAGTTTGGTCGGGGGAGGGCATTCCAGGTTGGAATGGTCCATTGGGGTGGTGGGGAGGGAATTCTGGGCTGGAAGGGCCCATTGGTGCGGGGGGGGGAAGAATTCCAGGCTGGAATGGCCCATTGGTCTGGTCCAAGGGTGGGGGGAGGGAATTCTGGGCCAGAAGGGTCTGTTGGTCTGGTCCGGGGCTGGGACTGGGGTGGGAATTCCGGGCAGGATGGGTCCATTGGTCTGCTCGGGGGGGAAGGGAGGGAATACAAGGCTGGATGGGCCTCATTGGTCTGTTCCGAGGGGAGGAGGTTGGTTATTTAGGGATAAAAACCACTTCCTATAATGCTCCTCACTGAGTGACACCACCCCACAAAAGGGCCTGCACAAACTACCCAGCATGCATTTTCCTGAGCGATACCCCTCCTCCCCGTCTGTGGGATAGTATGTGTGTGAGGGTATCTCCCACCTCTTGGAATGGGGGATCCCCCTGTTCCCCTAACCCCCCCTTCCCCTTGCAGCCGTCATCATTGTGAGCCACGATGCCCGGCTGATCACGGAGACCAATTGCCAACTGTGGGTGGTGGAGGAGCAGAGCGTCGAGCAGATTGACGGCGACTTCGATGACTACAAGCGCGAGGTGCTGGAGGCCCTGGGCGAGGTCATCATCAACAGGCCCCGCGAGTGAGGCAGGGGCAGGGCCTCCCAAAGCTCCTCCCCCCCATGATGGACTCTTCATTCACCCGCCTGCCCCTTTGCAGCAGGACTTTTGTGCAGCTGGATAGTGGAGGAGGCGTGGCTATAATGATGGGGTGGGGCTAAACCTGTGAAGGTGGGGTGTTCTTTTGCCACCCGCTTCCTTTCTGGGAAAGGCCACCGGTTATTTATATGAAGGGCGGGAGGGGTTTGTATTGGAATGGTCTTTTTTGGGCCAGGTGGGGAGGGGACTGTGCCCTATTGCTGGACTCTTCTCACCCCCCCAGCTGCACCGAAGATGGTTCGAGCCTCGTTCTGCTTCCGTGTGACAGGATTCAATTAAAACAGGAAGGAAAAAAGTGGCTGGTGGTGGCTTTGATTGTGGGGGGGATGGGGATTCATCATGGCCGAGGGTGGGGGCGGTCCGGCCCACTCACTCCTTCAAGGGGGCAGAGGGAAGGTGGGGCCACTTCTGCCCACATGGCTGGTGGGGAGGGGGCGTTGGGAGCGGGGTGCCTGCCCTGAGCCCCCACAACTCGTGACACACATGGGGCGAAAGGTTGACTGGGATTACTGCCATAGAGAGGGAAAGGCTGAACCATGTAGAACGGGGTGCAGGGTTTGGCACTCGCACCTCTCTCTCGCTTGCAACCTTGGGTACCGCAGCAGCATGGGCCTAGCCCGGGGGGCTGATCAGCAACTCCACCACCTGACAAACTTGTGCCAGCAGCGAGCGGTTCAAGCCACTTCTCTGGTTGCAGGCATACGTCAGGGGTGGGGGATAAAGTCATGTCCCACGTGGGGGTTGGGATTTCGCTGTAGCAAGCCGAGGGGTCCTCTGGGTCACTCTTAGACTTGCTCTGCTCAGGTGAAGGTGGGCCCAGGGTCCCAGAAGCCGGCGGGGGCGGCTGCCAGACAGTAGCCAGTTTCACCCCAGTAGCCAATTTTTCTCCCTCGAGTCTCTTTAAGAACCCCCACAAGGAATGTGGGGTGGGAGGGGACAGGCTAGCCCACCCCCCTCATTTCATACCCCCCCCCCTTGGGCCTAGTTTCTGACATACTGGTATGGGGTCATGGAGCTCCGGCTTGACGCTGTTCTTCTTAACCAGGCCTGAGCTTAGCCCAGGCCTCCTGCTCGAATTGCAGGCCTGTGTGTTTGGGCCAAGGTGGGCGGGGGGGGCTCCCCTTTCAGACGTTTTCCAGTCCACAGGGTTGCTATGGTGTCGTCTAATGAACTTGCTGCCTACAGGGGGCTCAATTAGGGTAAAATCATAGGCCCAATTCTCAACTGGCTGGAGCAGAGCCCAGACCCCCAGCGTGGAAAGGCCCCTGTGTCCTCTCCCTAAACAGTGGCTCTCCACCATTCCAGGCTACTGTACCCCTTGCAGGAGGCTGATTTGTCTTGTGTACTCCTAAGTTTCATCTCACTTACATCTGATTTTGTGAGCAAGTCATTTTTAAGTGTCTCAGCCACTAGTACTGAAAAATTGCTTTCTCATTTTTACCATATAATTATAAAATAAACTGATTGGAATATAAATATTGTTCTTACATGTCAGTGTATAGAGCAGTATAAAGTCATTGTATGAAAGTTTAGTTTGTACTCACTTGCCTAGTGCTTTTTTTAATGGAGCCTGTTGTAAAACTAGGCCAATGTCTAGATGAGTTGACGTACCCCATGGAAGACAGGTGTGTCCCCCCCTGGTTGAGAACCACTGCCTTAAGTGAACCAGTCCCTGGGAGCTGAGCCCAGGCTGGGCAAGTGTAGAAACCCCCCTTGTCCCCCACCTGCTTCCCTCTGCCAGCACATTAGCCTGGTGCCCTCGGAGCCACAGCCCCTGTGCTCAGCTCTGCCAGGCCTATTCAGCCCTCCCTTGTTGCATCCTGCTGTTACCCTGCATCTGTGGGGAACGTGTCTGTTCCTTCAGCCGCTCTCCTTTAGCACAGGCTGGGCCGTGGCCCTTTGGGGCCATGGTGGGCACTTGATTCTAATACACCCCATTGAGCTGATGCTGCATGGGGTGGGGCTCAGCATTAGCTATTAAATGCTCCATAGATCAGTAAAAGCAGCAGGGATGGGGAAAAACTGAGCTGAAGGTGACTGCAGCAGGGCCTCTAGGTGCTAGATATGGCAAGGATGAGTTGAGGCTGAAAGTGATCTTGGTTTTGGGTCTATTTTCCCCCTGACCCCATCCAGGCCGTGTCAGTGAACGTGATTCACTGCTTGGTAGTTAAGGATGGCCAAGTCATCTTTGGTCGGTTTCAGACTCAACACCCCCTGATGTGAACAAGGTGAGGGGGCTGAGCTGTTCATCTCAGACCTGTTTATTACAGGCCCCTGCAGCCCATCAAGTCCCATTTACCAGTTGCACTGTCAACAGTAGGTTTCAGAATTAACATGTGGCAAGCTGAATGGTCGGTATAGTAGATTGGCTCATTGAGCCCTGTACAGCTGTCCTACCTGGTCCACTTGTGAATGCCCAGCAACCATCAGTAGGTTTCAGAGTTAACATATCACTGAGGTGGTTGGAAAGGGGGACAGCAGAGTGTGAGTCTGTTGGCCATTGTACAAGCTGTTGTGGCTCAAGGCACCTGTGGAAGCTTCTCTGCAGCCATAAAATGGCTGGCAGGGGACAATCAGGTGCACTATTCCTCCAGCATGGTGTGGTGCTCGTTCTGATCACTCAGTGCCAGCCCCTCTACCCTGGCCTCCAGCCTGCTAGGGGGAAGCAGCAACACAGAATCCTGCTGCCCAGGAGGGAAGGGATTAAACCTCAGACTCTGCCCCTGCCCCTCCGCCAGGCTGCAATTTCTTAGAGCAACCCATGCAGCAGGAGGTGCTCACCATCCCTCCTCCCAGCAATGACTGCACAGGGCCCCTTTTTAAAAAGCAAACTGAAAAAACAAATTCCATCCTGTGGCATCATACTGACACCTGGCAAGGTTGGAGCCTTTAGGTCCACCACCCAGCCCTCTGCCACTTGAGCTACCAGTGTAACTGATACCAGTAGTAGGTGGTCATCCTCTCTAGCCTAGCACCAGAGGGCCAGGAGATGCTTTGCAGGTGGGTTTCAGAGCTAGTTGCTGATAGTATAGTGAGACTCTGGATCTTGGCTCTATTCCCAGCCTGGAGGGGAGTGTGTCATAGCGGGCACAGACTCCTCTGCATATTCTCGCCCCCACCTGCCCAGCAACCCCTCAGCATGACACCTTCTGCCCCTTCTCCTTCTATTGTCCCTGTCTCCTCCCCTCACGCTGGCCTCCAGTCAGCATGCCCTCCACCCACATTCCTATCCCCATTGCCTGCCTGCCCCTTTCTCCCTCCCCACACATAAGAACCCATTAGACCCATCTGCCCTCCTCCTTCAGACTGGTTCTCAGCCCCGTCTCCATCCGCAAGTCTGCCTCTTGTCCCCTCTGCATGTGAATCAGGCGGGTTTCTCCTCCACACTGCCTGGGCCCAGCGGAGAGGCACTGAGAGCACAGGAGAGAGGCTGCCTGCTCTCCGCTCCCAGGCCTGAGCCCAGCACTGTCTGCCCACAGCTGCAATCACAGGGGGAAGCTGTGCTCAGCCCAAGGCTGGAGCGCACACACAGGATCTTTGGAGAACTTAGCAGCTAAAATCTAAAGCGTCTCTGCTGAGCGTGTGCAAACCACAATTTTTCAAAGGCTTATGATGTGGGCAAAATTTTCCCAGGGATGGCTAAAAGCACATCAGCCTTGACACACAGGCTACGCCCTTGCCCAGTTTTGAATCCCTGCTCTGAAACACGGGGAGACTAGAGCTTCTCAAAGCAAGGGTCACCAGAACCTTTTAGCTTGAGTAAAATAAGGTGCTTTACCTTAGCCTCATTCTTGGAAACGCCTGAACCGTTTTGGCTGAAATTTCTCCCAAATATTCAACGCGAGGCAGACACCCAGTGTTGAAAGTTTCAGCCCAAATGGATGATCCGTGGCAAAGTTATAAGCAACTGAACACAAGGGCTTGTAAAGGGAAGCGTTGGGCAACTTTACCAGTTCCGCTTGCATTGCACCATGGGTAGGTATCCCAGCGTTCCAAGCGCTGTACCAAGTCAGGGTGGATTGAGGGATTCTAGCCAGTGGGAATCGGAGTCCAACTCCCAGGACCCTGCTGCGTCCCAGCCATCAGCAGGACTGTAGGAACGAGGAAATGCCTCCCCTGAGCGTCCGACAGGGGTTTGGCTCATTCCTATTTCAGTGGCGAAATGAAGCGATCAGAGACAGAAGCCACAGCAGGGCACCTATCTCTGTACTGCGGCAGTGCTCACGGGCTTCAGCCACAGACCTTGACCTGCCGCGCCAGGCGCTGTACAGACACAGAGGCTACGTCTACACTACCCGCCGAAATCGGCGGGTAGCCATCGAACTATCGGGGATCGAATTATCGCGTCTTGTCTGGACGCGATAAATCGATCCCCGAACGCGCTACTTCGAACTCCGGTACTCCTGCAGGGCGAGCGGAGTTACCGGAGTTGACGTGGGAGCCGCGAACCGTCGATCGCGCGCCGCGCGGACGCGAGGTAAGCGCGCCAAATTCGAACTAAGATACTTCGACTTCAGCTACGTGAATAGCGTAGCTGAAGTCGAAGTATCTTAGTTCGATCCCTGCCCTAGTGTGGACCAGCCCAGAGATAGCCCCTTCCCCACACAGCCAGCACAGACACCAAGGTTAAATTAGATGATCCATTTTTTAATCACCATGTTTATTACTAATGTACAAAATATACAAAACAAAAGGGGGAGGCTGCACCAGTGGGGGTGGGTGGGGGGTAGGACAGTCCATGTCTCAGGGAGAGACCGTAAAAAAATAAAACAATGAAAGGAAACAAACCAAGCCCCCAGATGCCAACAGCAATAAAGTCAGTCCGTTTTCACAGAAAACAGCTTCACGCCACCCCCTCCAACGACTCGCTAGCACCAAGGAGAGTCGCGTGTCCGCAGTCGGCGGGGTGGGGATGGGTATATTACAGCAAGGGGAGGAGCTCTGATCCCACTCGTTCTCACGCACATGGCGGGACGACCCCATTGAGGGGGTGGAGTTAACAAGCACCCCCTTTGCTCAGTGGGGGGGGGGGGCAGTGGTTAAAGGACCCCTCTCCTCCCCAACCGAAGGATCGGTATCCTGCTGCTGCCAGATGGAGGGAGAAGTCTCCAGACCACGTGCCTGGGGAGGGCAGTATTTCTGGGGGAGCCGAGCAGTGTGGCTGGCTGCTCCTCAGGGCCAAGGCTCCCCAGGCAAAATGTCTTCAGAGTAGGTCTGCAGCTGGCAAATGCGCAAACAGATCACAGCCCGGAGCTGGGTAGGGCAGCCGGGCAACCCCCCCTTTACTCCTTTGCTGGTTCCACAGAGATATACACAGTGGTAACAACCCGCTTTGCCCCCAGGTCCCAGAGCAGGCGGCGGCTCTTGTGCTTGCAAAAAGTCACTGGGGGGGGCACGGAGTTAGGTCCCATCAGCGCCTCCATCAGGTTAAAACGACACAGGAGGGAGCGGAGTGGCGGGGGGAATTCCCCCCGCAGTGGTTCCTCAGTAGCAGCAGCCGTCAGGGGGGGTTGCTCCTTCCCTCCCCTGGGCATTACAAGGCCTCACAGAAGCCATAAGTGGTGGATGCAGCCCAAGTCCGACAGCGGGCACCCCAAAGTCCGTGAAGTGGGGGCGGCTGTGTTGGGCGGTTTCACGGGGCATCGGCGGGGTGGGGGGAGGGCCCCGGGCGCTACGGCAGGGGCGGCCCGTTCACTCCGGGATGGTAGAAGGCACAGTTGTTCTCGTACCTGCAGCTGCCTTTCAACATGAAGTGGCGACACACGGGGCGGCTCGACATGTCTGCGTGAGAGAAAACGGGGCGCAGGTCAGCCACGGCGGCGGGGCACGGCCAGAGGGGTGGCAGAGCAGGGTGGGGGATGGGGGAGAGACTACAGCTCCCAGCATGCAACACTCCACCCTAACCCAGACTGCCAGGAGCATAGATTAAAGCTCCCAGCATGCAATGCATTACCCTAACTGGGCTGCCAGGAGCAGACTACAGCTCCCAGCATGCAATGCTCCATTTGCGCCACCAGGAGCAGACTACAGCTCCCAGCATGCAATGCTGCAGCTGAAACTGTCTCCCTTGTTCTCACAGGCCCATAGGGGGTCTCTGCCACTCTGGACCCCGCCCCCAAGGAGCGGGGCCCGCAGGATCGAATGGGTGCAATGCATGCTGGGTCTCCCCCATCGGCCCTCGCCACCTGCTGGATAAAAACGGGGGAGGGGAGGGGGCACTCACAGGCCCCTCCCACATAGGGGCAGGGCCATTCCAAAGCCATGGCCCTCTGCTCCCCCTAGAGGGCAAGCCAAGCCCCCTGCAATTACCTCCTCCGTGGCCTCCACCATGACCCCGGCCGTGATCCCCTGGGTGGCCTCTGCCGTGATCTCCTCCGTGGCCACCGCCATGACCGCCGCCTCCGTGGCCTCCACCATGGCCGCCGCCGCCTCCGTGGCCCCCACCATGGCCGCCGTGGCCCCTGCCGTGGCCTCCACCATGGCCGCCGTGACCTCCGCCGTGGCCGCCGCCGCCGTGGCCGCCTCCTCCACCCATGCTGTTGTTAGGGGGACCGCCTCTGCCATTGGGGGGGCCGCCACTGCGCCCACCTCCTCCTCGCCCACGGAAGGGGGGCTCCCCGCCTCGCCCCCGGTGGAAAGGGCCTGGGCCAGGCCCCGGGCCGGGGCCACCCCCTCGCATACCCCCGTGGGGGTTTCCCCGCATGCCGCCGTCAGGGGGATCCCAGAACTCCCCTCGCTGGGGAGGGGGAGGGCCCATCATCCTGGGCCCGCCAGGCATGCCAGGACCTGGGGGCATGTTGGGACCCCCAGGGCCACCATGGGGACCTAGGGGAGAGAGAGAGGCACAAAGGTTAGAGACCCCTCGTCTGAGCACCCAGGGCAGAAAGACACCTGCTGCTGAACGCCCACCCTGCTCCATGCCACACAGCGCCCCTTACTGAGCCCCCCATCCTGCGGCACAGCGCCTCTTAGCACCACACTGGGGCATTGGTGCCAGCACTGACTGCCAGGGCAGTGTCCCCTACGGAGCCTCTACCACACTCCCCGCAGCACAGCACCCCCTAGCACTGCACTGGGGCATTGGCGCCAGCACTGACTGCCAGGGCAGTGTCCCCTACTGAGCCTCTACCGCACCCCCTAGCACCGCACTGGTATCACACTCCCGCTGAAGGTCTGACAGTCCCGCCCCACCCCCAGAAGATGGTACCTTCCTGCTTACCAGGCATGGGTCCTGGCCCCCCGGGAGGGAAATGCTGCATGTTCTTTGGTCCAGGTGGGAATCCATTGGCAAGGGGCCCTGGGCCCAGCAGCCCGTGGGGCACTGGAAGACAAGAGAGCAGAGGGGTCAAATACAGCCAATGGGGTTACAATGGGAGGGGGGGGGGGGGGGGGGGGGGGGGAAGGGGGGGGGGGGGGGGGGGGGGGGGGGGGGGGGAAGAGGAATAGGGGGATCCACTTCCCATCCCTTCACAGCAACCTCCTATCCTAACCCAGGACATGCTTACAGGGCCATCTCTCCTGGAACCCCCAGAGCAGGAAATCACACAGACATGCACTCGCACACCCATGATGTCATCAGGATGCTGGGTGCACCAGCTCTCCCCTGGCCCCAGCCTTTCGAACCGAGCAAGGTCACATCCTTCGGATTACCCGCCTGCCAGAGCCCCTAGAGCTGTAGGAGCTGATGGGTTATAAATCCCAGGTGCCCCATCGAGACAGACAGAAGGCAAAGAAACAGAAGCCAGAAGGCGACCGGCAGGACATGATTTTCTCCTAGCAGCAGGAGGTGGGAACAGGGTCAGTGCCCCCCCACTCACAGGTCTCTTACCTCCTGAGGGCCCCGGGGGCTGTGTCTGGAGGTTGCCAAGCAAGTGTTTGATTTTGTCCGAGTAATCCGGCTGCTTCATTAGCTCCTCCGTCTTGTGGTTGTTGGGTCCGCCCTGTGTAGGGAAGGGGGGGCAGGGTTAGACAGAGTGTCCCTCCTCCCCCACACACTACACCCCCTCAGGTCTCTCTGACCTCTAACTCTAGGGCGCTGTCCCCATCCATTAACCCCTCTAGCTGGGGCCAGGGGCTGGCTTGACCCAACCGCTTTGGGGGAAGGGAGTGATAGGAAAGAGTCCCACCCTCCCACGCATCCCCCCACCCCAACTATTGCTCAGCTGGTGCATTGTCCGAGTTTCCCCTTCCCGCTAAAATGCTGGACCTTCAACCAAGCTGGAGGCAGGCCAATGGTCCGCTTCAGCAGTGGTGGGGTGGCAGGGGGGAAGTGATGGTCCGCTCTGGGGGAAGATGGGCCAGGGAGGCCCCACCCACAGAGCAGCGCAGAGTTTACCCTTTTGGTGCTGGACCCTCCCACTACGGGGAGCCTATAGGGTCAGTCAGGCTACGCAGCAGCTCCAATTACCATGATGGAGGTGAGGATCTCCTGCACGTTCATGGAGGAGCTGGGGTTGGGGCCCTGAGGGCTCTTGCCGGCCCCCATGCTCCCCATCAGGTTGGCCAGCACTGGGGGCAGCTTGGAGGCCCCGGCTCCGTCGGGAGACTGCGAGGCGGCCGCCGGGTCGAGTCCTTCCTGGTAGGCGGCCTCGTCCATGGTGCATTCCTGAGAGAGGGGACAGAGGAGACACTGGAGTCAGGATGGGCTGAGGGCGGGGAGGACGCCCCAGCCTCAGGGGCTGGGGGTCATGGCTGGGCGCTCGGGTTCCTGGGCCTTTGCCCTTCTCTAGCCCGTCCCTGTTTATACAGGGGAGATAGAGACACAGCGAGCGGGGAAGGGCCCCCAGGGAGCTGGGAAATGAACCCCCTGCTCTAACCCCTAGACCCCTTCCACAGTGAGGAGCGAACCCAGGAGTCCTGACTGCCAATCCCCCTGCTCTAACCCAACAGGCCCCCTCCTTCTGTCCCCCAAAGCAGGGTAGAGAACCCGGGGCCCTGGGCGAGACGTACCTCGTCGAGCGGGATGAGTTTGGGCGGCAGGGGTTCGTAAGACTCCGGGTCGGGTTCGTGGGGACTGTCTGGAACGCTGTGGAGAGGAGAGGAGAGATGCTGGTCAGAAATCAGCACCGAGACATGTGGTCGTAGCCCCCCCATTGATGGGACACTCAGAACAGCCTGATGCCCCCCCACCCCTTAGCTCCCAGCACGGCCTCACAGGCCAGGTCCACACACCCACCCAGCATCCACCAGCCATGGGAAGCAAAGACAGCAGGGTCAGAGGGGCATCCTGGTGCCCAGCAACCTAGAGAGGCCCCTGGTGGGGTCATCTGCTGGGACCTCTGGAGCTGAAAACAGGGTCTGTGTTCCCGGAGTCAAACAACCAGGTTGACAGGCTCAGAGGCAGCAGCCGGCTCATATGCAGCTAGAGGGGCAGAGCCATGCTGGACTCAGGTAGGTGGCCTTAAATTTGACACACTGGCTGTTGCACAGCGCAGCCATTAGAGGGGGGACAAAGAGCCTACATTGCGCAACTGGGAAATGGCGCCCTGGCCTCGCCCCCAGTACCCTTCCAACCCCTCGCCCTGCCCCCCAGGGCCACACCCACCTCTCCTTGGAGAGGAAGATCTCCTGCAGGATGCCCTTCTCCCTCTCGGCCTGGGTGAACTTCTCGCGGCTGCCGCTGCCTGGCTGCACCAGGGGGCTAGGCAGGTCGATGAGCTTGGGGTAAACCCAGGGCACCTTCTCTTCCATGGCATCGTGGCTGAGCCGACGCGCCGTCTCGAAGGCGTGCCGGTCCTTCAGCATCTCCCGCTTGGCTGCCTCGCCAAAGTCCTTGATTTTGTTCACATTGACTGCCGGGGGAGGAGAAGAAACGGGGAGGGGTTTAGTCAGGGGACAGACAGGCCTCTGCCGTCCAGCCGATGGGAAGGGTGCGACACCCCCACTCCATAATAGGAGTTCAAAGGCCTTGTATCCCTTTTCCCACCCGCAGAAGCCAGGTAGTCCCTTGGTGCTGGAGCAGAGCAGGCACCCCCAGAGGGAAAGGCCCCATGTCCCATACCCCAGGTGCCGGATGGGAGCTGGTGACCCCAGAGAGAAAGGCTCCCACCCCAGTACTCACCTCGCTCAGTCTCGTCCAGCTCGAAGTAGAAGTACTCCCACAGCTTGCTCTCTTCAGGCCAAGTCACTGTCTTCTTCTTCTTGCCCTTCTTGGTAAGCCGCGTGGAGTCAGCCGTGCTCTCGGAAGGCTTGGCATCTGAGTTCTGCTCGGACGAGGCTGCGGGGACGGGACACAGAGCGGCTCAGCGATCAGACAAACACACACACACCCACGGAGCCTGGATCTAACAACCGGCGCCAATGCCTCCTGAGCCCAACCCAGGACCCGCAGGTGAAGACAGCCCTGCCAGCCCCACAGTTAAGCTGACACAGGGGCTACCCCCCCCCCCACCAAGGCAGCTGTATCCCAGCTGGCATGGCACACCTGGCCACATGCATTACGGGGTTTTTTGGCCTCCTGGGTGGCAACATCTGGTCCGATCCAACACAGCCAGGATGTTGGGCTGACACCTACCACCCGCCCAGGGTTAGCACAACAGAACCCATTGGCTCCAACGCCTTCCCCATCCTTACCGGTCTCCATCAGCTCTGGGACCTCTACTGCCGGCACAGGAGTGCCCGGCCGATCCACCTCCATCGGCTCGGATGCAGTAGCGGGTTCTGGTGAGGATGGTTTAGCAGCGCTCGCTTCTGGTGCTGGCTTCCCTTCAAACGGGCTCGCCTGGGACACAGAGAGAAATGTGGGATCAGTGTAATGGGAAGTGAGCCAGTGACTCTCAGTCCCTGCACCAGACCTCACTCCCCTCTCATTGCTGACATCAGAACCCAGGGGTCCTGCCTCCCAGCCCCCTGCTCTAACCCACCAGAACCCCCCTCTTCCCTCCGAGCTGGGGACAGAACCAAGGGGTCCTGCGTCTCAGCCCCCCGCTCTAACCCACCAGCCCCCATTCCCCACCTTGAGGTGTTTGTACCTTGGCTGCCGTAGGAGACAAGACTTTCTTTTTCTTTTTGATCTTGATCCCCGGGATGGGGGCAGAGTTAAGGGCATCGAGGAAGCCCAAGCCCTCCATTGCTGCAGAGAGGGGGGGAATGAAAGAGGTTACGCAAACTGAAAGCTCCAAGCACCTGCAACTTCACGTGTTATCCCGCCCCTCCGCCATGCTACACCCCACTCCCCTCCCAGAGCCAGGGATAGAACCCAGGAGTCCTGACTCTCAGCCCCACCCCTGCAACTTCGCTACTCTCACCAACTAGACCCCACTCCCCGCCCAATGCTGAGGACCGAACCCAGGCATCCTGACTAACTGGGGCCTCAATGTACTCACGTTGCGCGGGGATGATCTTGACTTTGATTTCCTTGGTGCTGTTGGGGGTGGTGTTCAGAGGTTTGTATTTCTTCTCTACTGGTGGGTTGTCTCCAGAGGGGGCGGAAGTGCTGTGAGAGGGAAAAGCAGACATGGTACTGAGACGCTGAGGCCACGGCCCAGGAAAGGGATCAGATGCTGCCCTGAGCAAGGAGCAGGCAAGCCCAGATCACGTTGCAATATGGCGTGAAGAGCACAGGAAGCACACACACCCCTAGAGCTGCTTTGCAGGGGGCTAAAGGGGCAAGCAGGGGCGGCTTGGGGAAGGTTACTAATGCTGGGCCTGTACCACACACAGGGCCTCGGGCAAATCCCCTAAGCACTCAGTCCTGCCTCCCAGCCCCCACCACTCTAACCACTAGACACCACTCCCCTCCCAAGAGCCAGGGATAGAACCCAGGAGTCCTGCCTCCCAGTTCAACACAGAGTGCTTCTCTGGACTGAGGAACAGAGTGTAAAGGTGAGGCAGACAGAGGAAGACACAGGCGCAAGGTCGGGACGCTTTCCCCAGAGCAGGGGGGGGATGCTCAGACCTACCTCTGTCTCTTTATCGGCATCGGCTTCAGGTTGTATTTTTCAGACACCACTACAGCGTTGGGGTTCTTCTTTAGAGGAACCAGTGAGGGAGTCTCCAATTCCAACCCTACAGCAAAGCGGAGCTCAGGTTAGCAGAATACAGCAAGGGGATAAGCCCCACACATTTCCATAGTACCTCATCTGCAAGGATCTCAAAGGATTTTTATGCTGGGATCAGTCACCCAGTGGAGAAATACAGAAATGCCACCTGTGGGGTTGGGCTGCTGGGGAACAGCTGCACAGTGACCAGCAGTTGCCCTGAGATGCAGCCACCTCTGGGGTGCGACAACTGGGGAACAGCCATACAGAATCCCACCCAAGGCCTCTTAGTTTGCTGCCCTCGATTAGGCCGATTACTCCCTCCGGGAGTTGAGAGATGCCCCTCCCAGTACCCACCAGTGGAGCGGAACTTGGCGTGGCTGGGCGCTGTGGTGCGTGGCGATTTTGGCTTCTCTTTCTTCTTCTCAGGCGTCTCCTCAGCCTTGGCTTCCGCCTTGGCCTCCTGAGGCTTCTCCTGGACAGGTGCTTTGCCCTTACTCTCCTCCTTCCGCTTTTTCTTGTCTCGCTCTGCAGGGAAGGGAAGGGTTAGGTTCCTGGGGGGTTCAAATCCCAAAGTAGATGCCACCACAACAGCTCCTCCACCCTCAGGCTCCAGGGAATAGCCCGCAGCCTGCCCACGTTTGGACGCGAGAAGTGTATTATGGGAGGAGCCACTGAGCAGTAGAGTTGCAGAGATCCCATGGCTAGAGAGGCCAGACCCAGGATGCTGCGGGGAGGGTGCCCATTAGTGGGCCAAGGGGCCTGGGCTAGGATGTCTGGGGCCCCATCATTTCAATCAAGGTCTCCTACGCGTGTTTCAGGGACTCACCCGCAGGCTGCACGCTGCTCTGGGAGCGGATGACGCCCATCCAGTCGCTGACGAGGATGGAGGCCAGTCTGCGGAGCTCTGGAAGGGGAGAGAGGACAGAGGTTAGAGCAGGGCAGCTCGCACCGAGCTCCAGCAGCCAGGAGGAGACACGGCGCGCATGCACGCAACAGGGCGGTCTCTTACCTTCGTCCTCGCTCGACTTGCTAAGCTGCTTCACCAGTTTTGCCGTGTTGTTCTGGAAGAGATCAGAGAGGGACAGAGAGTTAGGGTCAGCATTGACCGCAAGGGACAGCGTCCCCACCTTGTTCCCTGCAGCACGGAGCACCCTAGCGCTGCACTGGGCCACCGGGTCAGCACTCACTGCGAAGGGAGAGCGCCAGCAGCTTTACTCACTTGCTTCAGGTGATCCACAGTGAGGGGCAGGTGCTGCAGCGTGAGCAGGATCTGCTGCAGCAGGGGCACATTGCTGGATGCCTTGGAGCTGGTGAGCCAAGTGTTGAGAAGTTTGTAACCCCCGACCCGGATGAACCTGGGACGAGAGTGGAGCCAGGTCAGTGCTGGTGTCATACCTTCCCCCCGCCATGGGCTACAGCCGAACTTTGTACCGTCTCTGCCTACTCCTTACAGCCCAGGATTGATCTCCAAGCACCTGCCAGAGATGGGTCACTAAAACCCCATAACCTCCCTGAGAACCACTTTGCACCTCAAGGAAAAGACACCCAACCATGGTCAAACAGTGAGCTGGGGAGAGAACCCAGGAGTCCTGACTCCCAGCTCCCCCTTCTCTAACCCACTAGACCCCACTCCCCTCCCAAAGCCAGGGATAACCCGACTCCCAGGCCCCACTCTCTGTAAGGAACCCTCCACGACTCTTACTTTGCCAGGATGTCTTGCGCCCGGGTCTGCAACAGGATGTTCAGGTAGATGCAGCGACTGACCATTTTCTGTGCGTCTTTCATTAAACTGCAAGCAGGAAGGGAGAGACGAAAGAGAAGCTGAGCTGATGCAGTACAGAGAGATCAGAGCACATGGCAAATGAACTGCCACGAAATCAGACTCCGTAGGCTTGGGGGACTCATGTGGGAACAGCATATGGCTTCTTTCCCCTCTGTGGTGCACTGGCTCCAATCTGGCCCCCTGTTGGTGGGGGACTGACTGGCTGAGAGGGGATGGGAATGAGGCTTTTCTGCTCCAGCGGGCACTGGCTCTAATCCAGCCCCAGCCGGGGGCAATGGCTGGCTCAGAGTGGATGGGATTCTCATTAAATTCGGGAGCCTCACTAATTTACTCCAGCTGAGGATCTAGCCCAAGATTAAAATGTTCTGCAAACATCACACACCTCCCTTTAATTGGAGAGGGTTTTTTGAGGAGGTGGGGGTTTAAATATTTTATAGGGCAGTTATAGCTGCCCAATGCCTCGTCCACACCCTGAAAAACAAGGCCGTTGTGGGAGAGCTTTGGGAGTGAATGCTAAGCGTGCTTGGAATACACTGAAATGCCTTCAAGCAACCTGCAGAAGGGACTTCCACTGAGATCCAGGATGAAATAACATTTAGGAAAAGGACTGGATGCATTTCTGAAACAAGGGGATGGAGTTACAAGAGAGGCAAGGCTGATGTTTCCAAAGCAGCCTAGGGGATTTGGATGCACATCTTCCATTGAAGATGATGGTACCCAAGGCCAACTCCCCACCTGGTGCAAGTCAGCTGTGGTTCCACTGGAGTCAATGGGGCCAGATCCTCCAGGTGGTTTAAACCTGGGCAGCTCCATTGACTCCAATGGAGCTACTTTGATGCACACCAGCTGAGCATCTGGCCTCTGGCTTGACTAAAACCCCTAAACTGCCTTAAAAAAACCCAACAACTTTAATGCTAGCCATCATACAAGCAGATCAGCATTTAATAAATAAATAAGACTAGGAAGGGAAAAGACTTAAAACAATCAAACATCTTTGCTCTGATGGGTCATTTTCACACAGCACCAGCTGCTTACTTCTGCTCTGGGAAATTAAGGTTTTGCTACATTGTGTCCTGCCATGCTAAAAATTCTTCAAACCACACATTTAAACTGGAGACTTACTTGAAAATTTTGGTGACCCCTTCTGTATTTTTGACTTCTCCATCTCTCCCCAGGAAGCAATCTAATCCTTTTAGGAGTTCATGAGGATCGATTGGTCCAGAGCCCATGATGGACAGTTCTGAGGCAAGAAAGAAAAAAAAGGGGTTACTCTCAGCAAAGAGATGTCATTGCACTGATAAGTGGAATCCAAACTTGATCAGGAAGGGTACAGATACTATACAAGTATAAAGTATTATCCTATCGTTGCCACCAGTCAAGAGAGAACCCACTTGGCAAAGATCATCAGTTCCCAGCATTTGAAAACTAGAATTATTTTCCCTAACCGCACTCTCGCAGTTACATACGCACATATCTATCTAGGGCCTTAACCAGGATGGATCTGAACTCGAGGTTTATTTCTTTGCGACCTGTCTCCTCTATGATCAAGTATCCCCCAAGCTTTTAGGAAATAAACAGGACAAAGGGACAGCCAATTGGGGAAAATACAGAGTGGGGAGTATCTTCACTAAGGGCTTTCTAATCATGTTCCCACTCAATCACCTTGAGACTAACAAGTTTATGGCAAGGTACCATTTATTGAACTGTGAACAAACACACAATAGTGTTTTCAAGTCGATAGTCTCTTTTTAGACAAACCACAGAGGAGAATGCTGATATTTTTCTGAGACTAATTTTTAGTTTAGGAGTTATTGCACACTAAAGAATTTATACCCAAATAGACCTTGATCAGAAGAGAGGTGTCAGTCTAAACCTTGTAATATTCAGTGGTTTACAGAGATAACCAAAGCTAATAGTGACTTGAGATGCAATGTTCTTTATGAGAATGGGGCCTAAAATACATCATCAGCTGTAAGTTTCAATCAATCAGTCTAAATTTGATTACCTACGTACAAAAGAAAAAGGTTCTACTTGAGTGAGGGCAGTGGGTTGTGTTGGAATCTCATTTGTTAGAAAGAGCCATTGCAGAAGTAAAACTTCTAAGCTGTGTTACTAAATTTTCTTTTTAAAATAGAGGGGCCTGGATTGGTAGAAAAAAAAACCCAGCCATAAAAATAATCAACAGGAAGTATTTTGGGCTATGCTATTAAAAAAGATTAACAGGGTTTTTTTTTATTAATTTTCCTCCATAACATTTCCAACATCCACAAGTTACAGATTGTAAATTACAAAGTTTATTTGGTTTTTAGGAAATGTAATGCACCAAGTTACAGGCACATGTTTAAACAGCAAAAATTCAACAGATCCACAAAAAAAATGCAGAGGACACAAAAGCAAAGCAATGGGAAACACTCTGCCAAGTTGTTCCTTCATGCAATTCTTCACAGCATCCCGATATGGAAGGCACCCTGAAACAAGCTGATTAGTTTCAACAAGCATGCTAGGGGAAATCTAATCTGTTTGGCTTTATTGTTCAACTGGTTCTTAGGTTTGCCAGAGGAGGAAAAAAGTAGATATATTAAGGGGAAAAGGTTAGGTTGAGACAGAGCTCTCTTCTCTGTATGTTACACCAGATCTTTCAGGGTGGACGCTGGGAAAACAATGTTCAAGGGGAACTGGCAAACGGCCGATACGAAGTTATGACTCTCTCCCAAAGTCAGGATGATGCAAAGTCAGTCATGCATGGATAAATTATCCTGTTTGCCAGGACTTTGAGCGTGAATGTTACACATCACACTACCGTTTCCGTTAGGTCCTTCAGACCCAATGAGACCAACAATGGAGTGAATCCCTGGCATGTAAAGGGGTTATGGTAGATAGCCTAACAGTAAACAGTGTGTCTTAAGTGCATGAGTTGGTGCCAGCAAAAAATTCAGTTCAAACAATTAGTGGGAGATTCAGATAAGACTCTGAGCGGCGTTAAAAGGCCATTGGCAAGGCTTTATCACCCAAAATTTGATTTAAAAAATTGTCCCGTTTAAGTGTTTTCATAAATCTTGTTAATTTCATTGGAGAGACCTTCACCCATGGATATACACACACACACACCTCTCCCAGGCATTGCAAGCCCTGCCTAGAACTGAGAAATGAAACAGACTGGGAAAGTGAAATTGAGCAGGCTAGTTAAATTGTCTCAGACCTTAGTGCAAGAACAGCCACACCATGGGAGCAAGGTAGAAGTGTCAGTTTGAAGAGACTAACTGGAGAAATTAATTGTCTTGGCCACAGCCCTTTAAAATGATTAGCAAGCAAGGCAGACATTCCTCCTACACCTAGGGTGAGGACCAGAGCCCAGTCTCAGGCACAGAAGAGTAAATGGGATTTGAGGACTGCAGAGACCAGGAATCACTGGCTTAAAGTCAGGCTATTTTGTGTCAGTCAATCCAGCGGGGAGAGGGAGAGGAGGGGAAGCATAAATACACTATTGCTGTCCCTCGTAAAGGTGGAGCATGCATAAGCAACAAATGACTAATTGAGCAGTGACTTAGAGCACTGAGACTACTTCCCCTTAGTACAGGCTTCTTTGAGATCTGGTGCAGACAGGAATGGCAGTTTACAGGTGACTAGGATGCAGCAGCCCAGTTTAAGCAGCTCAGCCTTCCTTAATGGTGGCAATAGCCTCCCATTAACTCTCACCCCAGGGAACAGAGGGATTCCCACTAGGAGACACTGCACTCACCCCTTGGAATGAAAACCGCTTGCAGTATAGAGCAGTGGATAGGTTAATGCACCCTCACGCTACTGCCTATCTGGGAAGCTTGTAACACAATACAGGTTAAACTACAACAGAAGTGGACAAGCAGGACCAGGGCTGAGATGTTGCTTAGAGACGCACTGGCTGGGTCTGCTTCAGCAACACACAACAGATATGCCTTTGTATGTTACCCTTATTCAGAGGGTGGGGCGAAAGTGTAGTGTAGCTGCCTAGGTGTAAACAGTCCCCGTGTTGTACAGCGAGGAATGATTAGCGTCGATGGTAACTAGTGACACTAAGGCAACATACTCCCCATTGGTTAAGTTACGCATATGTTGCGTGAGGCATAGACACCGAGACACAGCACTGAAACAAGCGGGGCTGTGTGTAAGGCTGCCAATGCAGCTTTGCTTGGGGGAGCAGAGGGGTTGGCGCGAGGAGGGAGAATTTACACACACACACAGATGGGCAGCATGGCTGAGTTCCAGAACTTTGTTGGCAGTGGCAGGCTGATCGAGACTGGATTCAACATGGAAGGAAGAGATCCCCTCGTCGCTGCCTTTTCAGCAAAGTCCTTTCTCCGAGCAGGAGGGGAAAAATATCCAACCACAGCCAGCTCTTCCAAGGTCTGGTGTGAACTCCTCCCCAATAAAGTCTCTCTCCAAGTTAACTGCAGAGATCCACCGTCACTTACTGGGCAGAGGAGTTTAGTGGGAGCAAAACTAGACAGTAGGGAGTGATGGAAAGTCGTTACCAGCTGACGGTCGTTCGGTAGCTTGGGGGGAATCAGTTTGGGGGGTACGGGGTGTCAGTCCAGTTGCAAGGCATCCATGCTGAAAATCTCTGTGCCTGCAGCCCTTGGCGGAGAGGCAGAGAGCGGGACAGGCCATGGAGACTGAATTCCCCTCTCACCCCCCAGAGGTGGCCTCCTCCACACGCAAGGTGAATGCGCTTCGGCAGGGGAAAAAAGCTCGCAGTGCTGCTGCCAGGCTCGGACGTGCTTTGCTGGTGAAGAGAGGACTTCAGTCTCCAGGGCTGCCAATCCGACACCTGTCACCATCCACACAAGAGATCAAACACAGAGTTATGTACACAGGAGAACTTAACCATGGCAATTTCATCCCAGTAGGGAAATCCCACCAGATGCCCTGATTGTACTCCATGCTGGAAGACCAGGTACTATGATTACGAGAGAGTAGGAGATAGAATCATACAGACGTAAGACAGTTATAAGTCTAGACAGATCTACAAATAAGAGATCCCTTTGCTTCATTGGCAGGATAAGGACGAATACACAGAATTGATTAAGGTAACAAATAAGGATTCCACTTTGTTGCCTTGAGGCTGCAGGAAGGTCTGCGAGCATGTGAATTCCCCCAGGCACTACCGGGCATAGTAAAGAAGAGTGGGAGCTTCCATTGCTCAGGGTTCCCAGCAAAGATTTTAAGTTCTATTAATAAAGACTACACATGCATCAGATTTATATGCACAGATGACAGGCTGCAACAGCTGTGTATTAGCATATGCAACTATTCTGATAAGTGCAATACTGGACTAAAGGACACCAGAGGAAAGACTAAGACAGCCATATCCTCAGCAACTGTGAGCAAATATTAGATCACCAGTTTCTAGACAATTTAAAAGAAATTTCCTGTGTTACCAACCCCTTCCCTGCCTGAACAAGACTAAAATCAAAAGAAAGTTAGAAAAATTCTAGCTTTTTCTTTTCTTTACTGTTTATGCTATTTACTTCCAATATTTCTCAGCTCAAGCAGTAAGACGTGTTTCTATTCAATTTCACTTTTTGGCACACTGCTAAAGCGTGACACATTTGGGGTTGCCTATGGTACAGATAGAGATGCTTGCTCTTACTGGAATTTATAGCACTCATGGAAACTTACTAAAAGCTTTTTAAAAAAAGATTAATGGCAAGTTTAGCTCAAGTCTCTTTAAAGATAACTTGAACATCTGTTTAAAAGGCAAACTGCAAAGGTTTTGTTAAGAGTTAACTGGCCTGGTAAGAACTTAAACATAAATCTCATACTTTGACAAGATACCCCCCTCTCTAAGTGCCAGAGAAATCCAAACTCCAGATTTCTTGGCATTCCACCTAGACAGGGGTGTACAATAAGCAAGTGGAGTGAAGCCAGTGGTTAGAAATATGAAGTCAGATGGAAGGCTCCTACTTCAGGATTGGTCCCTACAGCTTACATTTGAATTAATGCTCAATATGCACTCCTACCATAGTGATAGACAAGGTATTAACACTTGAATAGAAGTCTAAACCTGTTTATAGTGCTTATGTCCCTTCATCCAGGAGTGTCTGGAGTTTCTGGCATTTTAAGAACTAGATACACTTTATTCTCTCCCACTCTAAGTATCTTTAGGGAACCAAATTAATATTCCCATTTTATAGGCAAAAATATAAAGATCTATATATATGATCTACCCAAGGTCACACAGGAAGTCTGTAGTCAAGCCAGGAATAGAACCCAGGAGTCCGGACTCCCAGGTTCCCTGCTCGAGAGACGAAACTAGAACCCAGGAGTCCTGTGCCTCAAACCAGATGGCATCTTTTCTCCTAAAACAACTGACCCCCTATCCTAAACTCAAGCCTTCCTCAGCAGTGGTTCTCAAACTTTTGTACTGGTGACCCCTTTCACACAGCAGGCCTGAGTGTGACCCCACTTTTAAATTAAACACTTTTTACATTTAACACTATTATAAATGCTGGAGGTGAAGCAGGGGGTGGAGGCAGACAGCTCACAACCTGCACATAATAACCTCCTGAAGGGTCACCACCCCCAGTTTGAAAACCCCCAGCAAGACCTTTGAGCTCACCTCTGAAAACATCAAAAAGCATATTTAATGTTTCAGTTACACATTTAAGCCTAATTTAGACTGAAGTCCACTTTTAGCCAACTATGTGTCTAGTTTGATCCCACTCTCTGGGCCAATAGCTTGACCCACAGTCAACTGGAAGGGGCTTGAAGCAACATGACAAAGTTACAAACTCTGAACATGGATTATTGCAGTGTCAACCAGCTCAGGTATATAAAAAGGAAATAGCGTTCCACTCTGAAAAGCTGCTATGAAATGGCATTGTGTGTGTCCATGATCCCAAATCAAGCATGTCAGGTTATACATGTAGGAAGGTTTTTGCTACCTTGCTCCTTACAAACCCAACCCAGGATCAGATAAACAACTTCTTTTTTTATTGCTTGTGCATCTCCATTAGAGAGATTCTGCTGGTCTGATTCTGTCCTCAGTCTCAAGAGCTCAACAAATCTGGCTCTGCAATCAGACATCTTAATATGGGAGCATGAGTGCAGTGTTAGAGCACTATAACCTAAGGTTCCCAAATCTGTGCAATTCCCCACTCCACTAGATTTCCTGTGTGACCTTAGGCCTCACGCTCCCCATGTGTAAAACAGGGATAATAGCACTGCTCTACCTTACAGAAGTGTTGAGACTATGAATGTTGTGAAACGCTTTGAGATCTCCTGATGAAAAGCGCTAGATGAGAAAGGCATTATCTGTGATTTGACAAGATGCCATTTTAGAAATATGCTTCAGAAGAGAAACACTTTAAAGAACAGTTTTAAGTTGCTTTTATAGGAACACGGTTTTTCTATTGTTAACTTGAGGAAATTGCAGTCTTAGGTCAACAGTTTTAGCAGAAACTCCTGGCAAAGCTTTAGAAAAACAGATAAAATGTTCATGACTTTGCCCAGAGTTTATGTTTTGCATGCACCCTAGAAGTTCACATCACAAGCAGCATGTCTCCGTCCATTCCTCCCCAACAGGGGCATTTGATTTGAAAGCAGTGTCAATGGCTGAAGCGAAACCAAAACTTGTGTGGTCAACATACCCCTGCTTCATGGAGAACAAATGCCTCATGAAATTTACATAATGGAAAATGGTTGCCTATTTACTATTTTCATCCTAGCTCCCCAAACAGATCCTAGGGTATTAGTCACACTCTGGCATTAGTGTCTTATTTTTAAAGTAACACTAACCACTGCATTTGAATGCTCAGATCTGCCCATGTTCTGGGCACTGAGCAACAGATTAAGGAATTTTTGGTTGGAAAATTTGGCCTGCTGTTGGCCATGGAAATAACCAAGCTTGACTTTAGACTCCACTCCCAGACATAGGAAGGAGCAGGCTTAAGACAAACATTGCTCTCAGACAGCAGGCTACCCAGAAAAACAAGCTACAGCTCAGTCACTTCACTCCGGCTCCTGAAATGCAGTCACCTCTGGGGTGGAGCACTGCAGCTGTTTATGGCACACAATGCTAATCAAAGGTAAGCACAATATAACTGAACAGGTAAGAATTTGGCTATGATGTCTGTTAGGTGTTCACCTCCACTGAAAGGAATGGGTGATCTAGTCTAAAACCCTTTGAGGTATGGCTCTACTCTTTTAAGTGACTAAAAGCATCTTCTCTGGTTCCTGTGTGTATTAGTCAGATCTGCTAACTTTCATGATAACACATTTGATCCCTGTTAGCCCCACAGAACCAAAAAGGCTTTAAGGGAGTGTGCCACATTCTATTTTAGGCTCACCCATGAGCTGCAGTGTAACTTCAGTCACATCTGGGTAAGCTTACTGAAATCACGTTAAATGAAGGCAGAACTTAATTTGTACAATCTATTCCTGATGAAAACAAGACTGAACCTAGCTTGACAACTGAATCCCAGACTGAATTTGCAGGGCTGGCAGAAAGCCATTTTTATTTGCCAGTTGACTAAACAGGATCTAGAGTTCAGGGACAAAAAAGCCACACAATGCCTTTTACAGAGTTGCTTCTCTGAGTAGAGCTGCACTTTGAATTTAACCAAAAAAGTAGTGATTCAACTGTGAGTGGCTTAAGTCTCCCAAGCATTAATTCTAATCCTGGTTAAACAATAAAACATCGACAACATTTGCTGAACTAGTCCTGAAGCAGGGAAGAAACCAATTTGTGGTATTTGCAGAACAGAGTGCGTGATAAATATCAGCTTCCATCTCCAAATCCTAATATGGATGTTCAGAAATCCTGACCATCTAGGATCCCAAATGAAGTCAGTGAGTCTGAACATCAGGCCTACAGTTTATATGGTGCAAGAAACGCTTCCAGTGATGTGAACTTTTAAGCAATATTCTTACATATTTCTACCCAACATTAAAGGCAGTTTCTGTAAATACACAAATAGCATGATCATTTACAAGGTACAGTCAATGCATGAGTGTCAATAGATTACTTCCTTCTGAAAAAAATCAGAACAGGTCAAGCTGTTAAGGGGAAGAGCAGCATTAGGTACACACTTTAGCCAAAAAAAAAGTTATCCTAGAACATGAATCNCTTCAGTATCTATTAAGAGGGAATTCATATAACAATACAGCCCCCACCATATATATATATATATATACACACACACACACACACCCCTCTTTGTATCCTATAATCTCAATCCTAGAACGCTACACCTATTAAANACTAAAATTTACAAGATCTAACAAGTTCAGCAAAATTCAACAACCACCAATTTGCAACCCAAACATCGCAGCTTTAAGGGCAGAGAACCAGAAGTGAAATTGAATAGAAACAAAATATGAACTAGCTCGCTCCTTTGTGAGAAATAGAGGAAGTAACCAAACTTTTTCCCATGACAGATTTCAAAATATCCTTTGGGTTTGAGCTGAAGTTAAACACAGATAAAGGCATTTTTAGATGTTACGATTTCAGCCTTGTATTTTAAACTCCATCTCTTGGGAGCCTAGAGTGAAAAAGATGGAAAAGTTTTTAATCCAGTTAGATTTGAAATTGTTGTTCATCCCTTTGTAAGGGATCTAGTTAATTTCTCCCAGTGCTAATGAGCGCGCCTATGGGCAATAATAAGCCAAGGAGGACACAAGGAGCTGATTTTAAGCAGTGGGTCATACAACAGGGACTCTCTTCAGAGCAACTTATATTTATCCACTGCCAAGATCTAGCCAGTCAGTATTGACGTAAAGAGCATCAAAACTACACGTCTGTGCCAATTTAAGAGAAAGACAGCTGTGTGCTCCCGCCCCCAAAAACAAAGGAATCCTGCACAGACTGGGTCAATTTCTGAATGCTATGGGTGATGGGATTTACTGAAGTAAGCATATCCAGAGGGGCTACAAGCAGCTATGGACATGGCACAGATAGAGAGCCTTGAGGGTCTGGATGGGATAGAAAGATACAGAGGACAGAGGACATACCACAAGCAAAGCACAGCTACTGATCTATTAGGATTTAAACCCCTCCACAAGTAGTGTTCCAGTACAGCTGAGAAGTTAGATCCCATATGACTGGAGACCACAGGGAGAGTTGTTTTGTACTTACAGTTTAGAGATAGAAATCAGGATTTTATTCCAATGAAGACAGACATCTTCATATCCTATAATCCTATTAATATATATCACAAAGGATTTTTAAGACTTGGTATTCTAATCCCTAACACTGGGGAGTGACTGAGGACTGCCAGTTACTGTAACATTACAAAAACAGCTGTTCGTTAAATCATGATTAAAACCATCCTTATGGAATAACCCTTCTGTAACACCTTCTAGCTGAGGCTCTCAAAGCACTCTAGTAACAACAAAGTAAGCCTCACAGTGTTTTCCCACTTCAGTCCCCAGTAGGGATGGGGAAGGGGAAATGAGCTAGTGGCTTTTTCTTTATCTGCTTATGTCTCCATTTCAGTGCCAGAGGGTTAGAATCCAGGAGTCCAGACTCCCAAAGACCCCCCGCCCCTTTTCCTAACTACCACACTCCCATCAAAAGACACACACGACCCATGAGCCCCAAGCACCAAATCCTCTGGCACTATCTACACTCTTTCCCAAATCCAGGCACAGACCAGGAGTCCTGACTCCCAGCGTTGTGCTCTATCAGGATAATCCTCCCCTTCTACCTATGGCAAGGAAAGTAGGATTAGTTTGTTTCTAAAAAACACAAGTACTCCCCTTCCCTTTGAAAGGACAAAATAGTCACTGAAGTGAGTACAGCAGAGTTAAAACAAGACTAAATTCAGCCAGATCTTTAAATTTAAAGATCTGGACCCCCATGTATTCAGAGACCTATTGATTTCCTCACACCTGAATTATTTTCCCTGGGGGTCTAAACACTAAACTGAGTTTCACCAAGAGGCCAAGCTACCTCAAATCAGAAGTGATCTTTACAATACCTTGTCCACATATGGTCTCAGCATAACTGAGGCTTCAAATGTGACAGAGAACCTGCTAGTGACTGTCAAGGTTACTAGGCTACAGCAAAGGGTTCAGCTTCTGGCACAGTATCTTTGTCCCTTTAGCATCTCAGTGTCTTACTTCTCCAACCCCATCTCATATCTTCACCCACATGAGTGAGACCATGAGATTATAACTTCAGGAAGGTGAGGGAAGAAAGACAGCAGGAGCAGATGACTTCTAGAACAAAAATCCTGTTAACAGAATTGATAAACAGAAGCTGCACTCCTTTTTCTGTAAACATCAGGTGCTCTTAACACCTGTCAAGAGCTACTAAGGTACAAAAACTTCATGTATTGGGATTTTTTTAGAAGTGTGGTATTAAAATACTTTTAAAAGCCATCTTTAGCCAAATCCCTATTGATCTATCTTTAGATAAAGATCACTGGCTGCATAGAATAAACATCTAGTTCGGCAATTATTTAGGCTTCTGGCAAGAGAAAGTTTTAGCAGGCCTATTACCTGACTGACAGTCCCCACTGTGTGTTCACCCACATTTACCCTCACTTAGTTGATTTTTAACCCCATCTTCAAATCTCCCAAATTGAGGATCACATTTTCTTCTCGAATGAAGTCTAAAAATGGTTTTAAGAAAAAGCCTTTACAGACATAGATCCCAGTTTCAAAAGTTTGCCTGACAAATCTCAGCTTATCAAGTGTGTTGTCTATTTAAATGTCTGAATGGATTCTGATCTATTTCCTAGTGTTTGGTTAAAAAAAAAAAGTTTTCCTCTCATTGAATGTTTTTCTCAAAAAATTAAATAGATTTTCTATTCTTATTAAGAGGCTGCAAGAGCCATTGCTGCTTTCATCAACCTCTCTGGCTGGATCTTTTATTTTCCTTATTTAGCGTATTTCACCTCTATTAGTCTTCTGTGCACTTGGAAATTTAGAAGTGCACACAACCACAACACAGCGAATGGTCCCAGTGTGCCAGTCTTAAGCGGACCCACCCATCTGCACAATCTCTACAAGGCCTTTGCTAAATTTGCTGCTTGCATACAACTTACCTCATCCTACCTGCACTATACATACAGCAGCTAAGGCCCAACCCCGAGAGAAACTTAGCACCCAGAACAACTCTTAATGATTTCAACAGGATTGCAGCTCAATGCTTCAAGATCAGGCCATTACAGGCTGTATATTGTTCAGTCCCCATGAGACTAAAATGCTGAATTGCTTTACATTGCATGAAATGCTACCACTGGACACTGCAGCAGGTATTTAACCTGGTGGGTTTGAAAAATCTGCCTTGTGAAGTCCCATTTCATGTTAGAAACAGTCCAGAAAAAAATCCAGCAGTTAAAAAAGAAAAAAAAAAAAGAAAAAAGATCTGTCAGTCACAAAAGCAGCCTCTCCTTGGTTAAAAGCTATCAGACGCTCATGCAGATCCAATGGGTTGTGTCTGGTAAAAGAAACCAGATCTCTCTAATGCAAAGTCTCAAAAAATTAAATTTGTAGTTGTCTTAACAGATTGGCAAGCTCTTAAATCAAGACTCAAAATATCCTTATAGCCTCTGCATGCATCAGTCGCTGTCACTGCGCGGAGTTGACAATGGAAGAAGAATCAAAAAGAAATAAGCAAAGTGGTCTGGAACAGAAATGAAGGTTGTGAAATGTAATTAATACCAGAAAGGTTTGCTTACCCGTGAATTGTGGCTGTTCCCCTCCCTTTGATGAGGGCTTCCCTTTTTTTCCTAATGATCACTTCTTTTCCTAGTACATTGTACAGGAACTATGGCACTGTGGAATGTGGCAAATTAATTGAAAACAAGACTTTTTACCTTTCCCCTGCCCAACAAGACACTTGGGGTGTGTGTGGCTGGAGAAAATGCACGCACCCCTCCCACCCCCAGAATATCCTTGACAACAGAGTTGTGGGTTATGTACAGCACCTTTGGAGTCCAGTGATAGCATTTCACATCTGTTATAACAAATCAGATTACATTAACTGATCAAGAGGAATGCTCCCCCACTTCCCTTCGGAAAGTCTAAAAAAAGGTACCAGTGAAATCCCAAAGTAGGAGGGAGACAAAGCAGACCGTCTGCTTTACTGAGCATGGAAGCTGGATAGAAACCAATGTAAGTTACAAATACAGCCAGATAAGACAGACAAGAGAGCGGAGGTCCAAACTCAGGGGTTATGTTGAAACCTATAAAAAGAAAGAAACCTGGTGGACTTAGGATCATACTTTGTACTCATATTAACTTGTACCTAGAGAATTCCTGTAGATGAAACAGCCAGGAGTGGAATTTGGTTAGAACAGTTTAGAAAAGGGGAAGGGGGGGGACACGCGCTGGGTGCATTCCCCTCCTTCTTCCCCCCCCGCCCGCATCTCATTCCCTCCATCCCATGCCTCCAAACGCAAGCCAGTCGGTGGGAGGAGTTTGCTCAGAGCTGGTTACATCACCTCCCTGCCCATGGGTTCTCGCTTTTGTACAGGAAGAGACAAAATGAGGCAGACGCCATTTTAGAAGCACAAGGGAGAGGGGAGGGGGAAAAAAAACACAAACAAAAAGGCTACAGTATCTATTAAGAGGGAATTCATATAACAATACAGCCCCCACCATATATATATACACACACACACCCCTCTTTGTATCCTATAATCTCAATCCTAGAACGCTACACCTATTAAAAATACAAGGGGGAATCCAATTCTTGTTAGCGTGAGCCGAAGATTCACTACAGAATCTCCCCATCACCATTGGGGGGGGGGGGGCTAATTTGTCCCCCTCCAAAGTATGGGAGGGGCAAAAAAAAAGGGGGGGGGAAATGGGATCAACCTGCAAAAATAAAAAAAATGCTGCTTGCCAGGAACAAAGACAAGGAGACAAAACAGCTTCGCCATCTTTAGTAGGGAGGGGAAAATAGAAAGCGAATATCACATTTTTAAAAGCACATTAGATTTTGTTATAATTGGAGTCTAAATGTTATCAAATTTCATGCTGATCTTTTAAAATATAAGTTACTGAATTTTAACAAAATTTGAAAGTTTTTTTAAAAAACCAACTCTTGCAATCTTTATTTCTAGATTGCCACCCAATTCTTAAAGATTGCCCTTTCTACCCAGCTACTACATATATATGCAAATACATTATTAAAGTGGTACTCCGGGTTCTAAAAAAAATAAAATCACACCAAAAAACCTAACAATTACATTGAATTTAAAAATATAGAAATGGATTTGACATATCACTGTAAGGTTATTTTTTAAACCAACCCATCATTGTCTAATGCCATAGATCTTTCTTGCTTCCCTTGCCACTTATAGCCTTACCCTGCAATCTTTATGTACAGATTGCTCATTTTCCTCGTCTCCCACACAAAGAAGCGATACTTTATGCCTCAGTCACCACCATCTTTTGTGTGGGAGCTCATTAACCCTTCATATTCGTGGAGACGATGGATTTGTCTAAGAGACCGTCGTACTCCTTATAAATATGCATTCATATTTTGCAAAATGCCTGACTTTTAAGGGTTAACCATCTTGAAACAAAGCCTACTTTCCTCTCAATTATATACACATTTTTGGTTTCTTCCTGGCGTTAATTCTTTTTGGTACAGAGGAGGAATTTTTTTTTTGGTCAGTTGGTTGAAAATTCGACACTTACTATCCAATAATTTTTCTCGTCGACAGCGCTTCAAGGTTTGTTATTTTTTTGTTTGATTAAAGTGGTGTATTTTAAAGAAAAAAAATAATTGATTTGTTTTTGGTCATGGCTTTAAAAAAAAATACAGCAACTTTTTGGGGATTTTTGGTGGTTTGTCGAGATAAAGAGATGCAAAAAGTTGCTAGATTTAAAAAAAGGATCAGGACAGGTTGTTGCTAATTATTTTTTGTTTGGTCTTTTGGTATGTTTAAGTGGCAGTTTCCTTCAGGTCACAAAGAATTTGAACGGCTTCCCAAGGACGGTCGAAAATATGGTGGCTGCTTTTTTGTGTCTTCCAAGGACCAAGTGGGGGGGGATTTTTCTCTTTCTCGTAGCAAATTCGACGCCAGTCTCAAGACCAAACCAACCTAGAACAGAAGAGAAGGAAAAAAACACCGCAATTAGCATTTTTAGACACAAAAGGTACCCCCCCACCCAAGATTTTTAACCACAAAAATACAAAATTTGGCAAAAACAATGTTTTTGGTTTTTTTTTTAAATCGCTGGGATCTGGGCTATTGTAAATTTTTGCAAATCTGTGGGACCAATGGGGGTGGGTGGGTCTGGGAACGAAAATGGGGATTTTAGGGGAACCACCCCTTGGGGGGGGGGCTTGGAGTTTCATGGTTCAAATGAAGCCCAGTTTCAATTAAAAGCCCCAGTTCCCTGCCTCAGACCCAGGAGGTTAATTAGCAGCAGAAGTTATTAATGATCAAGGTCATTCAGAAGGTCTAACAGCCGCCCCCCAAACCACTCCTCCCCCCGCCCCTCCCTGTACCCCTGCCTAGCGCTCCTAAGAGCTCAGTACTCACCTCTAACCAGACCCCAGAATGGCCGAACACCGCGCGAGTGGCGCTTTTTATATGCGGCCCCGCCCCCTTCCAGACCCGCCCCCCTCTGGCTCGCGCTGCGGCGCGAGAACAAAGCTTCCGTCCTCTCCGCTCCCCCTCCTCTCTCTTACCCAACGGCCGGTTACTCAAGAACCGATTTAAAACCGCTAGCGAAACACGCCGCCTGGGTCTCCTCTCGATGGGCGAGCGGGATCCAAGCTCGAAAATCAATTTTAAAATCGGCGACGGTTGTGACGCAGTTAGGAAGGGGCCCCAGCGCGCGTGCGCGAAGGGGAAGGCGGGGTGACCGGGCTTGGCTGGCGGGCAACGCCCTTACGGAAGTGCACGAAACTCTCTATACCGCGCATGCGCGGGGGTGGGGCCGGCTGATTCTCCTTAGCTGTCGTCCTGAAGGTTGTGCGCATGCGCGACCAACGCCCGGTATTGTCTTCAGCTTGTGGCGCAGTTTTTATTCCGCTCCGAGATGTGCGCAGGCGCGCCAACAAAATGGGTCAGCGCATGCGCAGTGATTATCCCGCCCTTTTCAAACTAAACCTATTAATCCTTGCAACATTTCTTTCTAACCGACGAGCCCACGCGGGAGCGAGTTATCGAGTCAGACGTGGTTTAAAAAAAATAAACTAACAGACGAAGGCGTGACCGCACCAACGCGGTGGTCACGTGCAAGAAGATGGCTGCTGCCGAGGCAGCTTTGATTTGTGTTAGTCATCACGCATGCGCACAGATCACCGTACCGCAAGATGGCGGCTTCCATGTGCACCATGTTACTGCGAAGGGCCGCGGGCAGCCTGCCTGGGCTGGCTCTGCTCCCGAGGCTCTTCTGGGCCCAGGTGAGGAGCGGGGCTAAGGGGGCCGGCCGGAGCCATGTGCTGTGATGTCATTTCATGTATCACTTTGTGGGGGTGATGTCATTATGCTGCACCGGAAATGTCCACTGTGGTGTCATTGTGCCAGGGTGGGTGGAGTGTGATGTCAGAGTTGCCCTGCACCAAAATCACTTGCTATGATGTCATCATGCCATGAGGGGGCAGCGTGGCATCATGATTGCAGTGCCATGAGGTCATCACACCCTAGGGGTGGGGGCAGTGTGACATTATGGCTGCTCTGCTGTGAGGTCATCATGCTAAGGGGTGGCAGTGTGACATTGTGGGTATCATGCTGTCATGGTGCTGTGTGGCATTGGGCAACATGATGTGACGTGACATTGGCTTGCTGTGACTCCACAAGGGTGGGTCAGGGAGCAACATGACATTATTACTCTTCCCAGAGTCTCCCTGCCATGACATCGCCCTGCAGTGCTGTGGTTATGCACTTCAACATAACACAACACAGTTATCTGGGGCTGAGCCAGCCTGCCAATTTGATTGCTGGGCCACGCCAGATCGGGATTGCAGCGGGATATGACGTTCCCCTGGTGTGGTGTTAGTCCATTGTGCAGCATCGCTGTGTCTCGTGGGATCTCAGCACCTCGTTGTTGTGGGAGCATGCAGGCTATTTCGGCTTTGAGGCACGAACCACTGGGCCACCCACCTTAGACACAGTTTCGTGCTGCTGTTTCCATGCAGTGTCCAGCAACTCGGGACAGGGCAGCTGCAGACAGCAGATCCATTTGTCCTTTGTCCTGTGCTTTTTTTTTTTTTCTTTTCTTAAAAGTAGCTGGGAAATTAAATGCAAAAAATATCGTTAAAGTTGCTTGCTAAAAAGATCATGCTAGCATCTTCCAACCCCAAGGATAAACTCTTTCACATGTACTAGCCCTGCTGTTTCATCACAGAGTGGCATTGGGCTCCGCTGAAATGCAGCCTCCTCTGGGTGAAGCACAGCAATGAACCACTGCAGAGCAGAGGGAAGGATTCAGGCAAGAGCACTGGGGCAAGCCATTGTGCCTGCAAAGCCCAATCGGTGCAATTTTCAGTGATGGGTGAGTGATTCTCCCCTCCCCTATGCGGTGTTCCTGTGTGGCTATTCCCCAGCTGCCCCACCCCAGAGGTGGCCGCATTTCTGTGATGGGTGAGTTAACCTCCTCTTCCCCCGTGCCATGTTGCTGTGCTGCTGCTGTTCCCTAGCTGCCCCACCCCAGAGGTGGCTGCATTTCATTGATCCTTATCTAATATCCTAGACGCGGTAGGGACAGCCACTCATTGGGGTGGTCTGATACTTTCTCTCCTTTCCTGACTTGGCCTTTTTTAGGCTGCTCCTGCTGCCTTGCTCCTGCGACTCCAGCGCCCGCTGCTCCGGGTGTTCAGCACAGAGACGGACCCAGCCGCGTCAGCAGAGCCAGTCGCCTTTGACACCGAATCGCGCTTTAAGGAGAAACCCTGGGAGTATCTAGAGACGGAAGGTATCCGGACAGGAGCTGCAAAGGGGTTGGTGCTAGGCCTTGGACCTGCTCCTTCAAAGGCTGGCAGCACCGAGGGCGACCTTGTGAGGGGCTCAGGATTCCTGGAAGTGGTCTAGGGGCTAGGGTGGGGTGGGAAGCAGACCTGGGATCCAGGATTCTTGGGTTCTATCCCCTGCCCTGGGAGGGGAGGAGAGTCTAGTGGATTAGAGCGGGGGTGCTGCGAGTCAGGACACCTGGGTTCCATCTCTGGACCAGACTCTCAGTATGATCATTGGCCATCCTCCTCCCACTGTGACTCAGTTTCCACATCCATACGGGGAGTTTGATGCAACAGAGGCTGCACTCCCTCATGTTCTCTAAGATCCTCGGTGTGAACCCCACTTGGGAATGGCTAACTCTCCCCTCCCCCCTTGCAGAGTACATCAAGAGATACGGCGACAAGCCCATCTGGTTCGGTTATCGGCGTAACCACAAGGGACCCATCCCCCCGCAGAAGACCCGCAAGACCTGCATAGTGAGTGCAGCCCCACACCTTGCCCTGCCCCTCAGCATGGGCAGGGCTTGGAGCCAATGACTGGCACACCTGTCAGCTGCCCAGGCTCCAGGAGACACGTAGGGGAGCCAGTGGACACCCAGACTCCACCCTATGGCGTGAGCTGTCCTCAGCAAGGCCGGTCGGAGAGATGCCAGCAAAGAAAGAGCTCCTCAGTCTAGTGGTTAGAGCTGGGGGGCTGGGAGCCAGGACTCCTGAGTTCTATACCCTGCTCTGGGAGGGGAGTGGGGTCTAATGATTAGAGCAAGGGGGCTGGGAGTCGACTCCTGGGTTTTGTCTGCAATCCAGGAAGAAAGTGTGGATCTAGTGCAGTGATCCTCAAACTGTGGGGTGCACCCCCCTTGGGGGCACAGAGGAACCTTCGGGGGGGGGCCAGGTCAGCCCCCACAGTGGGGGGAAGGGCGAAGAGAAAGCGCCATCCAGCCCCTCTCTGCCCCCAGCTCTGCTCCAGCCCCGCCCCTAGCTGCAGCTTGGGCTCTACTCAGCCACAGCCCCACAATTCCCTTGCGGACAGGTGGCTGACAGGTTCCATTACAGGTAAGGCGGGGGGTGACAGAAAAAGTTTGGGGACCACTGATCTAGTGGTTAGAGCAGAGGGCCTGGGAGTCAGGACTCCTGGGTTCTGGGCGGGGAGTAGGGTCTCTATTGGTTAGAGCAGGGGGTATAGAAGTGGGAGGAGAGTGAAAAGACCAATGGTCTGGCTAGCCTTGGTGAGATCCATAGCAGATCAGAAAGGGGTGGTTTGATGAGAGGCACGGGAAGGTAAATGGCAGGTGACACCAAACAAGGAGGAGTTTGAAGGTCAGCAGGACCCAGAGAACTTAGATCCGTTAGCAGCTGGTCCACGGGGGTCGGAATCATCCCCAGCGAGTGTTGGAAAGGGACCAGGACAGGGGAGGCTGAAGAAGAGTCTAGTGGGATTTGAGAGCACAGCTGGGGAGGATACCCAGCCCCTGGAGAGGGGCTGCTGTGCCTGCCTCTGCTGGGTGACCATGGACAAGTCGCTGCCCTTTTCTGCCTCAGTTTCCCCATGTATAAAATGAGGCTAAAGACAGCAAAGCACTTCGCGATCTCCAGATGTAAAGCCCTCGGGAAGAGCTTGGGATAATTATAATAGCAGGGGACAGATGCTTCGGGGCATGAGGAAGGTCAGGAAGGCCATTCTGTGGAGACAGGCTATTCCATATCTGACCACTAGGGGTTGCTTGCACCTTCACCTGGTGCTAACGGCTGCCAGAGACGGGATACCGGGCTAGATGGGCCCATGGGTCTGGCCCACCGTTGGCCTTGCTTTGTGGTACGTGGGGACCACTGCTGGCTGGGGTGTAAGCAGGGTGGAGAGGTGGCTCAGCTCTGACAGTCTTGTTTGGTTCCCCAGAGAGGAAAGAACATTGTGGGGAACCCCTGCCCCATCTGCCGAGACCAGAAACTCCACGTGGACTACAGGGTAAGGGGCTGAGCCCAACTCAGGCCCTTCTGGCCACTCCCCACCCCCTGACCGGGCCTGTGACCCCCACCCCTCGACCTGGAGAGAAAACACACGTGTGGTCTGGGCTCCCTGGGCACAGCTGTATGACCCTCTACCCCCGCTCTGTAACCTTCTTCATAAAGCCTGCCCTGGCTGTATGATCCCCTCTGCCCCGACTCTATGATCCCTACTTCTTCCCTCAGGCCGGCCCTGCCTGTATGCCCCCTCCCCGCCCCCCCGGCTCTTTGCGGAACCTGGTGTCCCCCAGCAGCCCTGCGTCCTCTCTGCGGTGCCAGCCCCTTTCCCGCCTGTCCCTGCTCCTGCTGCTCACAGCTCCATCTCTGCCTCTCTCCCCCCACAGAACGTGAAGCTCCTGGAGCAATTCGTCTGCTCCAACACAGGTGTCACCTTCCATCCCACACGCACAGGTACATTGCCCCCCCCTCTGCCCAGGGGGGCTTGGAGTCTGCCACAGGGAACCACTTTCCCAGTTAGACCAAAGGGGTGGGCGGGGAGCCATCTTCCTGGTTCTGGGGGGGACCCCAAGGGAGAGGAAGCAGAGGCAGTGTGAAGGCTGGGTGAGGGAGGGAGGGGATAGTCTGTGTGTGAGGGAGGGGATAGTCTGTGTGTGGGGGATGCCAGGAGGTGGGTGGGAGGGGGATTGTTGGGGGCAGGGGAGAGAAGGATGAAACTGACCAAGGAGGTGACATTTCCCATCTGGTCCCATCCCCCCATGGGGCAGCATCACCCCGTGCAGCCTGTTTCCCAGGGAGATGGAGATGCCCCATCCAGCCCAGCCCCAACCTGGGAAACCCTCTTTGTCCCCTGGGGCCCTGTCTGTCCCTTTTAGAAATGGAAAAGGAGCCTCTGGATCAATCTGCCCCAGAATCAGCTCCCCAAACCCCACAGTTTCTTCATCCTCTGAGACACGCTACCCTCTCCTTCCGCTGCAGGCGTCTGCATGAAGCAGCATAAACACTTGACCCAGGCGATTGACCAAGCTCGTGACCATGGTGAGTAGGGAGCTGGATATGACCGAGTGGGAATAGCAGGGGGCTGCGGGTTGGGATTGAGGGGCACCGGCAGAGCTGGGCTGTGGGGAGCAGGGCTGTGGATGGGGATTGATCCCTGTCTTGCTCACCAGCTGCCTTTCCTCCCTCCCCCGCAGGGCTCCTGAGCTTCCGCATCCCCTTGGTGATGCTGCAGGGTGAGGACTACACCAACCAGCACCAGGCCGTGGTCAAGACGCCCCCTGCCCCCTCCCTGCAGAGCCAGGCACCCTGGTACCCCTGGTACGAGTGGCAGCAGCCGCCTGAAAAGGACATTGCCAGGATCCGCAGGATATACAAGGACTATCTGAAGGAGGAGACCGGCCCGGCATGAGGGCCCAGGGCAGGACTGGATGGAATGTCCTGGGGCATGGGGGATGGGCCGCTCCTGTGGGAGCTCGGGCCTTCGGCCTCACCTGACGAGCTGGCCCTAGTCCCAACCTCTGCAGGGATAGCGCTGGAGCTGCCCAGCTCCCGGCCATGACTTGTCCAAGCCTTCAGTGGGGAATAAACTGGATGCTGCCGGCAGTGACTCCCTGTGGTTATTCATTCTGTGCTGGGAATGCTGAGCTGGACTGGGAATGGGACTCGGGGCCTTTCCCCTTTAGTGGGCACAAGCTCCCATCCACCCCCAGAGCAGAGGAACTGGCTGGCTATGGGGATGGGGAATGGGACACTGGGCCTTTCACCTCTAGGGGGTGCCAGCTCGAATCTGGCCCCAGCTTAAACCTATTTTCACACATCTCTGGGATGTATGGTCAGCCTCTTCCAGGAGAGCCAGCGGGGGCCCATGCTGGCCAGGGGACACTGATCCTGTGCTCTCACCATCTTTTCCCCAGATGCCCCATGGTAACAGCAGGAAGCTGGAACAGGTCTGGCAGATGAAGGCCTGTGGGGGGAAGGGGAGCAGAGCAGTGACAGGCCGTAGTGGAAACCTCAGCTCAGCTGGTGACATAGCAGATAGCATGTCTACTCCCTGACCGACCTACAGTGCAGCCCACCCAGTCCCAGGCACACACCAGAACAACCACACTTGGACAATTGCAGACATGCAACTCACTCACAAGGGACCCACTCGATCAGACGCACAACGCACCCGCCTGCCTGTTCACAGACACATAGCCTGCCTACAGGGCACCTATCCCCAACTGAGATCAGGGGCCCATTGGGCCAGGCGCTGCACAGACACACAGCGAGAGACAGTCCCTGTCCTGGCTGAGATCAGGGCCCAGTTATGCTGGGTGCTACACAGACACACAGCAAGAGACAGTCCCTGCCTGAAAGCTCTTGCAAGCTGAACAGAAGAGGTAGAGGAAGGCTCCCCCCCCATTTTACAGATAGGGAACCTGAGGCTTATAGAGGTACAAGGGCTTGCCCAGGGAGTCTGTGTCAGAGTTGGGAATTGAACCCCAATATCAAGTCCCTAGCCTGCAGACCCCCTTAGTGGGCTAGGGAACCCCTTCTCTCAGGGTTCCCCCTTTCCATGCCAGATGCCCCATAAACCCCAGGCAGCTGGGCTCCCAGATACCACAGTGATGGCCATAATATAAAATAGGAGTGGGTCAGACAAGCCTTTTTTGGTGGTGGTGGTGGGGGCATAGAGGCTCCCATTCTGTGGTACTGAGCTCCCTCTTGCAGCCTGATGTGGGGGCATGCTCTCTTTAGGGATGGGGGCTGTGGTGTTGCCATGATACTCCCCCTGCCCTGGCCACTGCAGCCTAGTCTGAAGTGGGGGAATCCATCTGTGGGAGGGAGGGGAGGTCCCCACAATTGCCTCTTCCCCTTCCCCAACCACCCTGGTTGACAGGAGGTGTCCCCCTCTTTAATTGTGGGGGGTGGAATATTCCTCCCTCATCCTGGGGACAAGCCCGGAGGTGGAGGTGTCCCCCAGTATTGGATGGGTCACCTCTATAATACACCTTTGGATGAAACAGACCAGGGTGTGGGAGTGGGAGGGTCTGTTACTGAGGGACCAGTCTTATTATGGGGGAGACAGACTGAGGGGGCCCTTCCACTGGGAGATCCAGACCAAGGGTGTCATCATTTGAGGGGATGTCAGACTGTTATAAGTGGCTCTCCAATATTGGGGGACTAGGCTGTAAGGGGGTCCTTATGGGGAGGTGGCAGGTTGGGGGAGGTGCTTATGGTAGGGGATAGTCCTTGCAGTCCCCTATGATGGGAGAGCCATTGTCTTGGGGGGTCTTGTATAATGGGGGGACCAGATGGGGGGGTTCTATGGAGTGAGGGGGAAGGCATGCTGAGGGGGGCAGTCCTGGGGGTCCCTATCGTAGGTTAGGCAGCTTCAGGGAGCAGAAGGACTTGTTTATTGGGAGGATCCATATGATGGAGACCAGATTGGGGTGTCCCATCCATTGGAGGAGGCAGAGGTAGTTCCTTATTTGAGCCAGATTAAATGGGTCCTCTAATTAGGAGGGTGAGGCTGGGGTGGGGGAAGTCCCCTATATTTCTGATAATAAATTAGTGGATCCCTCTATTTGGAGGGCAGCCCATGGGAAGCCCCCTATAATGGGAGGCAGATTAGGTGGATCCCCTAGTTTGAGGGTGATGAGGCCTTGGGTGCTCCCCAATATTGGGCAGCCCTGGATTTGGGGGACAGCTACTGGGATCTTATTACCCATGATGCCCTGGAGCAGAAATGATGAGCACCCCTTACCCATCATAGTCTGGGGCAGGGCTGGTGGGCACTCATTACCCATCATGCTCTAGGACAAGGAGCAGATATTACTCATCATGGCCTGGGGCAGGAGCCCTCCCATTACTGTAATGCCTTGGGGCAGGGGGCAGCCATTTACTCATCATGCCCTGGGGCAGGGCTGGTGGGCACTCATTACCCATGATGCTCTAGGGCAGGGAGGGGCAGGGGTGAGAGGCGCCCATGGCCCATTTTGGGGGGGAGAGAGCAGAATGAGAGAGGGGACGGGGCAAGCTCAAGGCCATGGTTGCTAGGGAGGCCCGGTTGCTAGGGGCGGGACCAGGCGCGGGACGGTTGCCACGGAAGCGGGGTGTCGCTAGGGGGCGGTGCGCGCGTTGCTAGACGGAAGCCGCGCGCCGGAGGACGGGGCGGGGGGCGAGCAGCAGGACCCGGATGCCGGTGGGCTATGGAGTTCCACTTCGATGTGGACGCGCTGCTCGGGGAGCGGGTCACGGCGGTGGACCAGCACCTCCAGCCGCCGGGCCGCAGGGGGCCCGGCTACACCGCGACCCATAGGTAACCATGGCAACGGCCTGGCCGCCCCGCGCGGGGCCGCCCAGGAGTGATGGTAACTGGCATGGGGGGGGGGGCCCTAGGGCACGATGGGTAATGGATGCTCATCACCCCTGCCCTAGGGCACCTTGGGTAAGGGGGGGACCCTGCCCCAGAGCACCATGGGTAACATGTGCCCATCACCCCTGCCCCAGGGCACGATGGGTATTGGGGGGGGGGGTGTCTCCTGCCCCAGGGCACGATGGGTATTGGGGGGGTGTCTCCTGCCTCAGGGCATGATTGGTATCGGGAGGATCCCATAGGTAATGGGTTGCCCATCACCCCTGCCCCAGGGTATGATAGGTGCTCCTTCCCCAGTGTAAAAGCAGCAAAGAATCCTGTGGCACCTTATAGACTAACAGACGTTTTGCAGCATGAGCTTTCGTGGGTGAATACCCACTTTTTCAGATGCAAATAGTGGAAATCTCCAGGGGCAGGTATATATATGCAAGCAAGAAGCAAGCTAGAGATAACGAGGTTAGTTCAATCAGGGAGGATGAGGCCCTGTTCTAGCAGTAGAAGTGTGAAAACCAAGGGAGGAGAAACTGGTTCTGTAGTTGGCAAGCCATTCACAGTCTTTGTTTAATCCTGAGCTGATGGTGTCAAATTTGCAGATGAACTGAAGCTCAGCAGTTTCTCTTTGAAGTCTGGTCCTGAAGTTTTTTTGCTGTAGGATGGCCACCTTAAGATCTGCTATTGTGTGGCCAGGGAGGTTGAAGTGTTCTCCTACAGGTTTTTGTATATTGCCATTCCTAATATCTGATTTGTGTCCATTTATCCTTTTCCTTAGAGACTGTCCAGTTTGGCCGATGTACATAGCAGAGGGGCATTGCTGGCATATGATGGCGTATATTACATTGGTGGATGTGCAGGTGAATGAACCAGTGATGGTGTGGCTGATCTGGTTAGGTCCTGTGATGGTGTCGCTGGTGTAGATATGTGGGCAGAGTTGGCATCGAGGTTTGTTGCATGGATTGGTTCCTGAG